>VWZS01007399.1:0-17635 GCA_013397075.1 Rhabdornis inornatus | reverse complement strand
AAAAAAAAAAAAAGTGAGAAAAGAACCCAGGGCCATGTCTGGGGGTGCGGGGCTGCCGCCGGGGCGGGAGGTGAGGGACACCCGGGGACACGTCCCCCTGTCGCCCTGCCCGGGTGGCTTCAGGGCTTGGTGCCATCCTCAAGGTAAGTCCTGCCCAGGAATCCATGGAATTGGGGCTTTTCCAGCTGTTGGGAGGTAAAGGAGGAGAAACCACTGCTGGGTTATCCCCAGAGCCCCGGGGCTTTCCTGGCGTGGGGCTGGCTCGTGGCAGGAAAATCGCTGCTTTTTAAATTTTTTTAAATATTTTTTCATATTTTTCTTTCTTTTTCTTCTTTTTATATTTTCCCTGCACTTTTCCCTTTTCATATTTTGAAGTCTTTTTCTAATCTCATTTTTCTTATTTTCTTCTTTCTTTTTTTTTGTTTTTTCTCTTTCCCTTTTTACTTTTTCCATCCTCCTTTTCTCTCTCTCCCCCCTCTCTTTTAATTCTCTCTTTGTATTCTCTGCTTTCCCCTACCTGTCCTGAATTTCTGTCTCTCAGCTGGCACCCAGCAGCCTCCTGGATGCACAAATATTCACTTTACTGCCATGTCCAATATCTTCCTCCCTAATTCCTTTTGCCATCCTCAGATGGAAGTTCTGATATTTGTAGATTTTGTTGTATTAATCCATTTTATTTTCCTCATTGTCAATGTTGGACACTTTTGCTGCCTCTTCTATCCACTCTGCTTATTTGAGCAGCATTGTTTTGGACTTCAAGGAAGCTGGAGAATAAATAATTATTCTGTTGATAAAAAACCTGTGAAAATGACATTTCTTGGGACTTCCCAGACTAAAAAAGTCTTAACTGGGCACCCACCCAAAGGTTGGAACCTGCAGTTCCACAGGTGACAAAAGCCCTTGGTCGTAGCAGAGGGAATAAAATACTAAATTTTTTTGAAATATATAAGTTTTATTATTTTTTGGCCATTCTAAAATTGAATTTTGTTGTGCTCTGGCTGGATTTCTTGGGGACAGCCGAAGATCTGTTGGGACAAGGGAAATGCATTTCCTAAGTGTCCTACGTGCCAGTTATCCCATATTAGAACCCTGCTCATAATAATTATGGCAGTAATTAATTGTAGGGTGGCTTCCATGCCAGCACAAGTGGAAGAACCTGCAGATATGAGGCAGAAAATACTAATTCCTCCAATTTCTGGCATTTCTGGTCGCCAAATGCAGCAGGTTTCACTTCAAAAGCACCGCTTTCAAAATTCAGGCATCTTTAAGGTGCCTCAGAACTTCAGTTCTCTTATAAAGAGTCTAAACCACCAACTGTATCCAGAAAATACTCCATTGCAATTTGTATTTCTTTACAGTGTGCCCTTAAAAGTTAAATTCAATTGATAAAGGGTTAGGAAATCAAATGTGAAGAACTTTTGGTTTGGTTCGGTTTTGTTTTGTTTGTGGGGTCAGGTTTTTGCTGTTTTCTGCCCGTCAGGTTTTTGAGGCCGCACATTTTTCTTTAATTAAAAGGTAAAACTTCTATAATGAGGCACCTTTAGCTCACAGAGGCTTCCAGAAAAACAGCAGATACTGGGAAAATCTTACAAACTCCAGGATTTTTTTCCTGAGTAGCTGTAAAACATCTTGGAAGCAACGATACCAGGCCCCAGCCCTGTCCTTGGGGTCCCTGCCCTGATTTCTCCTGAGGTGGAAACCTCTAGAACACAGCCCAGTTTCTGCTGTTCACAAACTGTTGCTGTTTCTCACTCTAATTAATTAATTTATAATTGATCTTCCAGCTTGCTCTGGCTGCAGGGGCATTTTCACTGGGTGGGATTGGTTTGAGGGGGGTTCTTACTGTGCTAGCACATCAGTGTGGCCTCAGCAACCGGGGGGTGAATCCTTAAATTTGGATTTTGAGGAGCTGGGGACTCGTTCCATCTCCTAGGGGTCCCTCAGACCTTAAAGATGGGGTTGGTGAAATCTTTTTGGTGAATAACCTGCCCTGAGTCCGCTGAAATTGGTGCCAGGCAACAGCTCCTTCTTTTTACAAAGCTGTGCAATAATTCAGAATAATTCAAAATAAAATTAGTCAGGTAAGGTGTAATTAATAACAGAAAATCAGGTAAGGGGTAATTAATAGCAGAAAGTCAGGTAAGGGGGAGTTAAGAGCAGATTTTGCTTTTGTGTCTTGGAAAGGAAAAGTGCCTTTATTTTCTTGTGGAGTCAAGAAACTTCTCCTGCTTCTGCATTGTGCATGTTTACTGTGATTCTTAATATTGCAATAACTGGAATATTGCAAAGACTGGAATAAGCAGGGGATGGAAGAGAGAGTTCATTGGTTTTGGCTGTTTATTTCTGCAGTCTGGGCACAAACCTGGAAGGAGTTGAGCAGCTTTAGTGGAAACACTCCAGATTTGGCTCCAGTGCAGTTTCAGACAAAACCCAAATCTTAATTTAGAGCCTTAACTTTATTTACATAGCATTTTGAGACTGATAAAGCTGTGATAAGGACCCTGCTGCCTTGGGCACAGAGGAACCAAGATTTGGGGTTGAAATGAGCGGTTTCAGCTTTCGTGGGCTGCCAGCAGCTCTGTGTGTTACGGAAACTCAGCAGCACTGACTGTGCCTGAAAAATCTTCAAAGTTTCATTTATTTCCTGTGATGGCAGAGTGAAAGGGAAACCTCTGAGAGAAAATCTTGATATTAGCAATTAATGACTGAGAGATGTGATCAGGTTGGGCTGAGAGTGCCTTTGGCACATGCACGAGTGGAGGAAGCCTGGCAGCCTCCAGGCCAGGCTGGTGGTGATGATTTGCTTCCTTTCAAAAGGAAAAAGAAAGTTTTTTAGAGGACTTCAGGTCCTGTTACAAGATTTCAGCAAAAGAACTCAAGGATAGAGTGTTCCTGCTGGAAAATTATCATAAAATCACAGAATCTCAGGCTGGTTTGGGTTGGAAGGGACCTTAAAGCCCATCCAGTGCCACCCCTGCCATGGGCAGGGACACCTCCCACTGTCCCAGGCTGCTCCAAGCCCCAGTGTCCAACCTGGCCTTGGACACTTCCAGGGATCCAGGGGCAGCCACAGTTTGTAACCATAAGGAGACAAAGGTGTCATGTGCGGAAATTTGTGGTCCTTGAGATGCTCCAGTCCGAACCTGCTGAATATTCTGCTGAATATTCTGCACATCTCAGTGAGAATAGTCTGGAACAGGAGGGGAAGCAAGGAAGGGAGTTTTATTTAGGTCCTGCAGAAACTCTTGTAAATGGGACCCTCTAGCCCTGAGTTCTGGAAGTGCTTGTGCTGGCTTAGGCACAGGAAAAGACTGGGAGAAAGACAGGGAGAGCTGGACTTGGTTTCAGTTTGTCTGCTTAAAGCTAAATAATTTCTTAGGGCTGGAATCTGCCTGTGTGTGTCTCTGGGGCTCAGGGATAAGGTCACAGCCTGGTTCAGTTTGGTAAATCAGGAATAATTTGCAGCTGCTGCTGTGAGGAACCACACAAGGAGCAGGAGGATGGGGATCCTGGAAGTTTCATGGGCAGTACGAAATATTTTGTGTTGGGCATTTTGAAACAGACTCATGGAAAGATGAAGGAAGGAATTGGGAATTTCAAATACAGGAGAAGGCTCTTTCCTGACTGGTGTTTGCTGGGGGATGGATTTGGAAAACGAGGGGAAGTCCTTGTTTTTATAAGGATTTTTTCTGCTTTTCTTCTGGAAGTGTTGCTTGATGACAGTGGCACCTTTTCAGCTTCTGCAGAGCAGCAGGATTTCGTCATTTGCAATTGATAAAAAATGACCCAAATGACAGAGTTCCACTCTGCTTTTGAAATAGGGATTTCATGCGCCCTCAAGACCTGCTGGCCAGGGATGGTCCCACCTCCCAAAGAGTAGAAATGTGGTCAATTATTTCCTGGTGGGTCTTGACTTCTGAACTGGAGTTCTTGGGAATTCCAAGACAGAAACCCCTGACTTGTTAAGGACAATGGCAGTTCTTGCTTGAGCCAGCATTTCTGACCTTGTCACAGAAAAAGCTCTTAGGCTATGCTTAATTTTAGATTTCAGTTTAGGCCTCCTGGATTTCAGGGCCTGCAGTGACGTTCTGTGGGGAGGAAGGGACTTACCTTGGGCTCGTGGCCGCCTCTCACTTCTTCCTCCTGCCGAGACATCACCGTAACCTGTGGGGTAACCTTCAGATAATAATGAACTTTATCTCTGCCCATCGATCTTCACTTTTTTAAAAAAACCCTATTGTGACAGCAGTTTTGGTCACATTCAGTATGAAGCAGATGGAATTTTCCATCCCTCTGGGTAGGCAGAGAGGGGAGGAGGGCGGAAGCCGGGCTGCACTTGCCACCCGTCACTCGTGGGCATCCAAGTGCTCCTGCAAGGAGCTCCTTCAGCTCCTGGGCTCCTTCTCTTCTCCTCCCATCGTGAGAGTGAAGATCCAGTGCCTGGAAAAGCTTTCCTGCAGTGCCATAAAGGTAAATGCAGCCATACCCTGCAGGTTCCTGTCTGCAGCCCCAGAGCGGCTGCTGGAAATATCCCAGGAATTGCCAGGTTCATCCCTGCCCTCTGTGCTGCTGGGGGGCACAAAGGCTTTGTGTGTTCTTTCCTTTATATAAATGATATCATAGATGATATTATAGATGATATTTCAACTGGGACAGGTCTGATATGGACGGGCTGCTCCTACAGGCTGGGCCCTGTGATTGTGCTCGGGTGTGATCTCAGTGAGGGGCAGTGTCAGGAGTTCTTGGCCAGGTTGGGTTTGTTGGCATTAATCAGCTCAGGGGAATTCCAGCCTCTCTCAGCATTGTTTGATCTGAATGAAAGAGCTCAGATATTTCAAAGAAATGGCCAGGGGAAAAAGAATAATTCTGTTATTCATGTTCTGTGTTCCTGGGGCAGGGCCCAACAAATGGGTGCTGAAACTGAAGGAACAACTAAAGATGTTTGTAAAATGCTCCGTAGTGTCCAGGTTGTTTTTCTGGCATAATTGGTTTCCAAGGAGAGTTTTAGTTGTCTAAAAAAATAAACAGAAATTATTTGAAAGTAGTGAGAGCTGAATTGCTTAGAGTTTTCACAGAATCACAGAATGATGGAATGGTTTGAGTTGGAAGGGACCTTAAATTCCATCTCATTCCACCCCTGCCGTGGCAGGGACACCTTCCACTGTCCCAGGCTGCTCCAAGCCCCAATGTCCAACCTGGCCTTGGACACTGCCAGGGATCCAGGGGCAGCCACAGCTGCTCTGGGCACCCTGTGCCAGGGCCTCCCCACCCTCCCAGGGAACAATTCCTTCCCAATATCCCATCCAGCCCTGCCCTCTGGCAGTGGAAGCCATTCCCTGTGTCCTGTCCCTCCATCCCTTGGAAACATTATCTCCCCATCTTTCTTGGAGCTCTTTCAGGTCCTGGAAGGCCACAATTAGTTTACCTTTTCTTCTCCAGGCTGAACATTCCCAGTTCTCTCAGAGCTGCTCCACACCTCCAACCCCCCATCCTGGTTCCTCCTCTGGACTCACTGCAGCAGCTCCACGTCCTTCCCATCCTGAGGACTCCAGAGCTGATTTCAGGTTTTGGCTGAAATACTCAAATCTCTGATTCCACTATTTCGAAACTGTCCCAGAGTCAATGCTATCCATCCAAGCTATAAAACAAAACGGGAAGAAAAAGTATTTCTTGAAAGCCATTTCCCAGGAGAAAAAAAAACAAACCCACATTTATGAATATCTTGAATTGAACCAGGATGGGACAGGTCAGATTTCTCAGGCACAGAAGCAACTGAAATGAAGCAAACTCTGTGAAAACTTAATTATTTTCTGATTCTGTGATTATTCAGCAGCTCTCACTGAGGCATTTGCAGACCAAGAAATGCAAAACTCGGCCACTTGTAAAGGTTCAGCAGCGTCTTGGGGCTTTTCAGGGTTTTGCAGCACATTTCCAGCATTATGGTCTGTCACAGACCCACAGTCAAATTTAGAGGTGAGATTGTTCCAATCTGAGCAATGCCTGAGCTGCTTTTGAGGCTTCTTACCCTGAGCACAGTGGTCTCAGGGCTGTGGGCTTGGACCACAGGGCCTGGGGAATCAAGGCAGAAGCTGCTTTGGTAACTCAGGGTGGGTTCCCAGGCTTTGAACACTCCTACCTCAAGACCAAAAAGACAAAATTAATTCTACCAAGCTTCCAACAAACCACCTGTTGTGATTAGGCTATGGAGACAGTGATTTAATAGCTTAGAGCTGAAAATTTTAGCACACCAGGAAGTTCATCGTGTCTTTCTGACCTGGAATCTGTAGAGGAAAAGGTGATTTTGGGAGTTCAGCATCCATGGTTGTAATAGTAATAGTGATGAACAGTAATTGTAATGTACTCCAGAGAATCCTTCTGTGATCTTGAAATCTGAATTCCAAAGAAAGGAATGCAAAGGTTGAGTGATTTTAGAAAAGCTGAAGGTGAAAATGCCTAATTTTGGAAATTAAAGGCTCTGCAATCCATTGGCAGACCTGCAGCAATATTTAACACTTGGAGCCAACAATCATTTGGTGTTTTCAAAATAGACACACAGCAAACTGGGGCTTTGGCACACTGGGGTTGTTTATGAGTCAGTTTTGGCTTGAGTTTGAATTTAAAGCTTTCAGTCCCCTGACAGTGGCTGCCACAGGTCATTGGGTTCTGCTGTTTGCTCCTTTTGTGCCTCCTTTCATCACCAGACCACGTTATTTCCCACTGAGACATAAGAAGTGAGTAATAGCTGTTCCTCAACAGCTCCTGTTAACCACTGTGCAGTGTGAATGTCAAATACTCAGGAATATGAGTAATTAGAGTGGAGCCCTTTCATCTTAAACAGGCTGGGAGGTTTAGAGAGCACCCTGAGATACCACCAAACCACAGGGTTAATTTTTTTCTTACTACTCAGGTGAAGAAGCAGCAGCAGCAGTGATCAAAACTTGTTTGCTGCTTGCAGGGTTTGTACAGCACAGTGTCCCTGGGAGAAGTTTTTAGAGGTTTCTGATGTAAATCAGCACCTGGGCCTCATTTTATCACTGTAAGTTCTCATATCAGTGAAAAATATCAGAGTTATCTCATTTTATCAAAGCAAATTCTCAATAACTCCTGTGGGTTTGATATTGATGTGCTAGAGTGGCTTGAGATTAAGAGCTGAATTTTGATTTAGTTTAGGATGAGATAATTTAAAAGACAAAAAATAGGCAGCTCTCAAGGTCCTTTATATTGATGTGAAGCAAGGGCAACTTGGCTCAAACTGTGTGATTTAAACTACAAATTCCAGTTTAATAAAGGTAAATTCCAGTGATGTTCCCATGGATTGGCACTTATATATCTGGGTGAGGAAGCTGTGGGATCAGGAAACTGGGAAGGAAAATTTGATCCAAAGATTGTCTGGTCTGTGGGGCAGTAAATTTCATAATGGAATTGGGTGTTTTTTTGGAAAACAATTGGAAGTTTCATTCCCTTTGCTTGTTTAAAATCGACAATTTTCACATCAGAGCTAAGAACAGAAATCTCCAACACAGGGAAATTCTGCCAAGTCACTCTGTGCCCTTTGATATTACATTGATTGTCCTATTTAATTTAAATACATGTAGACTTAGGCTTGGATTTTCATTTTTAGTGTTTTAGTGATGAATGCTCCTCTTGGCTGTGCTTTTAAATGAGACTTCAAACACCAAGGTTTTATTGATTTTTGTAGATACAATTTTTTCTATATAAGGATAAATGGGTGCAAAGATTTAAGAAAAAATTTGCAACTTAGAGAAGCCATCGACAGACATAGCAAAATTTAGAGTCACACAGTAAAAATGGAGGAAACTGAGAATAATAAAATACAGATATGATAGTACAGGGACTGAATTTTGTATTTAATCCACGTCATCCTTTCTAATCCCAAGGTAAGACCATGACTGTGGTTCAGTTGTATATCAACACCACTTGCTGCTGAACAAGGCCTGATCTTTGTCCCTTTTTTGATGACTACTGATGACTAACTCCAAATTTTAGTTGTGCTCTATGAAGATTGCCTTTGTTTCTTTGAAATCCAACCTGTGATAATCCCAGTTCATTTTCTTTCCGCCTGAGAAATAATGAGTTAAAATTTCTGTTTAGGGAAACTGTTCTGGTTGCCCTTTGCAGGATTTATTTTAATTTTACTGCATCCTTGAAACACAAAGAATAACCTGAGGGTCGAGGGCTTGCCTTGGGCTTGGAGCAAAGGGAGATCCAGCAGCTGATTTCGGGGTGGTTTGATCGTGCATCAGCTCAGGGCTCAGCACTGAATCAGTTCCGCTGAGATATCGAGATTTTCCTGGAGGGTTTTGCACGCTCTGCTGGAAAGTCCAGCTCATCAGAGGCCCCCCTGATCTGTGGCTCAGGGGGGAGATAAGGGAAAGGAGGGGAGATAGGGCTGAACCAAATCTCTGAAGCTGAGCCCTACAAGGGCCTTCTTGTAGTGGGAGGAAAAGTTTAAACCAAAAACGAGGATCTTGTGAGCAGTGTGGTGGAGAGCAAATGCAAACCCCTGAGTGCAGCACGTCCTCACCCTCCCAGAGGTGCTCATTAAACCAGGGCACACACACTCAGCCCTCCCAGCTGATCAGAGGCATTGTAGAAGTGATTAAGGATGGGTTTCACCGCTTATCTTCATGTATTTAACAATCTCTGTACAAAAACCGTGCCTTGCTTTCGGCCTGCTCAGAGGTAAAGCTCAAAGGCTGCTCTCTAGAGAAGCAGAGCTTCTGAGAGATGCTCTGTCTGAACAGAACCAGCAGATTCAGTGCAAGAAAGAGATGAAAACCAAAGTAACAACATCATTTTACAAATGTTTTGGTGCTTTCCGTTCGGGGTGCAGGTAACACAGAGCTCGGCCTATACTCAGGCAAGGAAAATAAATACATTTCATACTTCCAGCTGCAGAAACAACAGACACCAAAGCACCTTAGAAACTCTTGGTTGCATAATTCAGCTGACCAAAGTGCTCTAATGTCACTGTTAATGTGAATGTTTGACTTTGTGTGTCACTTTGTGCTCTCCCCTGCTGGAGCCGCGCTCACCGAGAGCCCCAGGGCCCGTGTGGGCACAGGTGTGACTTTGTGGGCTGCAGACAAAAATAACAGGTAGAGGTGAGGCTGTGGCCTAAACCTTGATGCTTTCACACACTGGCCCAGCTCAGGCTTCTTTCCTTGACCTTAAAAGGCCAGACCCTGGCTCTGGTAAGAACTTCTTGCCCTGGCTCCCCCTTCACAGCTGCCCCCTTCCAGGCCTTCCCCACCTCCAAGGAATGCAGATGTTTGATTCCTCCCTTTTCCCCTGGCTTCAACCCTCACTTCTCTTTATTTCGCTTCCACGTGCTTCAAGTGTTGAGTTCTGAAGGAAATTCCCACCTCAGCACCATCACTTGGAGTGTGAGGGGTTGGATTAATGTGGGAAAAGTTAATAAAATTGGTTTTCAGCAAGGTTCATTGCTCAGATTCTGTCTCACAAATGCCTGTTTTGGGTCTCTTTTTCCCCTGTGCTTCCCAGCCTGACTGAACAGGGAATATTGGGAACAGTAATCCTGAAACTCCCCATAGGATCCCCTTGTTATGGGCACCAGGAGCAAGGGAAGGACGGGGAGGAAACAACCTGCTCTGCCCACTGTGGGTGAGGAGTTTATTCAGTGAAAAAGCCACTTGTAGATCTGTGACTCATTCAACAAACAACTCAACTCACGTCACCTCCAAACCTGAAACATTCCTGCTAAGTGATTAAGCCCTGAAAAAACTGCATTTCTGCCTCTTGACACTGTGAGAAACCAGAAATCCACTTGCTGAAATTCTCCTTTTGATGCTTTCAGGTCAGCAGTAATTTTGATCGAATGCTGGAGGAATTACCCCAAACTTATTCATGCTAAAGGACATTCTTTGTTTTGGTTTGTAGTTACACTCAGAACCTTTGTGTTTTCTTTGAGGTCTCCAGTGCATAGGGACAAATTAAATGCCATCCAAATGTATTTAATTACAAAATCCCACTGATTTGTGCAGAGAGTACTTTGGTGGGACTTGTCCTGCTTAAATCAGAACAATGCTCTGGGCAAACTGGGAGAGGGAATAGATGTGGATTGGTCTGGTTTGCAGGTCTGAGTTATGCAGAGGTCACTGGTGATGACAACTGGCCAGTACTGAAGGTTTCTAAATCTGCATAAAGATTTCATCTACAAGCAGTAGAACACTGAATCAAAGGCCTTGAACAGCATTTAGTGCTGATCTTTCTGCTGTACAGTATTTATGGAACTGTGTATGTATGATGGAGCTCATTTAATCCATTCTCACATTGTTTGATCCTCAAAATCCTCCTGAGATCTTTCCTGCTTCATTTGTTGGGTGCTTGGGATACTTTAAAAAGAGATCTGATTTTCTGAAATACCTTTAGAGGGACATTGAGTAGGTTTTGATGGGATATTGGGAAGGAACTGTTCCCTGGCAGGGTGGGCAGGCCCTGGCACAGGGTGCCCAGAGCAGCTGTGGCTGCCCCTGGATCCCTGGCAGTGTCCCAGGCCAGGTTGGACATTGGGGCTTGGAGCAGCCTGGGACAGTGGAAGGTGTCCCTGCCCATGGCAGGGGTGGCACAGGATGGGCTTTGAGGTCCCTTCCAACCCAAACCATTCTGGAATTTTATGATACTTTGCTTCCAAAATTTTGTCCTCTCTGATTTATGAGTTGTAGTCTGGAGGAATAACAGGCGACTCTCAGAAAACCAGACCATTCAAATGTGGTCTTTCACATGGAGCTCAAAAAGTGAAGAACCCTGGAAATTTTTCAACTTCCAGACACAAATTACAGCTGGACAATGTTTAGGAATTATCTCCCACAAAATTAGCTCTATTGAGTTGTGTTGATGTGGGATGACAAAGATGAGAGAAAAGCCTAAACATGGTCCTTGATAATTTCTGTTTCTGTGTGTCCTTCACTGAGATCTGTGCTCAGCTGGTCCCTGCCCAGAGTGAGTTCTGGAATGACTTGGAATTATATCTTTGTCTTTTGCTTGAGGATGGCTCTCAGCCACAGAGAAAAGAGTGACTCGTGTTGCTCACACAATGAATTGGTTCAGCAGGAAGGTTGGAATCACTTATGTGCACCATTGGCCGTGTGGATTCTCAGAGAGGTCACGTGCCACATTTTCACAAACTTGTGCAGCCCTGACTCTGCAGGAGCTTGATTTCTCGCTTCACCTCAATATCTTGATTTCATTTAATTCCTAAATAGCTTTTTGAAAAATTCTGGCTAAAAACTGAACAACACTTGGCTTTTGGATGTCATGGTGGATTTATTGCCTCTCCATTTGGGTAGTGTTGAGTCTGAAATATTTTTTCTTGGGGGTAAGAAGTGGGGGAGTTTTCAGCTGAAAGCATCAGCCAGTCCCTTCCGCCCCCAGCAGTGTGATCAGCCCTGCCAGGAACCTCGGGGCTGTTGTCCCCATGACTCAGAAAAGCCCTTGTCACTTATAGAAACAGCTGCTGGGATTATTCCATCTGAGGGGAACCATGAGCACATCTCAGTGCTGATAAAGTGTCCTGGAAGCAGCACACACCAAGGGGACACCTGGGTCACTGTTTGTGGGTGTCGATGGGTCACATCAGTGTCAGGCTCAGGAGATGAAGTGAAGGAGCTTTTCCAAGGGCCCTGGGGATTGAAATGTGGCCGGTACCAAAACTCCAGTGCCTCAGTTGCTCGTTGAGTGAAACAATTATGCTTTTCTTTACCATTTTAGAGTAATCCTGGAGAGGTGGTGGCTTATCAGGCTCAGTGCTGGCTGGTCCCTCTGGCCCAGCTTCCTGTTGGAAGGGACGTGGTCCTGAGCAGGGAAGAATTTCTGAGAACTGTCACAACACCTCAGGGAGAATATTCACAACATCCTGTAGTGACAGGACAAGGGACAATGGCTTAAAATTGACACAGAGTAGGTTTGGATTGGATATTAGGAAAAAAATCCCTCCCTGTGAGGGTGGGCAGGTCCTGGCACAGGGTGCCCAGAGCAGCTGTGGCTGCCCCTGAATCCCTGGAAGTGTCCAAGGCCAGGCTGGACATTGGGGCTTGGAGCAACCTGGGATGGTGGAGGGTGTCCCTGCCATGGCAGGGGTGGGACTGGATGGGCTTTGAGGTCCCCCCAACTCAACCCACTCCATGACAGCAAAGCTGTTTTGTAACTCTGCTTCAGCTCCTACCCAAAGTCCGTGACTGAGGTAAATCAGTTCTTCTCCCTGTGCCTTCCTTATCTCCCAAACAGGGCTAATGACTCTTATTTCCTTTGTACGGCAGCTTGAGATGAGTGAGAGATCACTACTAATTTTTATCATCTTGATTGAAGTTACTTAGATAAAGTGTGATTGTTCACTGAGTTGGTGAAACTTGTGGGGTGGAACTCAGTTATGCACAGGTTTTGGATATCCTGGGGTGGACTTTGCAGATGTTGGTGAGATGTGAGTGATTGATTGATTCATTGATGTGCTGACACATCAGAACCTGAATATTTTGAAAACATTACAGAATCTGAATGTTTTGAAAAGGTGGCTCTGATGCCTTAAGTTTTAAGTTTTTCTGTCCTGCTTTGGTGTGCAGCTTTTAGTTTTATATTAAGGGTTACTAGGTTTTCACAGGGTGGTGAAGACAAAACAGTCCCATTCCAGCTGGGGACTCAAGGACAATCTCTTCGAACTTCAGGCCCTAAGCATAAACAACGTGAAAAGAGGAGGGTGGGCAAGCAAGCAAGGAGGATGAAACTTCATTATTTGAGGCTGTTAATTGGACAGTTCTGTAAATGCACTAAAACCTATAAACATGTGAGATCTCGTGACCAAGCTCTCTTTTGCTTCCATCTTGGAGCCATCCGGGCAGGGCCATGACTGTGGCACTGGCACTGCCAGGGTGTGGCTTTTGAAGTCCCCTCAATAAATATCCATTTTATTCCCCTTAACTCTGTCTAGCCTCTGTTCCAGCTCCTCTAGGCATCAGCTCCAAGATGACAGGAATAAGCAGGAGAAGCTGTCCTCATTTTCCACGTGTGTGTAACAGAGAGAAAACACAACCCCATTCTGATATTAATTCACCCTAATTAACAGCACCATTAGAGGTAACTAATGAATGTTCTCATCCTACAGAACCCCAGCTGCCTTCCCCACCACCATGGACAACTTCCTGGCCCCTCGGAGCGAGCTGGTGCTGCAGCAGGGCCAGGCCCAGCTGCTCCTGGGGAAGGCGGGCGGTCACTCGCGGAGGAAGAGGGAATTCATGCCGGACGATAAGAAGGACACCATGTACTGGGAGAAGAGGCGCAAGAACAACGAGGCCGCCAAGCGCTCGCGGGAGAAGCGGCGCCTCAACGACGTGGCCATGGAGAGCCAGCTGGCAGCGCTGAGCCGCGAGAACGCTGTGCTCAGGACCGAGCTGCTCTCCCTCAAGCTGCGCTTTGGGCTCCTCAGCCCCGAGCCCAGCCCCTTCCAGGGCCACCCCTTCGGGCTCTACCTCAGGGGGCACCGGGCAGCCTCGCCCCTGCTGGGCATGGAGCCCTTTGCTGGTGATTCCTGCTGCCCTGCTCAGAAGAGTTTTGTGCCCAAGGTGCTGGAGCTGGCTGAGTTTCCTTGCAAAACCTTCAACCCCTCCACAAATATCCTCGGCTGCGACTCCAAACCCATTCCCATGGACGCACCTGGCCTCCAGCAACACAAAAGGTTTGAGGAATCCGTCAGCCCCAAAAGAATCGATGAATCCTTCAGTCCCAAAAGATTTGAGGAATCCTTCAGCCCCAAAAGGTTCGATGCATCCTTCAGCCCCCCAGTTTGCTCCCCATTCCTCAGCTACCCCTGCCCAGACAAACATCCCTTCCCCTGCCCTTGGCTGGGCAGCGCCTGCTTCTTGTGCCCATCCCCTGGCACTGCAAAGGCCAGGAAGGAGAGCAGCACCGCGGTGTCGGATGAAGATGATGAGCAACAAGTGCCCAAAACGTCTCCCGTGCCCTCCTGCAGCCTGCCCTGCCCCTCAGAGGAGCAGCTGAAGGGCCGGAGCTTTGCTGCCCTCCCGCACAAGCTCCGGATTAAGAGCAAAGCCCTGGGCAGTGTGGAGGAGACTGGGCTGGACTCACACTGAGGCAGCACAGGAACAGCTGCTGTGGGGCCAGAGTGAGACATTCCAAGGACACGAAGGGTTTGGAAGGATGAGGTGACAGGGAAATGTCTTTTTCTCCAAAGATGGACATAATTTTCCCTGCTCTGTGTAGATGCTGAGGAGTTTCTGGGGCTGCATCACTACAGCACAAGTGCAGCTGGCCAGGACCCTGCGGTCACCCCCTGGTTTCACTGGTGGCTCTGCTGCCACAGCAACCTCACACTGGAGGTGTGAAGGGGCAGGAAGAGGCCAAGACAGTGGGGATGGTTCCCACACAATGTGACACCACTACAGCTGGTGAGGGTATCAACAACTGTAGTGACCTTTGCTTCATCACTGCCTTCATCCTCACCAATGTGCCTGAAGTCAGAATCCCCTGATGCAGGAAATTGTTGATGGAACCAGTTTCAGACCCCTCAGCTGTCTGGAGAAATTAAAAGGGGTTGTGACTCTGGGAGTGTTGATTTACACTGGCATGAAATGAAAGCAGGACCTCCTGCACTTTATTCCAGTTTACCATAATTTATCTCCAGAGAGAACAAACTCTTCCTCTGTGACCAGATATGCTGTGGTCCAGAAGATAATTTCATTTATCTTTGCAACTGTTATTATGGAAGACTAAATATTATTTTCTTACTATTATTGAAATTCAAAAAATATTTTTGTTTTGCTTTTTTCTTTTAAAACAGCATTTTCAAACCCGATCTTTGTGTATTTGGGAACTCTTTGTCAAACAGACACGAGCTGCACATGGTGTTTGTATTTCTGCATCTGCTGGGACCCAGTCCCTGTCCATCCTGCCTTCTGCCTGCCTTTGCTTTGGGAAAGCCTCAGGGAGAGCAGCTTCCTGCAGGGCTCTGGAGCCTGCTTGGAGCTGTTCCTCAGTTTTCAATCCAAAGAGAATTCTCAGGGATGCACTCCAGGTACAGCTGTAACTTCCTCTCCTCAGATCTTTGCTGCATTGTCTCTTTTCCCGAGAAAAGGCTGATCCTGCAGTTCTGATGTTGCTGTGTCTGTCAGCCCCAAATATTTTTGACATGTTGGACAAGACCAGCCCAATCTCATGATTCCATCGGCCCCAATCCGATGGAAGAAGATCTCAAAGTGAAAAAGCAGCTTCAAGCTGTTCTCCTCTGCCCCAACCAACATTCTCAGTCCATGTCTCATGTCCCAAAAGACAGAAGAGCTGCAGGACCTGCCCAGCCCTGCTGGAAACCAGAACTGACAGTGGAGCTCAGCATCCAGCTCAGACCCCTGGGAGTCTCCCCCCATCAGTTCCAGCCCAAGAGATTCTCCTGTTCCTTTGTGTGTCTGTCCTTCTGTCCCCTCAGGTGAGACCCCACCTGCAGAGCTGCCCCAGCCCTGGGGCCCAGCACAGGGAGGACCTGGAGCTGCTGGGGAGAGTCCAGAGGAGACACCAGGATGATCAGAGGGATGGAGCAGCTCTGCTGGAAGAGCTGGGATTGTTCACCTGGAGAAGAAAAAACTCTGGGATGATTTCATTATGGCCTTCCAGTGCCTGAAGCAGCTAAGAAAACATGGAAATAAACAATTCACGAGGACAAAAGGGAATGGCTTCCACTGCCAGAGGGCAGGGTTAGATGGGATATTGGGCAGGAATTCCTCCCTGGGAGGATGGGGAGGGTGCCCAGAGCAGCTGTGGCTGCCCCTGGATCCCTGGCAGTGCCAAGGCCAGGCTGGATGGGGCTTGGAGCAACTTGGGACAGTGAAAAGTCCCTGCCCATGGCAGGGGGTGGCACTGGATGGACTTTAAGGTCCCTGCCAATCCAAACCATCCCATGATCTATGAAAACTTCAGGCGCTGGAGAATAAGGATAATTGTCAAGAGTGTTTTTCTAAGAATCATTTCATAGCCAATAAAGGAATGCAGCAATAAGAGGACTGTGCAAAAACACAGCCCACACTGCCTGACAGAGGATAGAACAATCCCTCAAACTGGGTTGGGAAAGAGGGCCCTGAGTGGGAGCTGAACTGGGGAGGGACCAACATGTGCCAAATAAAACTCTGCAGGAGCTGCAAAAGGGGTCTTGGTTTGACTGTTGGGACTGGATCTGTATCTTTCCCCCTCAGGAACAGGCAGCGTCCTAAATCCATCCAGTGAGAACAAGTGGGAACAAGCAGGGAGCTGTGGGCACCCCTTCCCCATTCCTCTGTCCATGAAGGTGTTTTCCCTCTGTCTGTGCCTCTGCTCCCACAGCAGGACCCCAGCTCCCAGCACAGACCCTGCAGCACCGGGGTGTGGGGCTCTGTCCCAGCTCACCACTGTTTATAGGGACACCCCACAAGGATCAGCCCCGACTGGCCCCGTGCCCCTGTTCTGGGTCAGGATCAGTGCACAGAAATGGGCAGAGCTTCCTGGCACCGCTGCCAGGGCACAAGGGGGACTGTCCTGTGCCCCTGGCATGGGGGGAAACCGGAGCTGCAGCCGCTGCTCAGGTGTGAAACTCGAGCAGTGATGCGCTGCAGATGAAAGGAAACCACACCTGGTTCATTTCCTGTCCCATTCCCGCTGTCCCCCCTTCCCCTCGCAAACGGCAGGGACAGCCCAAGGCAAGGAGGTGGCACAGAAATGGTTTTACTGTAAAAAAACCCTCCCTCCTATTCCTGCCGTTCCCAATCGCTGTGGGATCAGCTTTTTTTCCCCCGGGCAAGGCTGGGCTGGCTCCGTGTGCTTGCCAAGAATTCGGGGTGCAGTGAGGAGGTGGGAGGGAGCTCAGTTTAATCTGTAGAATGGATTTGAGGCTCATGGACCTGCTGTCCATCCTAACCCTGCTACACCCTCTAATCCTGCTGTCCATCCTAATCCTGCTGTCCCTCCTAATCCTGCTGTCCATCCTAATCCTGCTGTCCATCCTAATCCTGCTGTCCATCCTAATCCTGCTGTCCATCCTAACCCTGCTACACCCCCTGATCCTGCTGTCCATCCTAATCCTGCTGTCCCTCCTAATTCTGCTGCATCCTAATCCTGCTGCACCCCCTAATCCTACTGTCCCTCCTAACCCTCCTGTCCCTCCCGCCCCTCCTGCTTGTGGCCCAGTAATCCAATCCCGAGAGATGTAACCCTGCAGGTGCCCAAAGGTAATTTTTTGTGGGGTGTTTAGAACACTGAAGAAATGAGTAACATTTCCTGTTTGCTGTGTCCCCGCTCTCGCACAAACCAGGGGTGAAACCTGGTTTGGAGTCAGAGCTGCTGGCACTGGGAGCTGTTGGGTGCCTGTGGAGGGAGTGGGAGGGTGGGAGAGCAGCAGGAAAAGCAGCAGGAGATGGGGACAGGGCATGCAGTGAGCCAGTCCTGCTCCCACACCTGTCTCCCTCTTTCCAGGTTTTCCTTTCCTCCCCTCCACGGTCACTCACCGGGACGAGATGGAGGTGGAGATGGTTCTCCTCCTTCCACACCTTTACTCCTCCTTTGCTGCTTTGTCCTAGAAAATTTCCTGTGTGGGGAATATTCATCATCCATCATTCATCATCCA
>VWZS01007397.1:151082-161380 GCA_013397075.1 Rhabdornis inornatus | reverse complement strand
TTTCCAGTTGCCATTTTCCAGTTGTCATTCCCAGCTGTCATTTTCTCCCTGCAGAGCACATCAGAGATAACATCTGCTATCACATCCACGTGTCTGCACTTTACCAGGCCAGAGCTGGCCGGGCAGCATCAGTCAGGGGGAACTCCACAGCACAAGGTGAACCCCAGGAATTCCCCTCCAGATGTTTTTAAGGCATTTTAAGCTCAGCTCTAACACCAGCCCTGTGTCTTGCAGCTCCAGCAGCTGGGCCCCAGATGTTCACAATCCCCTGGGCCAGAGGTGTCCTGGTTTCCTGGGAGGAGATCCCAGCTCCCCAGCAGAGGGGCTGCATCACTGGCTACCACCTTTACCTGCACAGGAGGGACAGGCAGGGCCAGCCCGAGCTCCGTGGTGGGTGCCTGGGGCTGGCAATGCTGCTCCTGCTCCCCTGTCACTGCTCAGCTTCTCCAGTGGCGTCATTCCAAGCTCCTTTCAGTCTGGAACTGTCAGATTTATCCCTGCTTCTTCTCCCTCCTCCTCTTCTTCATCTGCTTCCTCCTCTTATTCCTCTTTCTCTTTGTCTTCTTTCTTTATCTTTTTCTTCTTTCTCTTCCTCATTTTATTAGTCCTCTTATTTTTCTTCCTCTTCCTCCTCCTCTTATTCCTCTTCTTGCCCTTCTTCTTCCTCTTCTTTTTCTTTTTCTTCTTTCTCTTCTTTCTTTTCNTCTCTTCTTCCTCCTCCTCTTCTTCTTCCTCCTCTTATTCCTCTTCTTGCCGTTCTTCTTCCTCTTCTTTTTCTTCTTTCTCTTCCTCACCTTCTCCCTCCTCTTATCCCTCCTACTCCTCTTCTTCTTCTTCTTCCTATTCCTTCTCTTCTTCATCTTCCTCTTCCCCCTCCTTTTTTTCTTATTCTTCTTCTTTTTTTTCCTTATTCCTCTTCCTCCTCCTCTTCATCTTCTTCCTCCTCTTATTCCTCTTTATATTTTTCTTCTTTCTCTTCTTCATCTTCTCTTCTTCCTCCTCCTCTTCTTCTTCCTCCTCTTATTCCTCTTCTTCCTCTTCTTTTTCTTCTTTCTCTTCCTCACCTTCTCCTTCCTCTTATTCCTCCTCCTCTTCTTCTTCTTCCTCTTCTTCTTCTTCTTCTTCTTCTTCTTCTTCTTCTTCTTCTTCTTCTTCTTCTTCTTCTTCCTCTTCTTCTTCATCTGCCTCTTCCCCCTCCTTTTTTTCTTATTCTTCTTCCTTTTCTTTTTCCTTATTTCTCTTCTTCCTCCTCCTCTTCTTCCTCTTATTCTTCTTTTTCCTCCTCCTCTTCTCCTGTTCCTCCTTCTCACCTTTATTCCAGCCCCATTCCAGCTGAAGGCAACCAAATCCCGTGCCAGGCTCTCCATTCCCATCCCTGTTTTCCCCGCAGCCATTCCCGCCGGGAATGCTCCTCGCTCCCTGCACATCCCTGACCTGCAGCCCGGGGAGCACCACGACCTTTGGATGACAGCGGCGACAGCGGCCGGGGAGGGGCCCCGGGGCAACAGCGACAGCGTCTGCCTGGAAAGTAAGGAACCCCTTCCAGAGTGTTCCTTGCCCTTGGATCCTCTTTTCCACACTCTGGGAATGCTTTTCCTGCTCTCCAAGATCTCTTGGTGCTCCTCAATTGTTGAAGATTTGTGGTTTCAGCTGCTTTTAAGATGTGGCATCTCTGTCTTTGTCTTTAAGCTGCCAGTGCTGTGCTGAGATGTTTCCTGGGAGCTGAGGGGTGGTTTATTCACGGAGCACAGAAAGATTTGGGGGTTTTTTCCATCTTTTTTTGATGGAGCTGAGTGGTGGCTGCTCTGCATTTCAGGTGCTAGGGGCTGGGTGACTCTGGTGCTCATCATCGGCAGCTTCTTCATCCTCTCAGCCTGCGTTTGTTCTGTGCCTCCAGCAAGGAAAGTGTGAGTGGATCCATCGGCTGTGTCCCAATAAAACTGGGATGGTTACTGGGAGGGATTAAATCCCAGATTGGTTTGGGTTGAAAGATATCTTAAATCCCACCCAGTGCCACCCCTACCACGGCAGGGACACCTCCCACTATCCCAGGGTGTCCCGATGTCCAGCCTGGCCTTGGGCACTGCCAGGGATCCACGGGCAGCCACAGCTGCTCTGGGCACTCTGTGCCAGGCCATTTAAAAATTATTTTCTCCCATCTAATCTAAACCAACCCTCTTAGTTTAAAACCATTTTCCCTTGTCCTATGGGATGGTCATGCCCCTTCATGAGCATGGAACAGTGGGGATTGCTCAAAATGAAAGTTTCAGAGTACATAAATGATAATAAAAACAGGCTCTGAGCTTAAAATACACCTGTAGGCCATAGATATTGTGAATTTTTAACCAGATCTTGAAACCAAACTGAAGGGGAGCAATCCTTGGGATTTATCCCCACCCAGCCAAGAGCTCTGCAGGTCCATGATCACACCTGGGTTAATTCCACACCCAGGATCCAGGATCACAGCTGGGTTAATTCCACACTCAGGATCCAGGATCCAGGATCACATCTGGATTAATTCCACACCCAGGATCCAAGATCACACCAGGGTTAATTCCACACCCAAGATTCACAATCACATCTGGATTAATTCCACACTCAGGATCCAGGATCATACCTGGATTAATTCCACACCCAAAATTCACAATCACACCAGGATTAATTCCACACCCAGGATCCACGATCACATTNNNNTTAATTCCACACTCAGGATCCAGGATCACATCTGGATTAATTCCACACCCAGGATCCACGATCACATTTGGATTAATTCCACACCCAGGATCCATGATTACATCTGGATTAATTCCACACCCAGGATTCACAATCACACCTGGATTAATTCCACACCCAGGATCCAGGATCACACCTGGATTAATTCCACACCCAGGATCCAGGATCACACCTGGATTAATTCCACACCCAAGGAGCACAGGGGTGCTGCAGGTCTCACCATTCACGTTTTTAATTTCATTTCTCCCTCCCGCAGATTCCTGTCCCTCCTCCTGCCGCAGTGGCAGAGCAAAGCCATTCCCGACCCT
This sequence comes from Rhabdornis inornatus, assembly GCA_013397075.1. Lineage (NCBI taxonomy): Eukaryota > Metazoa > Chordata > Aves > Passeriformes > Rhabdornithidae > Rhabdornis > Rhabdornis inornatus. The sequence goes on along the minus strand of VWZS01007397.1, from coordinate 158,339 downwards.
GCCAACGCCAAGTGGGCCAAGAGTTTAGCGGCTGCCAAGGTAGAGTAGAGGGGTTTTTCATTCTAATCCCACAGCCTTCATTAAAAAAAAAAAAAAAAAAGAAAAAAAAAGGGAATTGGAGCCACGCAAAGCAGTAATCTCCTAAAGCAGCAAACCCAGCAATCCCTGGCCGCGGATAATCTCCACTGGAGGAAGCTGCAGGGTGTGCTGGGCGAATAAAACACCAGAAGAAGGCAGAGATGTTCCATTTTTTTAGCAGGATGAGTCCCGGGAGGTGCGTGCCGGGGTTCATCGGATTCATTGCGTGTCCCCCCCGCAGGCGGAGCTGAGCGCTCCCTCCAGCCCCTTCCTGCCCTGCGGCTTCGAAGAACCCGAGACGAGCCCGGTGGAGGAAACCTCGAGAGAGGAAACCTCGGGGGAAGAAATTTTGGAGCCCCCCATCCCTGGGGGAATGATCGCTGGGGGAACGATCCTTGGGGACAAGCTGGTGGCGCTGAGCAGCGCTGGCAGCAGGGGACACGGGGACTGGGCACAGGAGGAGCAGCAGCTCCCAGGGCTGTACCAGAGGCTGGTGGTGGAGGCGATGGAGCCCGTGGGCGAGTACATCTCCAATCCTGGCATCTCCTGCGTGTCCCCGGGGCTGCACCGCGCCCCCGAGCCCGAGCCCAGCCCCCTCTCCATCTTCCCGAGCGCATTCCTGACTCCCGAGCTCTGCTGCCAAGGGAATCTGACTTTGGATCGAGTGAAACTCAGCTGCAGCTCCTTCCCAAGGTAGGCAGAGGGCGACGTGAGCCCGGCAGGAATTTGGGCACTTTACAAAATATTTCAATGTTTCAGTGCAAGCTCAGCCTGGATTTGGGCACTTACAAAATATTTCGGTGTTTCAATGCGAGCTCAGCCTGGATTTTGGGCACTTTACAAAATATTTCAATGTTTCAGTGCAAGCTCAGCCTGGATTTGGGCACTTTACAAAATATTTCAGTGTTCAGATGTGAGCTCAGCCTTGATTTGGGCACTTTACAGAGTATTTCTGTGTGTTTTGATGTGAGCCTGGCCTGGATTTTGGCATTTTCACAAAATATTTCAGTGTTCCAGCACAGCCACTCACTTGTGACACCTCCACATGACAAAACCCTTCCCCAGTCACAACCTCACCGTGGGACACGGCTGCTCCTCTGCACACTCTGCAATCTGGGGATGCCAGAGCTGGATTTTGGGGATTTTGGGAGCCCTTCCTGCAGCTGGCACCAAGTCACAGAGCCCCAGTGACACCAGAGCCACGAGGGACACGGAACCAGAGCCACCTTCCTTGTTGCCTCAGTTCAGGGCAGGAAAATTCCTCACCAGAACTAAAAGCAGCAGGCAGCATCTGTACTCAGTCAAATGGATTGTCAAGAGGAATTTCAGTGATTTATTGGAGTGTTCTAATTACAGGCTGGGAGGGTGTTACACATTTAATGACTTTGTTTACCAGATGTGTGTATATAAATAAAATGTTGGAAATATGAACTTGGCTTCCTGTTGTTTCCTCTGGTCAAGCTCCAGTTTTAGACAGGACGATTTAAAAATTAAAAATAAAGCTGAAACGTTGCAGTTGAGACGGAGCAGCCCAGGTATGAACTTACCTGGAGCATCCTCTGCATCCCCAGCCAGGGACTCGGGCTGCTGCTGCCACCATTCAAGTGCAGATTTGGGTATTGCCAAATATTTTGGAATTCTGAGGTCTGGTCCCACCTCTGTCACCTGGCTGGGTGTCCTCAGAGGAAAACATGTCCCTCAGAACTGGGTCAGATATCCAAAAAAACAGAACTTGCTGCCTGCTCTCCACACCCTGCCTGGGATCCACCACAACTCAGCCCTCAAGTCAGCTCTACAAACCAAATTCAACTGGAAAGGCAAATTAGACGCCAAAAAATGGTATTTTAAAAAAAATAAAGCAGTTTTTCCATTCATCTTTTTCTGCATTTTGATTTTCTACCTCAACATAAGGATAAGAGAACATTGAATTAATTTCCTCCCCGCCCTGCAAATCTCTAAATCAATCAAAATGTGGAATTCCATGTCCAGTCTTACTCCAAGAGACAAGGACCAGACTTTTGGAACTCCAGCCAGGAACCACCCCAGTGATGGCCCTGAGCACCTCAGGAATTTTTCCCCCTCAGGATTCCCCTTTCCAGTGGGAAAATCAGCTTTGGCTTTCCTGGGGACATCCAAGTGTGGAACCTGGCTGAGGCAGAGCAGCCCAGGAGTGCCCAGGGCAGGGACTTTGGTCCTTGGGATGACTCTGGGAAAGCAGCAGGTTGGCACAGCTGGAGCTGGCACAGCTGGAGCTGGCACCTTTGGGTGTCAGTGCTGGCTTTATTAAACCAGAGCTCTGGCTGTGCAAACTCATCCCTATGCACGAAGTTGTTACAGGCTCAGCTCCTCCAGCTGCTGCCACCTCACATTCCCAGTGACTCCTGCCATTCCAGGAAAATCCAGGTTCCTTTCCCACACAACTAACTCTGGAATTATCCATCAACCCCCTCTGCTCCCTCCCAGCACCTCCCAGAATTCCAGTTCTGACATCAACTTCCCTGCTCAAACCTTGCCCTTGTGTTCATTGCTCTGTGCTTCCAACTTTTTCTGCTCTCTTTTCCAAAGGATCAGAATTTAAAAGTTGTAGTCCCCTAGATTTGGAGCAACAGGACAGAAAATGTTACTAAAATCAAGTTCAGTAATCATAAATAACTTACTTGGGAGATGTTTTTCCAAGGCAAAATCCATCCTGGGAATGGGAATGCAAGCTGTACTTCCTGGCACAGACCCTATGAACCTAAGTGGTTTAATTTCCATGTGTTTCCAGGACATTTTTTTTTTTTTTTAAAGAGCATGAAAATAAACCTTTATTTCAGTTAACACCCACCAATATTAAAGATAAATGTTCACAGCTTAAGTTCTTGACACAAATGGACTGAAAGAGGCAAACTGACATCTGGCAGAACAGCAGAAGGACCAATTTTAAGTTACAAGCTGTGTTGAAAATCACTCTAGGTGCTATTTAGGAATGCTCTAGAGGAGGAAAAGGGAAAATCCAGCCAGCAAAATCACCTGGGTGGCAACTGAGAAGAGCAAAAAGTTTGGATCAAGGAAGGTTTGTGCTCCAGGGAAAGCTTTGCTCCGTGTTTCTGTGTTTGCTGTGTGACCCAGGGTGTCCCTAAGGCTGGAAGAGCAGCACATCCCAGCAAACAGTGGGACAGGGAAAAGGAAAAACTCTGCCCCTACAACAGCCCCACACTGAGAGCAGAGCCAGGAACCAGATTTCCCCACCCTCTGATGGAAAATTTGCCTCCTCCTCCTACCTGGGAATGGAACTGCAGGTGAGGGAAGTGATGCATGGATACTCCCAGAGGGTCACAGTGCCAGCTCTCATGGGACACAGCTCAGGAAAAGCAAAGCCAGCTGCCAACACCACAGCTCAGCAGGCTGCTGTTCCACACTCCCAAGGTCTCCAACATTTTCTGCCTGTCCTGGACAGTTTTTATAAAAATAGGGAGTTACCTTTCATTTTCTACCTACCTAAGAAACTACAAATATGTTCTAAGCTGGCCAAAGAGGAAAACATGAAATAAAATCAGAGATTTATTCCTATTCTCCTAGCAAATGCTGATAAAACCCCAAAGAAATTCTCTTCACTCAACTCCTTTTCTGTGCTGAAGGGATACACAGGGATGGAACTGAACCTATGGTGGATTTGGATGGGGGAGAAGGAATTCATTACAATTATTTCCTAGGAAAATATTCCTTGGTGATGTCCCAAGCAGATCCTGAGCTCTGCACTGAGCCAGAGCTGCTTCCTGGAGCACCTGGAGCAGCTCTGGGAATAATCTAGAGCCTCAGGTACTGCTGGACCTGTGTGGCAATCCCACAGCCCAGCTGGAATGCTGGGATTCCAGAGCCACAGCTGCCACCTTCCCCCCAGTCCCAGCTCCAACAATCATCCCAAACTCATGGAACCCCAGCTCCAACAATCAGCCCAAACTCATGGAATCCCAGCTCCAAGGACAAGAATTATCCCAAACTCATGGAATCCTAGCTCCAAGGGCAGGAATTATCCCAAGCTCATGGAATCCCAGCTCCAACAATCATCCCAAACTCATGGAATCCCAGCTCCAACAATCAGCCCAAACTCATGGAATCCCAGTTCCAAGGGCAGGAATTATCCCAAGCTCATGGAACCCCAGTTCCAAGGACAAGAATTATCCCAAGCTCATGGAACCCCAGTTCCAAGGACAAGAATTATCCCAAACTCAGGGAATCCCAGTTTCAACAATTATCCCAAACTCATGGAATCCCAGCTCCAAAGGCAGGAATTATCTGTACTTCAGGGTATCCCAGCTCCAACAACAGAAATTCTCCCACTCTCAGGGTATCCTCTCAAACAAAAAGCAAAAGTAATTTAAAAACTCTTTTTTTTCTTTTTTTTTTTTTTTTTGCCAACAAAGCATCTTGTTCTGTTGAAGGGAAGGAGGAAGGAATAAAGGTCCAAAGGGGGAGTGAAAGGTGGGATACAGGAATTTTAAAAACCTGGTTTTCAGACCAGTTACCCATTGCTGGATCCATACACAGATATTGAATCATAAACCAATGTGCTTTGAATCTTGATTTCAAGTATCTGCCTTTCAATTTTCTAGAAAGATTTTGTGTAAACAAAAACTACCCAACAGAGATGAAAAAAAAAAAAAAAAAAGACTGGTTTTCCATGTTGGAAATGAAGCATTAAAACTTAAGTACTCCAGGAATTCATTCCATACAGCACTAACAGTCTGCCCAAATTAATATTCCACAGATTCCATGGGCTGAGAAAAATCTGCCAAAAAGGAATTAAGGAAACTGAAGTAGTGTGCAATAACTCAAACCTAGTTTGGAGTTTGGGGGGGGTGTGGAGAAGGAAGGGGGAAAAGTCTAAAATCCTGAATTTAAAAAAAAATAAAAAAATGAACACAAATGAAGGGAAAGCTTTTAACTGGTACACACTGTTCACACCTATATTTCAAGTTTGGAAACGCATATTTTCAAGCAGCAATACAAAAAAGTATCCATGAAGAATGCATAATCTCTGAAAAAATTATGAAAACATCCCTGCTACCATTACATTTCTAAATACAAAACTTGACTACCATATTGTTGCTTCTGTGTAGCGAGAGAAGTTCATTTTCAAAACAGATAAAATTCAGTCTTTAGGTGTGAATGGTATGAATGACAGTCTCTTTTTTTTTTTTTTTCGTTTGTTTTTTTTTTTTCAATTTCTTAGTTGTTTTTAGGATCCTTAAGCATGCAAGCCTCGGAGAGGAAGGCCCGACCAGGGCAGGGTTGGCTTTTTGACATCCAGTTTAGGACAGAGCTGGGAAAGCCTCTGGGTCATCTACATCAGGAGCAGAAGCACTTGACTGAAAAAGAAACATCACACAGTTACTGCCTTGAGGCAGAGCTGGCAGCACTTTGGGGCTGGAGAAATTACTATAAAAACATCTTTTTTTTTTTATTAATTCATTCCAAGGATTATATGTTGGAGTCAGTAAGCCAGGGGTCTCTGAATTCTCCAGAGAGAAATCAGAATGCAGGGATTGAATGAAAGCTTCCTATATTGTTTTTTGAATCCAAGCTATCTGGAGAGGAATTGTAGGGAAATTGATGTTTGAACATCATTATTGCACAATTCTCTTTTTAAAGAGATCTCAGAATGATGTGGGTTGGAAGAGACCTTAAAGGCCATGGAATTCCAACCTCCTGCCATGAGCACATCCTTCCCTGTGGACCAATCCTTACTGAGGGACTGAAATGTTACAGAAAAGGCCCTGTCTGGAGCACAAACAAAGTTTTTAATTTAATTCTAATTTTTAACTTTTCACTGAGTTTAATTTTTCCCCACTCAGATGTTGATAAAGTAATTTTTCTGCCAAAATTCCATGCATTAGCCAAGGATCTCCTCAGTAGCTTCCAACAGAGTTTTTTGAAAGGCTCTGCACCACATCTAAAAACCAGCGCAGAAATTAAGAATTTCATACTCTTCACTTGGTCCTTGGAGAAGAATGGGAAGGGCCAAGATAGTGGAACTTCCTGTCATGATATTAATTTATCAAGAAATAGATTTTAAATGACAGTTGCATCAACACCTGTAACTGCAGAGTCTCTGCACTGCCTAAGACCCCACAGGCCACAAACCAGAATTAAAAAGTAACAGCAGGGTTTAAGCTGCAGGCTCAGCACACAAAAGCAGAAACAGCCAAAAAAAAAGGAAGAAGTTTTGGTCCCTGATCCCAGGGAATGCACGTGCAGAGCTCACCCACCTGGTTGGGCGTGTGGATCACATCAAACTCCTTGACCAACTGCAAGGAAAAACAAAGACAACACAAAGTCAGGTGCAGGAAAGCTTGGAATTACTTCATGGCAGCATTCAGAGCAAACCAGCACTGTTTAATTTCAATTCCTTAAAATATTCTGATATTGTTGCCAGGAGAGAGCTTCCCAACTAATAAACTAAAATTTGTGAAGTGTCTGCTAGAAGGGACAAAAAAAGAGCAAATCTGTGTGAAGAAAACCACAGCCAGACTGAGCTCATTTTCCAATCAGTAACAATTTGATTGATGCTTTTAAGGCAAGTGATTCATAGTAAATCAAATCTTCACATATTGAACTTCACATATTCTCTCCCAAACCCCATTCAGCATTTTCCCAGGGTATTCCCCCTGGTGCCTTAGCACCAAAAACGGGGAAAAAAACGTTACTGGAGGTTAAAGAAAAACCAGTAAGAGCCCTGTTTGCAACTGGAAAATCTGAATTCCTCAGGTTCAAGATGTGACATGCAGCTGTACATCCAGTCCTACACCCCAGCAGGTCACACTGCACACAGAGTGTGCTGAAAATAACCAGCCCAGCACTTGTGCTCCTGCTCTGGCCCCAGCTGAGGCAGCTCATGGGACATTCAGACTTTTTTCAGGTTTAGACACTTCTTAAAAATGATGACAACACTGCTCAGACATTCACCCTTTTGTGCTGACGCCCTGCTTTAAGGTAAACTCCGCACAAAAGGATTTTTGCTCAGGTTTAAAAGGCGCTGTTTGCTCTCAGAGCATCTCCCCAAGAAAAAAACCAGGAAGATGCCAGGAGGAGAGGAAGGGATGTGGGGAGAGCTGGGGGTGGAGCTCACTCACTCACTCCCTCCCTCCCGCACGCACTCACCCCCGCCCGCACCCCTGCACTCCCTCACGCACTCCA
>VWZS01007397.1:138733-151020 GCA_013397075.1 Rhabdornis inornatus | reverse complement strand
ACTCCCTCCCTCACCCCCTCACGCACCCCCTCCCTCACCTTGTCGGTCCTGCCTCCACGGCTGGCCCTGCCCCCACGGCCCCGGCCCCCCCTGCCGCCTCTGCCGCCGCGCCCGGGGCGGCCCAGGTCTCCGAAGTTGATCTCCAGCTGGGATGTGATGTCGTTGGCGGGTTTGCGGAAATGGTGATCCATGACCGAGTCCTCAGCGTGAGCCTGCAGGGAGGGGAGGGGCTCCATCAGCGAGGAAATGTCACCAAAACTCCCTTCTGTCACCTCTGATCACACAACCCCAGCACCCATTCCCCTGGGAAAATTGCAATTTCGTACCAACCGAAGTATTTTGGCTTTCCGAGATAATTCACACAATGAGTGAGGTAGGAAAAGTCCTCCAGGATCGAGTCCAACCTGCACCCAACCCCCACCCTGTCACCAGCCCACCCCCAGGGATGGGCGCTCCAAACCTCCCTGGCAGCTCCTTCCAATGCCTGACCACCCTTCCCATGGAGAAATCCTTCCCAAAATTCCATCAGATCAACGTGTCCTTATCCCAGACCAGACTATAACCAAGCCAGTACAGAACCTCATGTTGTGACAATTTCCATTTTGTCTCCTGGTTCCATCAATTCCTTCCATTCTTTTTCCACTCCTGGTCACCCATCCTTCTTTTGCTCCCTGAGGATTTACACTTTATTTGCTTTAGCCCTTGATAAATAAAATAACTTAAGACTGCTGAGACTCCCTCACTGCTCTGCACCCACTGTAACAGCAAATGAGGCACAAAAAGCTCAAATATAAGGAACTGAAGGAGCTAAAATGGAACCAGTCTCACCAGTGACACTGGGGAATGGGGATCTCAGCACCTTTGCCATGATATTCCTGCTTTGTTCCCAGTGCATTTGGTGGAAACCCAAGCCTGGGAGGCTCCCAAGAGTTACAAACACCAGCAAAGTTATTATTCAGCACCTTGGAAAAGTTCAGTTACACACTGAACCCCACCAGGTGTTTTTACAGCAATTATTTCTCCTATTTGACACATTTTTTTTCCATGTGGAAGCCAGTTTCTGGCATCTAGGATAATATAAAAAAATGTAAAAACCTACCTATTACAACTCAACCATGGTGTTTTGCAGACATGAAAACATCCAACACTTCCCTTCCCTCCAAGCCCTCAACTCCTGGCACAGCAATCACCAATTTCCTGCTTTTCCTACACAAATGCCACGTGCAGGCTCAAGTTTCCCAACTCCAACTGGCTTTTCTGCTGTAGTCACACAACATTTGGACTTTCAAAGGCAACACACACTGCAATTAAGCCCTGTACTTATTAATTATCATTTTTGGAGCCTGCACAAGGCTGGAGAGGTCTGGAGTCAAAGCTGCTGTCAGGAATTCCATGGGTCCTTCCCAAAATCCCATCTATCCCTGCCATTCCCCCTTGTCCTCTCTCCCTGTATCCCCCATTTAATTAAAAATATCCCTTCCATGCTGCTTTATTTCCAACATCCACTGGGATGGATCCCACAGAACACCTGATTTTATTCATTTCCTTGTCCCTTCCCTTGGAAATCTCTTTGCCAAACTCAGGAAATTTGTCTCAACAAAGAAAAGTCATTCCATGCCTCAGCCTGACACGGCACTACTCAAACCTAACACCAACACTCTGTAAAACACCACAAAACACTTCAGACATGTTTTAAATTCCTTTCTTGCCACTTAATTTTTTATCTAGAGTTTTTATCACTGCAGGGTGCTGAGATTCTATTTCCAACTACTGGTAGCCATGTGAGAATTCCCTTTTCTGAGTGGTGGGATCAATGGATTTGTAGAATATTTCTGGGCATCTCCATCCCTATGCTGCTTTTATTTAAAAACAAATCACTACAGTTTACCAAAAATCATTGTATTTCCACAGCCTGACTTTGGTGCAACCACTGAACCAACAAATTCCAAATTCCCTACGAGACCTGATGATTTCTCTATCCAAAGGAATTAAAGGTGTTTTAAAACTCCCAACAAAAGACTTGGCACATTGTCCTCAGCCTCTTCCATCTCCTGGGTGAGAAGTCAGAGGTACTGAACAAGTTGTTTATCCTGAATAATCCTGGGAAACATTAAATCTGTATGTATTGGTGAATCAATAGTGCTCTGATTTAATAACTGATCACTTCTTGAAGGCACTGCTGCACTTGAGGATCTTGGGGAAGGCTGTCAAAAATTAAGAACAAACTGCCAAGAGAACCAAAGTAGACAGTGAGAGATGAAAAAACAGCAGCAAAAAAAAAAAAAAAAAATAGAGACTCATGATAGAAGATTTTATGGTAAGGTTTGAAATCAGCAGGGGGGACTAAACCATGCTGCACAGTGAGACAACAGGCATGGACAGAAAAGCTCCATGGTCAGTAAAATCCTCCATTTTGGTGAGCTTTTAATGTCCAAACTGATATTAATTCTCAGCTCCCTGCTGACGGGGTTGATGTAACACCCAGGTATCACCAGAGAGAGAGAAAGGATCAAATACCTCATTTGAACCCAGCAGACTCCCCTGCATTTCTGCCATCACCTTTGTCTGGTGACAGTTGTGTGTCCAGGCCAGAGTGACAAAAGGAACAAAGGGAAAAAACAAAAGGAAGAAATGAGACTCAACTACACGGAGGAACAACAGATAATCAGGGCACAGGAGCTGCTGGGGCAGATGGCACCGAGCACGTGGAGCAGACACAGAACAGCAAGGATGGAAAATGTGGAGACAAGAAGACAGCTCAGATGGCCACCAAAAAGATGGCCACCAGAAAAGAAAAAAAAGGCTCAGGTGGAGGGACACCAGAGTGTTGCCCAGGAGCTGCTGAAGCCCTGGCAGACACCACACAGGCACAGAGATGGGAAGAGCTGGGATGTCTGAATCACTGTTCATGGAAATCTTCCTGCAGAGCCTTCATTTCAGAGTCATTCCTCCCAGCTTTGAGGAGATGAATTATTCTTTTCCAAAATGTATTTCCTAATCTCCCACTGAAGCCTCCTCTAAGGAAGGGATTGGATTTGTGAAGAGGCTTGAAGAGACACAGATCTACCAGGTATCAGTTTTTCCAGGCTGAATTTCCAGGACTTTTGGGATAAATGTTAGGATCTGTCCACAATGTAACTTGCTCCTTTTTTTTTTTGCAAGAATTGAAGACTCGAGCCCCTAAAGCAGCTGCAGAGAAGAAGAGAATCTCAGTTTTATGGCATAACCCTGTGTCCTGGGAAGAGGCTCACTGGACAGGGCTGCTGGTGCCCCTGGATTTCAGATTAAAGCTGCAAGAACCTGAGACAGAACTGAGAGTTTATTTTATCAGTACCTGGAAATGGGAAAAAACAAGGAAGATCTCAGGCAGGGCCAAGCATTTCAGCCCTCAGTGAGGAGGATAAGCAGGAGGAAAAGCAGGACAGCTCTTTCCCCAGACTGAGCAGCACCAGATCCTCATTCTCCCTTCTCCCAGACTCCTGGCGCATTTTCCAAGGAATTCTCAAGCTACAGCAATGCAGGTGCTCATCACAACACTTCTGAGACAATTATTGGGGCACACAGTGTTTTTCAGCCACAAGAGTGCAGAAGATTTGATAAAAACCAAAGTTTACCTATAAACCAAATCACTTCCACACATCATCTCCCTTCTTACCAGTAAGAATCAGAAAAACCTCAATTTCTTGACTCCTAAGTACATCCAAGAGGACAAAGAGAGGAAACAGCAGGTAAGTGGTGGATTTAAAAAATATTTTGCCTTCTAAAGCTGCTCACAAAGGAGCTGCAGTGGAAGCTTTCCTAACTCCTGTATTATAGAGCTATTCTCCAATAATCCTGAGAGAAAATCCCCACACTGCTTCCCATGGGATCAGGGAACAATGAAGAAGGGAGATGGGGAGACACATCTGCTGGATGTACAATAAAGCAGGCTAAAAGCAGCTCCATTTAAAGGCAGATTCGTTAATACCTCACTTTCATGCTTACACAGCAAGAGGCTGCCACCTTCTTATGTGATGGTGCTAAAAATATCCAACTTGTTTATTTGAGAAGTTCACCTCTTAAACAGAACAATCTACTAATTATGTCAGGTCTTCCACGGGAGTAATTTGATTATTCACAGCTTTTGTTCATATTATTTTATTTGTTATTGGGTTTTGTTTTCTGGATTTTTTTTTCTTTTTTTTTAGTTATCTGATTCAGTTTTTAAATGGAAAATACAGTCTGGATCATTCTAGCCTCTAAATTTCTCACAAGTAGCATCACCTTTATTATCACATATGCTCATATGTTAAATAAAGAGTGCCCTCAGATGGGTAAATAAATCTGATTCAGTGAAACTGAGGGAATTTGAAGAACTACAGCTTTAGTAAATCTTGGTGAAGTACACAAACACTTCTGCTCAATGCATTCTTTCAGTACACAACAACATTAAATGTAACTCAAATTCCCTTTTCTACCCAAGCCAGAGAAAGCAGCTTTTAATGAACACTTGAGTGAACAGCTCAAAGGCGACACAGCCATGCAATCATTTCAAGAAATGAACTACCCCACACAGCCAGAAAACTGATCTGTGACCAAGTCAAACTCACTGGGAGTTCAATCAGAACAGAAATGGAATTTTCATTGAACACTGGATCATATCCCAGCCCCCAGGAGAAAAACTGGCACGGTGTGAAAAAGCAGGAGAAGATTTTTAGGAGAGCAAACAGAGCACTGCACACCATCCAGGCACTTCAAAGCACCATCAGTATACAAAGTTGAAGCCACCAACCTCTTAAGTGAGCTACTTAACATAATACAGAGTGTTAAAAACAAAAATTAAAACTAAAGATTAGCACAGCCCTGCTTTAGAAAACAAGAGCTCTCAGCACTTCCCTCCCTTGTGCATCTCCCCTTGCCACTCTTGGAACAGAATAATGAACATTATGCAATGCCTGAAAGGAGAAACTACAAATGTAAAACAATTCTACAGCAGCTATGCTGAGTGTCACTGCAGCACATAAATCATTTCCACTGCCTTCCCAAGAGCTCGTCTGTGTCACAACACTCAGTGAGGAGACACCCACGACACAAATTTAAGATGCACAGCTTGGTTTGAGGTCTCAGAGGCATGACCAGTCTTCCTTGAAGCTGACATCACTTAGCAAGCACCATGAACCTGTGTACTGCAGAACAGATGCTAAATAGCACGAGTTGCCTTTTTTTAGAAAGCAAACTCGACAACATTCCCCTAAAACTCTCACCAAGAAGCAATTCTTACAAACCCAAGGGCACAGCTCAGCTCCTGAACCCAACCACAGTCAGAATGGCCACTTGAAGTCCCACTTTGCTAAAAGAATGTTGCTCAAATGAACAAAGTTCAAATTTAAAAAAAATGCTGCTCCCAACTTTCTAAACTTCCAACTCCAGGCCAACATCTCCCAGAACGGAGCTTCCACTGTAAAAAATACTCATCAATAACAAAACCTTGACAAAGAGGGACACTCCAAGTATGGAAAGGCACTTTACCTCCTCACTCTTTGACTTGTGGAGCACAAATCCTTTTTTCCATTGCCCATCAGCTCCCTCGTTTGGTTTGCGGATGTTGAACTCGACTTTTGCACGATCCTTGCTTTGAATGGCTTTCCACTCATCCAGGGTCATTTCCTTAGGGCCTTCTTCCTTCACTTCTTCAACCTCGTTCTCTCTGCAGAGAATTCATGGTGATTATGGTCACTACTAAGGATTTACACTCTGCTTACAATTCCAAGATCATCTGCTGGCTGGTACCAGGTTATAAATTGAATTTTGTCAAGGATTTAGCAGTTAAGAGGTAAAAATGTAAACACTTGCTTCCACCACATGGAAATTTATCTCCTTTAGAGGGAGTGCCAAAAAAATTACAACCAGCCACCTCTGAGCAGAGCAAAACGTTAAAACTAAAACTGACCCATGTCATCAAATCCCCACATTACTGTCAATTTATTTCCAGATCTGAAAGCCTAACTTCTGTCATGACTTGTTTGGAGCTCCTTTCCCCCTTTCTGAAATACATCTCATAAATATTCAAGTCTAGGCAGTGAGAACTCGTTCTTCCCACAGTTTTTAAGCTTTTTAGTATTTTAAAAACCAGAATTTAAGCAGCTTTGGATAATTTGCTTCCTTTGTTGAACCAAAGATAATTATTCAAACAAGTTTTATTTCCAGCTAATCTGAAAAAATAACAGCACACATCTTATTTGTGAGATACAGCACCTGTACCTTGTGCCAAAGGCTATTTTTAAGTAAAACACAACCACTGTGCTCAATAACAGATCATATTCCAGCTACTGGAAGCCTCTGGTCATTGTTCAGTGTGTTTATGCAACTGAATTTCTGATTTCTAGGAAACCAGTGCAGTACATGTGCAGCAAAAAGATCATGAAAGCCTCAATTTCAAAGGTTTGCATTTGGCAGCCATTAATTTTCAACAATAATGCAAAGATTTTACATCAAAATTACTGTATTTCAACTTTTGCTCATTGTGTAGGAGAGAATGATTTTTGACACGGGATGTAATCAGAATTTGTTTTGTTCAAGGCAAAGATTTTGCTGCAGTAAAACATCCTACGGTTCTGCTGAAACACTGAGGGCAAACATCCACATAAAACCAGACAATTAAAGTTACCCATGTGGAGATGCTTTTCTATAAAGAGAAAGGTTTTAGTGAGGCAATCAAGCCATAGCAAACACCACTTTGGGAACCATTAGGAACAAGTATTTTAAAATTCTCTTTGCATTTTTTGAGTCTTCTACAAAGCCTACTCCTCACTACAATACATTACTCATACTAGGCTACCATAAAAATGTGTATTGTATTTTTACATCAACTCAGTTTCAGTAAGGCTCCATCTGCTTCTCTGGTTACTCTTTCATTCATCCAGTCCCTGGTTCCTCCTGTAACAGTGTCCAAGTGAGATGGGAAGAGATCCAGGTAACTTTGAAAACTGCCTGGAGAATCAAAGATACAACCTTTCTCCCACAGCTCAGTCACACAGTCTTCCAAGGCTGTTTTGGAAAATCAAGTTGAAAAAGTTGCCTTCCACTGGCATTTCTGTCCCATTTGCTTGGTGCTTCTACCTAATCTGAGCACAGATGCTGTTGGGTTTGGAATCTGGAGTTGCAATCCCAAGACCCAAAGTGTATTAGAAATTATTATTAATGAATAAATCTGAAAGAGCCTGCAGGACACCAAGGAATGGCTTTAAAGACAACAACTTGCAGAAACGAGGTTTTTAAGGAGACTCATTCAGCAGCTCTGATAACCTGAGTCTGACCAAACAGAAGTGGGAATAAACAGCAGAGATTAAAGGTAAAGCAGCCCAGGAGCACAGAGGGGTGGTACTCACTTGTTTTCAGAATCAGCAGGCGGGTGCTCCTCTCCCTCTGGCGTTTCCTCAGTTACAGCTGACTGATCCAATTCACTGCAATGACATAACGTTGGGAGTTGGGGCTTTTTTACAACTTCATCCCTCTCTAAAGCTATATAAGATTAACAATCAAGATCTACAGTGGATTTACTGTTTCAGTAAGCTCTCTGTGCCTTTTAAATTCTATGCTTTTCACTTAACTAATGGTTTTCCCCAACACTTCCTATTACTCCTCCTGAAAGGCTCTCGCTGTCCCTTCAAACACAAAATGGATTTGGGCATTAAAAACAGATTTCAATGAGATAGCTGAATTTTTGTAATATAAAATGCATGCTTATGCTGATCAAAATTTACTAAAAACAGAACAGTTTCATTTTAACAAAGAATTGCTACCAAACCAGCACAAGACCTCCCAAACTCCCCCAAAATTCTGGCTGAACAGTGAAGCTATCATTATGTCCCAAAGAATCGCTGGGGTTTTAAACTCTGCAGAAGCATGGCAAAAATCACGGAGATCAAAGGCAAAAAGGCAGCTAAACCTGGGTGATCTACAAGCCATAATTAGGGCTGATTAACACAGTGCTAATGGTTTTCTGAGCAATGACAGGGTACTAACGTTAGCTCGTCTTTGACGGTTCCCCAGTTGTGTGATCCGCTGCCACCGCGCTTGTCCTCGTGCTTTAGGCTGCTGAAATGTGAATGTGAAACAGAACTAACAAAACTGAGTTAACATTATAGTGTCCAGACACAGCAATTCAAAAGATCAATTTGAAATGAGGGGGGGGATGGGTCAGAGTGGTAAAGAAGAGCCAAAAGGGGCAGGGAGAAGGTGAAGACTCACGATCTATCGCTGCCGCTGTGTCTGTCGAATTCCCGTTTGCCGCGAGAGTCAAATCCGTCTCCTCGGCCCATCCCGCGCCCGCGGCCACGGCCCCGGCCCAGCCCGCCACGGCCACGCATGGGCCTGTCCAGGATGGGTCTGCCAAAGAACAGCCACAGCTCAGGGATTCACACCAGCATTTCATGCCCTTGTCCCTCTTTCAGGATTTTATTGACTCGGTTTTACCTTTTTTTTTTGCGTTGAATGATCGGCCTCCAAAAACGCACAGCGTGTTTTGTGGTTCTGGCCCTCTCTGAGAACTTTATTTACTTGCTTTTCCTTGTAGCTGGGTTCAGACTCTAATTTCAAAAAAGTCACTCCCCCATCCCTGCAAGTGTCCAAGGCCAGGTTGGAAGGGCTTGGAATAACCTGGGATAGTGGAAGGTGTCCCTGCCCCTGGTATGGGTTGGAATCAGATCACCTTTAAGGTCCCTTCCAACCCAAACCATTCTGGTTTGGTTGATTTCATGAACCAGTCTGGTTCCATGATTTTAGAATCTGGAAACAAACGCTCAGCGCTGTTGGTTTTTCGCATCTTCTAGCACAAATTCCAAAATTTAATCTTTGCATTGGGTTACACAATTAACTGATGCTAAAACTTCAATTGAACTCACTTTTATCCAACTTGCTTTTAAAAGGATTTTAACTTTGGCAACTAAAACTTTAGTATTTGAACATTACTCCAATTCTGGCTGCCTCACAATACTCAAGAGAGTTTAAATTGCACGTAGATCTAAGATGGCTTCACCACTTCCAGGTCTGAAGCCACTGCAGCCAAGGTGCAAACACCTAAGTGGACAAATTTTAGCTGCCTTTAAGTCAGCTGTGCAGATTAAAGCCACAGCTGTAACAGCAAACAAATCTCATCCTGCAGGAAACAGCTATGCTTGGGTTCCCTTCCTGAGCTATCTGCTACAGATGTAGAGAAATAGGATGAATATCTTGATTTAAACCATAATTCAGTCACACCTATGAACCTGTTCATGTAGATCACTGCCAGCCTAAAACTTGAGTTAAGTTTGCAAACGAAACCATGGAAAAGGGAAGTGTTAGTGTCTGCACAACAGGAATTTCATCTTGACTCAATGTTCTTTTCTACCTGAGCAGCAGAAGGTGGGACAGCCCTGACCTGTCAAAGCTAGGAAAGCTGTTTAGCACCAAGACCAAACTCTTACTTATCCACAGAGAACTCTCCTCCCTCGCCCTTGTCCTCGGCGGGTTTCTCGAAGCGGCGCTCGCGGGGAGGCCGTCGCTCGGGTCTCCTGTCGATGGGTTTGCCTTCACCCTGCTGCTGTTGCTGCTGCTGCTGATCAGGCCTCCTGCCAATCCTCCTTATCCCTGAAACATCAGGCAGACACATCAACGGAATGTGGAGTGCTCCAGGACAGATATCAACCCCCCGGGCAAACAAGAGGGAAGAGAAGTTTTATTTCTGCATGAAACAAGCAACTCTGCTTTCCCCTGACTCTTCTCTGTCACGTTTTTACACCCAGGATTTCAAATTGTGTTTGACAGCAAACTTAAGTAATCCCTGCTAAATGAAAGGGTCAACTTTCAAATAAAGATCAAGGCAAGATTTTATTACTGGTTTTTTTTTTCTCTGAAAGGTGCTTTTCAGGTAAAAAAAGTGGGTTCCATTTGAAGAACAGCCAAATGAAGTGAGCATCACCTCACTGGCATTAAGAGACTCAGTGCCCGTGCTCCCCAAAACACTCAGTGCCCGTGCTGTTCTAACAGCTGGACTCCATGATCTTGGAGCTGTTTCCCAACCTAAATGATCCTGTGATCCTGTTGATGGAAACTCTTTTGTGCAGCAGTGCCACCACTCTACCAGACAGGTGTCACCTGCAGGTACAGGTCAGTGACAAACTGGGGTCCTCATCCACGTGGATCCTCCCAGCCCAACATTCTCTGACAAATTCTCCTTCTGCTGCACTTCCCAAAACAGATCCCCAGCGCCACCGAGCTGCCCAGAGCTCTTCCTCTCCCTGCCCAGGCCTCCTAAAAGGGTTTTTAGTGCAAATAAAAACCTCCCGTGGGTATTCTCTTTTTTACCAAGCCCTTTCAAAGATCTAACAGAGTTTTCTTTTCCACTCATGTGAAAGGCCTTGTTTACTCTTCTTTAAAAGATGAGCACAAACACATTGCTGCTTTGTTATACCATTTTCTTGCCAAAACACTGGCTCCAAAATTAACGAACCAGCTTTTAAATTCAAAGCTGATTTTTTTTTTTTTTTAAAGAACCAAGTTCTTGCCTAGCAAGCAATGTCAAATTTGGGTGGGGCTACAGAAGTTGCAGTTGTAATGATATCCAAGCCAACACACCCAGATGAACAATCTCTCCCTCACCTCTCAAGCTGTATTTACCATGAAGTTTGCATGGCACACATAGCACCCTGAGGAAACAAGGGGTTAAAAAGCCAGCAGCCTGCACTTGGAGAAGGGCTCTCCAATGAGGACAGGCATTCCATGTGAGGAGGAGAAGCAGGAATAGGAGCAGGCATGCTGCAGAACTGGAATGGAACAGCCAGGGCTTTTGAATTTCGAGTTCAACGCCCTGCACTCAGAAAAACCCGGTTCCTGCTCAAGCCTAACCCAAAATACGAGTTATTTCTCAGCATCACCAAGCTTTGAACTGCTAATTCAGCAGGCAAATCACTTGCAGCCTTATGGAGTAGTAGAATAGCTTAAAATACATTCACACAGGAAACAAACCCTGGCATCGAGCACCTTTATGATGCCAGAACTGCAAAAGCAGCCACGCACAAAAATAGACATTTTCAAACTGGAAACTGACTTTGTTTACAACACTGCTACAGCAGCAGCCCCGACTTTCTCCGTTTCACTACCATAACAAACCACGAAAATACCAATTTTTCACACTGCTCTTGAATACAAGATGTGAAAATCGGAAGGTGAAGAGGGGCTGCCCAAACCCCTCGCGTGGTGCCAAAGACATTTCCACGTCCCAGGTGGATCCCGTGGGAACAGCACCGGAATCCTGCACCTCACTAAGGCTTCCAGAGGACACTGGTTTAGCGAATTGGGACTCTGGAGAAATCACTGCATCCCTCACACAGAAAACACTCCTAAGCGTTAATGAGCAAGAGATCCACAAGCAATGAGTATTTCTAACGCAGCTCCTAACTTTGTCTCATCGAATAACATTTATAATATCCACTTCCCAAAACAAGTAATATATTATTTTTTTAACAGCATAAAACAGCGGAGAATCAGAACCATTTTGTATTAATACGCTCACACGTAGCAGCGTGCTCCGTGAAAAGCTGGTTGAAATTACAATTAACCTGTTATTGCCTTGCTCCCACCACACTCGGATGCTTTTGAAGGATTCCTCCGAAGCCGAGTCGGGACCCACCTGCCGAGCACTGGAGTTTGGGCGCGGTGGAGCTGCCTGCCCGGGACGCCATGTGCCCACATCCCTCCCTATCCACGCGGGCCTCCTCATTCCCAAAGCATATTCTTCAATCTGTTTATACTTTCATTTCTTTTTTCCCAGAATTTTTCATGTAGGATGGCTTAGGAATTTACAGAAACTAAGAATTCACGCAAGTTATTACTTAGATGGATATAAAAATAAGAAGATTGCTATCAACGCTGTTCCCCTAGAAAATGACCCAAAAAAATGATTTCAGAAAGCTCAGGAACTTCCAGATATCCTGTCCAATCCATCGGAGCACCCGAAACACCAGTCAAGTTCAGGATACAAGGTTGGACGGGGCTTGGAGAAACGTGGTCTAGTGGAACGTGTCCCTGCCCATGGCAGAGGGTGAACGAGAAGGGCCTTTCCAACCCCAACCATTCCAGGATCCCATGTGCTGGTTTAGATGGGATATTAGGAAGAAACTGCACCCCGTGAAGGTGGCGAGGCCCCGGCACAGGCTGCCCAGAGAAGCTGCGGCTGCCCCTGGATCCCTTGAAGTGCCCAAGGCCAGAGCAGCCTGGGACAGTGGAAGGCGCCCTACGGGAAGGGACAGAACGGGATAACCCTAAAGATC
>VWZS01007397.1:118210-129830 GCA_013397075.1 Rhabdornis inornatus | reverse complement strand
TCCCACCATCCCTCCTGAATCCCACCATCCCATCTGGACCCCACCTGGATCCCACCTGGATCCCACCCAAATCCTACCTGGATCCCTCCTGGATCCCACCATCCCTCCTGGATCCCTCCCGGATCCCACCTGGATCCCACCCGGATCCCAGNACCATCCCTCCTGGATCCCACCATCCCTCCTGGATCTCACCATCCCTCCTGGATCTCACCATCCCTCCTGGATCCCACCATCCCTCCTGGATCCCTCCCGGATCCCACCCAGATCCCTCTCGGGTCCCACCATCCCTCCCAGATCCCACCCGGATCCCTCCCGGATCCCACCTGGATCCCACCCGGATCCCAGCTGGATCCCACCATCCCTCCCGAATCCCACCTGGATCCCACCTGGATCCCACCATCCCTCCTGGATCCCACCATCCCTCCTGGCCCCTGGGCTGCAGGCACAGCACAAACGAAAGATGCTCAGCCTGCAGCCCCGGACCTGCAGCAAGACCCCCAAGCCCTCCCCACGCTGAGGATTCAAACCTGAGCGCTGCAGCCTCTGCCCTGTGTCGCTCGTGTCCTGTCCCTGATGTCACACAGGGTCCCCGCGGCTGCTCCCTGGGATAAGGACACAAACGAGCAGGGAGCTGCAGCGCTGACAGCTCTGATAAGGCACCGCAGGGAGCGCAGTCCCCAGGCTGGTGGCATTATCCCCAGGCTGGTGGCGTGATAGGCATTGTCTCCAGGCTGGTGGCATGATCGCCAGGCTGGTGGCATGATAGGGATTGTCCCCAGGCCGGTGGCATGATCCTCAGGCTGATGGCATGATGGGGATTGTCCCCAGTTTGGTGGCATGATCCCCAGGCTGATGGCATGATGGGGATTGTCCCCAGTCTGGTGGCATGATGGGGATTGTCCCCAAGCTGGTGGCATGATCCTCAGGTTGGTGGCATAATGGGCATTATCCCCAGGCTGATGGCATTATCCCCAGGCTGGTGGCATGATGGGCATTGTCCCCAGGCCGGTGGCATGATCCGCAGGCTGGTGGCATGATGGGCATTGTCCCCAGGCTGGTGGCATGATCCTCAGGCTGGTGGCATGATAGGGATTGTCCCCAGGCCGGTGGCATGATCCCCAGGCTGATGGCATGATGGGGATTGTCCCCAGGCTGGTGGCATGATCCCCAGGCTGATGGCATGATGAAGATTGTCCCCAGGCTGGTGGCATGATGGGGATTGTCCCCAGGCTGGTGGCATTATCCCCAGGCTGGTGGCATGATGGGCATTGTCCCCAGGCTGGTGGCACTGCAGGCATCCCATCCTGTCCATGGCACAAGTTCAGGTCTTTGGATCACCGAATGGTTTGGGCTGGAAGGGACCTTAAAGACCAGCTTTCCCAACTTTAATTCCTGGAGTTCCAACTAATCCTATTTCTAATTAGAAAATTATGCATATTGAATAAAAAAGTGTGTGTATTCTTCCAAGAAAAATAAATCACCCTTGTGACAGGTTTATTTTAAAGGACTGCCCTGCCGGCTGCTGCTTCAGAAAGTGGCGGCAGGTCCTCAACCCCCATCCCGGTGAGCGACACGGGGACAATCCAGGGATGCTGGGAGCCTCCAGCCTGCTCCTGCCCCACGGGACATTGCTGCCCCATGAGGCCAGGCAGGAAGCAGCTCCCTGCAGGTGCCCTGGGCCACGTGCTGCTGCATTTTTCTGCTTGGTTCATCGCCTCTAATTCCTCCTAAAGAGCTTCCGGGCTTGGGGCACAAACCCCACGTTCCCCCGGGGCTCCCCTGCTCTCTGGACAGGTTTGGTGTGGAGATGCCATCAGGATGGGATGTCCTGAGCTCCATCATCCATGGGATGCTTTCTCACCTTTTTCCTCTGGTTTTGCAGCCCGAGTGGTTCCCTGGGATGTTGGGATGCTGGGATGTCCCCAGCCTGCAGCTCCAGAGCGAAGCAGACCCCAAACAGACCGAAGGAACAGACCCCAAAGAGACCGAAGGAACAGACCCCAATCCCACTGCTCCCGCCAGGCTCTCCATGTCAGCATCCCGTCATTAAAAGCTGGACTCGCCGTTCTCTCTTTTCCTTACTGCAAAATTACATTTTAAATTTTGAACTCCGCGTTTTTCCTGCCGTGCCAGAACCGCGGAGTCGCCTTGAGCTCCCGGTGCTGCCCCCGCTGCGGCCGCCAGAGGGCACCGGAGCGACAGCGGCAGCGTCCCCTGTCCCTGTCCTTGTGCCTGTCCGCATCCCTGTCCCTGTCCTGTCCCCTGTCCCTGTCCACATCCCTGTCCCATCCCTGTACCTGTCCCCATCCCTGTACCTGTCTTCTGTCCCCTGTCCCTGTCTATGTCCCTGTCCCCATCCCTGTCCCCATCCCTGTCCCATCCTGTCCCTGTCCGTGTCCCCTGTCACTGTCTCCATCCCTGTCCCAATCCCTGTCCCTGTCCTCTGTTCCTGTCTGTGTCCCTGTCCCCATCCCTGTCCCCACCCTATCCCTGTCCCTATCCCTGTCCCCGTCCCTGTTCCCATCCCTGTCCCTGTCCGTGTCCTCTGTCCCCTGTCACTGTCCCCGTTCATGTATGAGCAGCGACTGAACCCAGGCTGGGATGCTCCAAACCCATCCAGCCTGGCCTTGGGCACTTCCAGGGATCCAGGAGCAGCCACAGCAAATCTGGGAATTCCATCCCAGCCCCTTCCACCTCCCCAGCCAGGAATTCCTTCCCAATATCCCATCCATCCCTGCCCTCTGGGAATCCATTCCCTGTGTCCTGTCCCTCCATGCCTTGTCCCCAGTCCCTCTCCAGCTCTCCTGGAGCCCCTCCAGGCCCTGCCAGGGGCTCTGAGCTCTCCCTGGATCCTTCTCCTCTCCAGGTGAGCACCCCCAGCTCTCCCAGCCTGGCTCCAGAGGGGCTCCAGCCCTGCAGCAGCTCCATGGATTCCTCTGGAATCTCTCCAGCAGCTCCAGCTCCTCCTGCTGTTGGACCCCAGGGCTGGAGGAAGCTCTGAAATAGGGTCTCATAGGCATTATATACATTTTATGTTATATATTTTAATTTATATTTTAAAATCTGCTCTCAAATAAACCCCTCGGTTTCATTATCTCTACTCCAATGACCATCAGACTCTGGGCTTCACTCCAAGGTCCTTCTCCTTTGCTTTCCAAACACTCTTCCCACTCCATGCATTCACAGGAGACAAAATGAATTCAGATCAATGATTTAACGCCCCCCCCGAGCTCCCTGCTGCCCACAGGAATACCAGGCTGAACCACCCCAGTTCCCTGATTCCATGTGCACGACTGGGGGCTGGTTTTGGGGGGGTCCAGCTCTCCCTCTGCTCGTACCAGAGCTCTCCTACATGCACAGGGAAAGCAAAGCACCTGGGAAACTGGGAACTTCCCTGGGGGAGGCAGGATGGGGCTGCTGGCTGTGTCCAAGATGATTCCTTGTGCTGTAGGACAGTGTTCCCTCTCAGAAGTGCCACTCATGCGCTGGTTTATGGCCCCACGCTGCCATTAAATGGACAAAGTTTGTTTTTATTTTACTGCAGCTCTCCCTGAACCCATCCTGGACTTTGCCCGGTGCTGCCTGGCCGGATGATTCCCACCAGCAGCCAGGGCTGCTCCCTGTGCCCAGCATGCACAGGGTGGGAAAAACGCCTGTTCCTGCAGGGAGAAGGAATGCAGGGATGCATGGAGGGCAGGGGAATGTCCCTGCCAGGAGCAGCACAGGTTTCTGCTGCCCTGGATTCACAGGCACCAGGAGCTGCTGGGAGCCGAGCCAGGACTTGCTGGGGCAGCACCTCAAGGACTGGGGGAGGAAAAGAGATTCCAGCAGCTCCCCAGGGTGGTGGGACATGGGTGACCCGTAAAAATCACAGAATCCTGGAATGCTGTGGGCTGGAAGGGACCTTAGACCTCATCCAGCCCCACTGCCCTGGGGAGCAGGCAGGGACTTCCCATTATCCCAGACTGCTCCAAACCGGCTTTGAGCACTTCTAGGAATGGAGCAGCCACAGCTGCCAGGGTCTCACCGTCCTCACAGCCAAGAATTCCCTCCTAATCTCTAATCTCCATCTCCCCTCCTCCAGTTTAAAGCCATTAAAGTACCCCCAGGCTCCCATTTGTGCTCCCTGTTTGCAGAGTTTCTGCTGCCGAGCCCCAGCGCGCTGCAGCCAGGGACACCCAGCGATGTTCCAGCGATGTCCCAGCACCACGGAGCGCCGCAGGAATGTGCTGAGTGCGGGCAAAGCGAGTGGGACAAACACATCCCAGATCCCCCAGTCCTCCCACCTTTGGGAGAGGTAAAACCCCCCGCCAGGAGCCTGCAGGAGGCGAGTGGCTGTGCCAGGGAAGTGCCATCCCTGCCCCGTGCCACCCAGCCGGGCTCCCAGCTGCACTCCCGTGACCTGGGCGGTTGGGAAAGCTGCTGGCACCGTGCCCGGCTCCAGAGCCAAGCCCAGCCGGCTCCAGACATCCCGGCTGCCCCGAGCGCTCCCGGCTCTGGCCAAAGTCAAACCCGAACAGCAGCAGGGGTGGCCCTGCTTCCAGTTCCATCAGGGATGGAGCGAGGAAAACAGGGAGAAAATGTCATTTTGCTCTTGTGCTGGAGGGGACATGGCACTGGTGGTGCGAGGGTGGATCCTGGGGCAATCCCAGGCTCCTGCCCTGCTCCACGGGGAGGCAAAGCCAAAGTTTTTCCTGGGTGCCAGAGCGCCGGGATCCGCTCCTGCAAGGCTGCGGGGCGGGATGCCCTGCCCTGGGAGGGTGGATGTGCCTGGACACAGCGGCGAGCTGGGGCACGGGGGTCAGCTCGGTGACACGGAACTGGTGGCACTGGGAAAACAGCGACTCTTGGAGCAGAGGCCGGCCCTGGAATGTGCAAGCTGGCGTTTGCTTTGCAAAACAGCAGCAGCAAAAGCAGATCCAGAGGGGATTGGGAACGCTCAGGGGCCCTGGCACAGCAGCGTGGGGTGCCCAGGGGACGGGGGGGATGCCCAGGGGAAGAGTGGGGTGTCCAGGGGACGGGTGAGGTGTCCAGGGGAAGAATGGGGTGCCCAGGGGACGGGTGGGGTGCCGTGTCCCAGCACTCTGACACTGTAGGATTTTCCCAGCACGGGGATGGTCAAGGAGCCAGTGGGGCTGGACAAAGGTCCCGCATGGGATGGGCCAAGGAAGAGAACAAGGGAGAGGATCAGGGCCACCCAAACAAGGGACAGCCAAGGGGAAGGGGAGCAGAAGGCCCTGGCTCTGCGCCGGGGGGGCTCAGGGGCCGGGACCACCCCGAGGCAGCCCCCGGGAAGGGCCCTGGCTCGTGGCTCCGGCAGGGATGGGGCTTTGTCACCCCTCACTGACACTGTTTGATGGTTGGTCTCATTCCCAAAACCTGAAATTAAACAACTTGATGCTCTTACGTGCAGGAAGCACTCTCTGCAGCTGGTCCAGACATCCTCCCCAGCGCAGCGGCTCCCATCGCGGGCATCTCCCACATCCCTGCGGGTTAACCCATTCCTCTCCAAGCTGTCTCCCACCACGGGCAGCCCAAAGAACATCCGGGGTGAGGATGTGGGGGGAAGAGCTGAGCCCAGACACAACTCCCGACCCCCGACTCTGCGATGCTGAACACGGAGGGGAGGGCAGGCACAGCCTAGAGAATGATGAAAGTCAGGATTAAAGGGCAGGGGGGGAGCAAAACACCCCGGCCGCTTTTTTGGCAGGCGATGAAAGGAAGGTTTAGCAGCAGCTGCCAGCTGGGAGCTGACGGAGGGACAACTGCGGGTCCGGCTCCATCCCGGGCTGCCCAGGCCAGCGGCCACCACGCTTCCCCAGCACGGCCACCCAGTGTCCCAAAGCACCCAGCATCCCTGCTGCTCCTCCGGGAAAAGGGACACACGGGAAAACTGCGCCCAGCCGGGAAACCTGCGGGAAAAAGCGCAATTTCCGAGCATTGCCTGCCGGCTCCAGGAGCTGCTGCTGCTGCCCAGGAGAGAGAAAAAAGGCTTCAGCTGCTTCCCAGCTGCCTCCGAGACAGATTTAGCTCTGGGGCCGGCACAGATGGGGCTGCGGGGCCGGAGCCACAGGCGGAGCCGGAGCCCGCAGTTGCTAATAGAGATACAGCAAATTAAGCGAACTTAATTCGGAGGGGTCACCACACAATGCTCCCACCTGTTTTGTTGCGGTCCGGCCATCTGCCACCCCTCCACCTGATGCAAAAAGGGATTTTTTTCCCCTTTCTGCCGACGCCGTGGGTTTCGTTGAGTCGTGTCGGGTCTCATCAGGCTGCTGCAGCAGGATGGGGGCAGAGCTGAGCCGGGGGCACTTGCAGGAAAAAATCCTGGAAAGTTTCCTCCCGGAACCAACACAACCTGGGGGTACAGGAATCACCCCCTTTATTATTATACTTATTAGTATAGAAACACTTTCTTATGTCTTAAGTGTTCCAGACTCGGAGCAACCTGGGATGGTGGGAGGTGTCACTGCCATGGCAGGAGTGGAACAAAACGATCCCTGAGGTCCCTTCCAACCCAAACCATTCCAGGATTCTGGGATTTCTCATTTCCCAAATCCAGTGATTCTGCACGGATCCTGGCATCGCTCTGCACATTGTGCTTCAGCAAACACTGAAGGGAAAAATGGCTCCTGGTGTTCAGGAGCTGGAGGAAAACACTGACACAAGCAAAACTTTAAAGCACACGCTGCCAAAATCTCCACGAGGGACCACCAAGGGTCCCTCAGCGGGAATGTGCCAGCCCACAGCCAGGCTGGGAAAGAGCTCTGGCAGCGGCTGTGGGAGGGTGGAGGGGTTTGGGTGCAACAGCTGAGAAAGCTTTGACACAGCAGCCATGAGGAGAAATCCTTCCTGGAGTTCTGCAGGGCTGACACGGGACATCTGGAGCGGGAGCAGCTTCCCGGAGAAGCACCAAGTTCTTGGAAACCTGCAAAGGGAGAAGGCAGAGAATCACAGACTGGTTTGGGTTAGGAGGGAGCTCAGAGATCACCCAGTGCCACCCCTGACATGTCAGGGACACCTCAGACTGTCCCAGGCTGCTCCAAACCCCAGTGTCCAACCTGGCCTGGGACACTTCCAGGGATCCAGGGACAGCTGTTGGCTGTGACAAACACTGTCTGAAGGTTGGTGAGGCAATGTCCTGAGCTCCCTGCAAGGAGCATTGCAGGAGTGCAATGCCTGTGGAGGCAGGGAAGATGGAACGGCATCCATGGAAGGAGGGGATTCTGTCCCATTGCCCTTCTCAGGTGAGGCCACACCTGCAGAGCTGCCCCAGCCCTGGGGAACAACAGCAGGAGGAGCTGGAGCTGCTGGAGAGATTCCAGAGGAATCCATGGAGCTGCTGCAGGGCTGGAGCCCCTCTGGAGCCAGGCTGGGAGAGCTGGGGGTGCTCACCTGGAGAGGAGAAGGATCCAGGGAGAGCTCAGAGCCCCTGGCAGGGCCTGGAGGGGCTCCAGGAGAGCTGGAGAGGGACTGGGGACAAGGCATGGAGGGACAGCACACAGGGAATGGATTCCCAGAGGACAGAGATGGATGGGATATTGGGAAGGAATTCCTGGCTGGGAGGGTGTGAGGGGCTGGGATGGAATTCCCAGGTTTGCTGTGGCTGCCCCTGGATCCCTGGAAGTGTCCAAGGCCAGGCTGGATGGCCGTGGAGCAGCCTGATCGTGGTCCCTGTCCCTGTCCCTGTCCCGCTCCCATTCCCGTTTCCCGAGCGGAGTCAGGCCCGGCCGGGCTCGCCGAGCGGTGGGCGTGGTCTCTCATTTGCATGAACCAATGGGAGCGGGATATGCAAATGAGGGCGGCGCGGGTTGGCCGGGGCGGGCGGGGTCGCGCGCGCGGGGCGCCTTTGTCCGGCAGAGGCGGCGGGGCCGGAGCGGCCGGAGCGCGGCCGTGCCCGTGTCCGGTGTCGTGTCCGGTGTCCGTGCNTGGAGGCAGGGAAGATGGAACGGCATCCATGGAAGGAGGGGATTCTGTCCCATTGCCCTTCTCAGGTGAGGCCACACCTGCAGAGCTGCCCCAGCCCTGGGGAACAACAGCAGGAGGAGCTGGAGCTGCTGGAGAGATTCCAGAGGAATCCATGGAGCTGCTGCAGGGCTGGAGCCCCTCTGGAGCCAGGCTGGGAGAGCTGGGGGTGCTCACCTGGAGAGGAGAAGGATCCAGGGAGAGCTCAGAGCCCCTGGCAGGGCCTGGAGGGGCTCCAGGAGAGCTGGAGAGGGACTGGGGACAAGGCATGGAGGGACAGGACACAGGGAATGGCTTCCCAGAGGACATAGATGGATGGGATATTGGGAAGGAATTCCTGGCTGGGAGGGTGTGAGGGGCTGGGATGGAATTCCCGGAGGAGCTGTGGCTGCCCCTGGATCCCTGGAAGTGTCCAAGGCCAGGCTGGATGGCCGTGGAGCAGCCTGATCGTGGTCCCTGTCCCTGTCCCTGTCCCGCTCCCATTCCCGTTTCCCGAGCGGAGTCAGGCCCGGCCGGGCTCGCCGAGCGGTGGGCGTGGTCTCTCATTTGCATGAACCAATGGGAGCGGGGTATGCAAATGAGGGCGGCGCGGGTTGGCCGGGGCGGGCGGGGTCGCGCGCGCGGGGCGCCTTTGTCCGGCAGAGGCGGCGGGGCCGGAGCGGCCGGAGCGCGGCCGTGCCCGTGTCCGGTGTCGTGTCCGGTGTCCGTGCCCGGTGTCCGTGCCCGGTGTCCCCGCTCCTGTCCGGCCCTGTCCCCGTGATGACTCTGGAGGAGCTGCCCGGGGAGCGCCGCGCCGCCGGGAGGTGAGGCCGGGGGGGCGGCGGGTGCCGGGCGGGGAGCGGCGCGGGGTGGCCGGTGACGGCCGGTGCCGCGTGTCCCGGCGCAGGATGGAGCAGGCGGGGGACGCGCTCGAGGAGGTGCTGAGCAAGGCGCTGAGCCAGCGGAGCCTCACCCTGGGCGTCTATGAGGCGGCCAAGCTGCTCAACGTGTGAGTGCCCCCCTCCCACCCCTCGGTACCCCCCGGTGTCCCCCGGTGCCCCGTGCCCGGTGTGACCCCGGTGCCCCGCAGGGACCCCGATAACGTGGTGCTGTGCCTGCTGGCGGCCGAGGAGGAGGAGGCGGGGGACGCGGCGCTGCAGATCCACTTCACCCTGCTGCGGGCCTTCTGCTGCGAGAACGACATCAACATCCTGCGCGTCAGCAACCCGGCTCGCCTGGCGCAGCTGCTGCTGCCCGCCGCGGGCCCCGACCCGCCCGCAGACCTGCACTGCGTGCTCGTCACGGTGAGCCCCGGCGACACCGGCGGCGACACCCGCGGGGCTCCCCGGGGCCGCTCGGGGCGTCCCGAACCGCCGCGCCCGGGACTCGAACCCGCGGCCTCAGCGCGCCGGCTCCGGGGCTCCCGCGGTGCTTCCCGGGCACCGGCCGCCTCCTCCCCTCGTTCTGCTGGATTTTCCCGTCCTTCTCCTTTGTTTTTCCCCTCTTTCTTCTCTTGTTCTGTTTTTTTCTTTCCTTAGTTTGCCTCCTTTCCCCTTCCCTCTTTATTTTACCTCTTCCCTCTTTATTTTCCCCTTCTTTTCCCCCTCTTTCTCCTGTT
The DNA here is from genome assembly GCA_013397075.1 of Rhabdornis inornatus. Taxonomy (NCBI): domain Eukaryota; kingdom Metazoa; phylum Chordata; class Aves; order Passeriformes; family Rhabdornithidae; genus Rhabdornis; species Rhabdornis inornatus. The sequence goes on along the minus strand of VWZS01007397.1, from coordinate 120,268 downwards.
CTGGTTTTTCTTTCCTTAGTTTTCCCCCTTTCCCCTTTCTTCTTTATTTTTCCCCTTTCCTCTTTAATTTTCCCTCCTTTCTCCTATTGTTCTGCTTTTTCTTACCTTAGTTTTCATCCTTTCCCCTCTTTATTTTTCCCTTTTTTTCCCCCCATCCACCTTTTTATCTCTCTTTTTTTTGTTGTTTTTTTGTTTTTCCCCCCCCAGTTCCCTCCTCTGCCCCAGAGTCCAAAGCTAACCTCCTCACATGCTTCCAGGCCTGACTTGTTTGTTTGCCTCGGCAGCAATTTAAGATGATTCACACTCCTGGGCTTTCTGCTGCGCTTTTTTTCCCTCCCCCCCCCCCGCTGCTCTCGGGTTGTTTTTGCTGCCGTGCTGCTGAAGCTTTTTGCTCCTTTTTCCAGAACCCGCAGGCGTCGCAGTGGAAGGATCCAGCGCTGAGCCAGCTGATGTGTTTCTGCCGGGAGAGCCGGTACCTGGACCAGTGGGTGCCGGTGATCAACCTCCCCGAGCGGTGACCCCAAACCCAGCCCCGGCAGAGCTGCAAGAATTCTCTTTGCACTTGCTCAGGAAAGAACTCCCTGCCCCGGCTCCAGGATTCCACGGGGAGGGGGCGGGAGGAAAAAAAAAAAAAATAAAAACCCGACAACAACAATAAGAACAAGAAGAAAAAAAATATATATATGTAAAATAATCAAGTGATGTCGTGGGGAGGGGGGTTTGATGCAGTGGAGCAATGTGTGGGGATGGAGCTGAGGAAAACAGGGATGTGCCCTCCCAAAAACTCCCCTCAACTCTTTCTGTCCTTAAGTGCCACTTAAAAAGTTCCTGCTTTAAACACCTTAACGAGCAAACAAGGTTAATCGAGGCCTTTTGCCAGCAATGTTGTTGTATTTTTGGGATGTTAATTCTCACGTTTTTACGCTAAGATATATAATAATAGTAAGTTATTTTCTGATATTGATGGAAAAATTATTTATACTTGGAGGTTTGAGAACCGAAAATGCCCTCAAGCAGTTGGTCTGCAACCACAAATCTTTTCCCAGTTGGCTGCAAAAGCAGCACCATTAATATAATTGTTTGAAATCCAAGTGTTTTTTGGGGTTGTGGTGTTCTTTGTTTTGTGTTTTCTTTTTTTTTTCTTTTTTGTTTTTTTTTTTTTGAAATAAAGTGTAAAATCAAACCTTTGGCCCAGGCTTTTATTTCTTTACTCCAGGAGTGTGCAGGCACAAGGGCTGAGCAGCAGCTGCTGCTTCCTTGTCCTGGCCATGGGCAAGGTCCTGTTGTGCAGCTCCAGTGTGGGTTCATTCCCGGCCCCTCCCAAGCAATTAAAGGCCAAAGCAGCCGCGGTGCTGCAGGAAATGTTGGGAATGTTATTTATTTATTTATTTATTTCACTTGAATGCTGCCACAACACGAGCTAAAAAATAAATAAATAAATAAGAGGGTTTTGCTGGTGAGGTTTCCACGTTCCTGCAGCTCCTCCGTGGCAGGTGGGAAATCGGATTCCCTGGAGAAGGATATTTCACTTGAATGCTGCCACAACACGAGCTAAAAGATTTGTTGGCACCCCCAGCTCAGGCTGTGCTGGCGGCTCCCAGTGCCAGGCTCCTCTTTAATGACACAGCCAGGCTGGCACAGATGGCATCTTTGGTGTGGCAGGACAATCCACCTTCCCCCTGCTGCTGGCACTGCCAGGGGACAGCAGTGACACACATTGTCCCTCCCTGAGGCCACCCAGCCCTGGCACAGGGGTCACTGTCCCTAGCCCTGGCACAAGGTCACTCTGCCCAGTCCTGGTACAGGGGTCACTCTGTGCCCAGCACTGTCACAGGGTCACTGTGCCCAGCACTGGCACAGGGGTCACTTTGTCCCCAGCCCTGGCACGATGGGGTCACTCTTGGGGTCACTCTGTCCCCAGCACTGGCACAATGGGGTCACTTTGTCCCCAGCCCTGGCACAGGGGTCACTCTGTCCCCAGTCCTGGCACAGGGTCACTCTATCCTCAGCCCTGGCAGGATGAGGTCACTTTGTCCCCAGCACTGGCACAGGGTCACT
>VWZS01007397.1:96292-113825 GCA_013397075.1 Rhabdornis inornatus | reverse complement strand
TTCTGAGATTTTTTTTTTTTTTTTGCTACTTGCAACATTGGCTTTCTTTTTTGCCTGTGAAAATCCTTTTGTTTGCTAAAAACATTTTTTGTTTGAGGTGGATTTATCCTTTAAGTCATAAAAGCCCCTTCCAACTTGTTTTTTTGTCTTTTAGTTACTCAGACTGGCTCAGCAATTCTTTTTTTTCTCTATCAAAACTTGCTTTCACTTCTACAGAACCTTCTGTATATCTATAAAACTTTTCTGTTCAATTTTCATCCTTCCCAACTCCAAAATAATTCCTGAGAAGTTTTTATCTCTCCTGGAGTGACAGGACAAGGGGGAACAGCTCCCCACTGCCAGAGGGCAGCGCTGGGTGGGACATTGGACCACAAGAAATGGATTTATTTGGATTTGTTGAGCTTTGAGAGGGGGAAAGGCTGAGCTGTGTGAGTGCACAAAGACACAAAAAACACACACTCTGTGAGCTCCCTGCCCTACAGCTGGGAGGGGAAAAACAAGAAGGAGGAGAGGGGATCAGGCTGTGCTCTCACCTTTATCCTCTCGATGGAGGCTTCTATCCTGAGCTGCTGCACCGTCCTGCGGGCCTGGGTGATGTTGTTGGTCGTGGTGCCTGTTTTGCCAGACATTTTCAGTGCAGCAGGGAAGTTCTGCTTGGAAACACAAAGGGGTTGTTATTCCAGAAGGCAGCATGGCACCCCGAGCTGCTTTAACACAGGGGGATCCCACTGCACGCTGCAAAAAAAGTGATTTTTAAAAATTATCGTTGCTGTATTCAATCAGCTAAAAAAAAAAACAAACAAAAAAACCCCACAACTCTGGAAGTCAAACATGCTCCAAAGAAAAGCAGGGAGCTGCTGTGCAGGTTTCTGAGCCTGTGGCACAGCTTTGGCCACTTGATCCCCCCCATCTGCAGCTTCCCCCGGGATTCCAGGGTGTGCTGGAAAGGCACAAATTCCCTGTGAGCAGCACCAAGGAAGGGGACAAGGCCCTGAACCCACCAGGGAGTGAAAGCAAGGAGTGAGCCAGGATGGAATCCCAGGATATTGAGGCTGGAAAAATTCTGAGACCATCAAGTCCACCCCATGTCCCCAAGTGCCACATCCACAGGGATTTTTAAATCCTGCCAGGGATGGGGACTCAGCACTGCCCAGGGCTGGAAAAGCTTTCTGGGGAGAAAGAATATCCCTGGCACAGGCTGATCCCTGGCTGGTTCTCTACCTGGGACACTGGGAGGTGTCCCTGCCGTGGCAGGGGGTGGCACTGGATGGGCTCTAAGCTCTCTCCCAACCAAACCAGTCTGGGATTCCAAATGATTCAGGTTTAGGGCAGCCCTGCCCGTGTCCCTGTGCTGTATCCCAGCTCCAGCAGGGCTCTGCTGGCTCTGCACAGCTCCAGGAGGGTGACTGGAGCTGGATTTGGATCCCAAGGCAGCTCTGTGACCTTTCTGGGCAGGAGGACTCAGGTTTCTCTCACCCAGCCTAGCAGCAGAGCTGTTTTCCAGCTGGTGCCTGTGCCAGCCCAGCAAGCTGGGAGCAGCTTTATCCTGCTCCCAGTCCTGGTTTTGAGGGGACATTCCCTGGAAAAGCTTTGGGCAGAGCAATTCCCAAGCAGCAGGAAATGCATGTCCAGGAACAGGAGGAGGGACATCCATTAAAAACTTATTTCCTGCAGTAAACACTAAGAGCATCCTCCTGCAGATCCATGGATGCTCCAAGCCTTGTCCAGCCTGGCCTTGGACAATCCCAGGGATCCAGGGGCAGCCACAGCTTCTCTGGGAATTCTATTCCAGCCCCTCCCCACCCTCCTAGCCAGGAATTCCTTCCCAAGATCCAACCCAAATCTCCCCTTTACCCAGTGGGAAGCCATTCCCTGTGTCCTGTCCCTCCATCCCTTGTCCCCAGTCCCTCTCCAGCTCTCCTGGAGCTCCTTTAGATGAAAAACGAATTTTCCAAGCAGGAAAAATGAATTTTCCAAGCAGGAAACTCCATCAGGCACTGCCAGAGCTGCTGGGTTCCACAGGGATTCATGTGCTCCAACCTCCAAACCCATCATCTCTGGGATAACAAGGAGTTATTTCACATGGACACCAAAGCACAGATCCACCACAAACGGAGCCCAAATTCCCAGCCCAGTCCCTGCACTTTTCCCTTACAACGTTCAAAAACTGCAGCGTGAAAAACCCAACACAAAACAATTTATTTCTATCCAGTAATGAATGCAGCTCTGAGAGGACAGTTCAGGAGTTGTTGATTCCTGTAATTTTAGTTTTTTTTTTTTTTTAAAGGTTAAAAAAGTAGCAAAATTAAAAGATAAACCATTATCCTCTCATTTAATTGGGGAAAGGCCACACTCAGCCTTCCCTCCCCAGCCCCAAACCCCCTTTTGCCACTGGAGCTGCTTGATTCCCTGGATCCCTTCCCACCCTCCATGGATTGACCTCCTTAGGAAAGTTCCAGTGCTTATTTTCCCAGCTGCTTAGCTTTGTTAATAAATGAGATGTTTAAAAAAAAAACAACAAAACAAACAAAAAAAAATAACAAAACAACCCAAACCATAAGATTTGAAAATTAAATTGCTGCGTTTGCCCATCTTCAAACAAACATGAGCTTTAATAGCCCTCCTAAGATTACTAAATCTCTTCTACAGGGAGATTTACAGCAACTAGGTCAGCTCCCAATAAATCTGTTTTCCTTCCCAGTTCCTGGCAACAGATCTGAGCTGCTTCAGCCACGGGATTTCTCACAGGGCACCCTGGACTTCACAAAACTCCCCAGATTTCAACTGGAGGTGTCAGAATTCTGCAGAACTCGGGGATTCAGAACCCTGGGCAGGTTTTCTGAGGTAGGAGGATCTCCCAGAAGTTGCTCCCTGAAGAAATAACCCCTCAGTTGGAGAGGGCACAGCTCTGATTTCTAGGAAATGATCCCTCAAATGATCCCTCGTGCTCAGCAGGCAGCCCTGAGATCTTCCCTCACCCCAACATTTCCCTTTGGGATCTCTCCTGTCCCAGCACCCACAGTCACAACTCCTCCTTCACTGCTAAATGCACCCAAAATAAATTTTCAAGGAGTTTTTCCATTCACCACCTAAAACAAAACGTGGGTGATGACCCAGGCCAGGCTGGACAGGGCTTGGAGCCACCTGGGACAGCAGAAAGTGTCCCTGCCATGGCAGGGGTGGCACTGGATGGGATTTCAGGTCCTTTCCAGCCCAAACCATTCTGGGATTTTCTGGTGCAATCCCAAGCAGGAGGGGGTTCCCTGTAGGAACACGTGGGGACAGCCTTGGTGACAAAGCTGAGCAGGGACCCAGGGTTGGTGGTGACAGAGATTCCCAAAGCCCAGAGCAGCTGCAGGCAGGGCTGTGACCTTCCCTTGGCTCTGACTCACGAGCCTAAAACGAGACAAAAGGATCAGACCCAGACCAGCCTCCCCTGGCCACCACCCCTGCCATGGCAGGGACACCTCCCACTGTCCCCAGGCTGCTCCAGCCTGGCCTGGGACCCTCCCAAAAGAATTTCTTTCTCATTTACCCATTGAGAACAGAGGAGGATTCCCACCAGCTGCACTTTGCCAGGGAAAGACCAAAAACATGGAAAACTTCCAGTGCACTTCCTGCACCCATACACCTGCACTTTTTTTCTGCCCTGAAACACCTGCAAACAGGTGGAACTGCCCCTGTTCCACAGAAAAGCCCTATTTTTCCTTGAAAAAAAAAAAATAGGAAAATAGGCCTTGCCCTATTTCTTTGCTCAGGCTTTAGGTAAGGAGGTTGCCATGCAGCAGATCCCAGATCCGCCTGGGCTGGCTGCCAAACTCCAGCTCCAGTGGGATAATTAAACTCTGGACTGTCTTATTTACTCTTTTAGGTCCAGGACTTGTGAAGCACCTGCTGAGTGAAAGGTAATTAAATCAGCACTGCTAAAGCAGGGCTGGGAATCTGCTGGAAATCCCAGCAGCTCTGCCTGGAAAACAGCTCCCAGTTTGCTCCAGTTATGCAAAGCCAGCTCGTACTGGAGCAGCAAAGCCTGGCTGGCAGCAGCAGAAAGGCTCAAAGGTGTCTTGTAACTGTTTATTTTGAAAAATAAAGCAGATTTTTGAGGTGAGTAACTCAAAACTTGGATCAGCAGAGCAGGTTGGGCAAAACACAAAGCAACAACAGTGACAGGAACAGCACACACAAGTGTAAAACCCATCAGATCCTGCTTTTCCAGCCTCTGGTTTTCCAGTTCCTGGTTTTCCAAATCCTGATTTTCCAGCCTCTGGTTTTCCAGTTCCTGGTTTTCCAGATCCTGGCTTTTTAGCTCCTGGTTTTCCAGATCCTGGCTTTTTAGCCCCTGGTTTTCCAGATCCTGGTTTTCCAAATCCTGGTTTTCCAGCCCCTGCTTTTCCAGTTCTTGCTTTTCCAGCCCCTGCTTTTCCAGGGCTGGCTGCAGGGATCTAAAGTTACAGCTGATCTGCAAATTCAGCTTTCATTTGCTCTCCCTTTCCAGAGCCCAGCAGTGGAGGACACAGAGCAGAGAGGTGGAAAAGTCTCTGTGCCAAACTTGCCAAGGGAACAGCAGGAAAAGGACACAGGGTGTTCCCAACATTCCCAGAGATCCTGTTCCCCCTTTTTTGGGTGTCCTGCACACCCTGCAGTGCTGTGGGATGGGAGGGAGCACCCCAGGGAGTTCCTGCTGCTGCAGGGAATTGATGCTGGAGCAGCTCCAGCCTGGAAATGTTTGGATGCTGCTGCCCCATAAACCAGAAATAATCACTACCATGGGAATGATCTCCCTTTGCTTAAAAACACTGGAATAGGGGGGAAAAGGGAAATAAGAACTGGACAAGTTCAGAGCTGCTGCTCCCAGCTCATTGCCAGCCCTGGGTTCAAGGTTTCAGGGATTCCACCACAAGTGTTGCAGGTTTCCAAGGGACACCATTCCCAGTCCTGCAAATTCCCTGGGAGAATTTGAAGCTGGATCTGGTTTGTCACCACCACTAACACAGGCTCTGATTGCTGCTTCACAGCCCTGCCTCCAAAACCATCCTACTCCCTCCTCCCTGGCATCCTTTCATCCCACTGCCCTCACCTGGCACCCTGCAAACAATTTGGGAATAACACCAGCAAACCCCAAATCCCAAATTCAGCTGCCTCCTCTTGGAGCTTCACACTCCCCAGAGCTCACAAGAATAAAAAGAATAAAATTTTGCTTCTGAAAACGCAGGGATTTGTCAGGCAGGAAGGTGTTGGGAGGAGGAAGAGGAAGAGGGGATGCATGGAGTGGCACCAAGATGAGGTAAATCCTTATGGAGAACAGGGAGAAAGAGCCCCAGGAGGGGTGGCACAAGCAGGGGGTGATGCCATGACCCACATGCCCCATTCCCAGGGGCAGGGCAGGGTGTGGGGTGAGCTTTCCATGGATCTGAGGCATCTGCACGTGCTGCTTTCCCAGCAGTTCTGTGGGCTGCTGGCTGGTTGGGACATGACTGCTGGAGGTTGCTTTTCCTACAGGGCACCCTTGGGAGCTCAGGAGCAGGTTTGTCATGACTTGCAGAACCTGAAAATGCTCCCAGTCCAAGCCAGGAGGCCACTGCTGGCATCAAAGGTGGGGGCAGGAATAAACAGCTCAGTTCTGAGCAGGCATTGGAGCATTCTGAGCAATGTACAAACTCCACACAAGCATCACAAAGTCTCTGCAATTCTGATAATCCCTGGTTTGGATTTTTTTCTTTTTTTTTCCCTTTCTTCCAAGTGAAGAATGTGTTGGAGGAATCTCAGTGTGCCTGGCTCTATTTTCAGCCAAGGTGCTGCAGAGGATTTGGGGGCCCAGTGAGAGCTGATGTGTCCCCCCAGACCCTGCACACCCCAGAGCACAGCAGCTCCTTGGCAAAAAGTGACACCAAGAAGGGTGGCAGAGGCACAGAGATCCTGACAGGGAGAANGAGCATCCAAGGGATGTTTCTGCCCACTGAAACCCCAATGGGCTTTGGGGGCTGCTTCTCCCCCAGGGGCTGAAGGAGGTGCAAGGATTTTGGGAAAGACTTGGGAAGCCCGGCTGTTTATTCAGAGTGGGAAAAGAGTGGAGGGGGAGCAGCCCTGAGCTGTCCCTGCAGCACCCCTGGGAATGCTGCTCTTCCCATCCCCACCTCCAAAGCAAAGCCAGCTCCCCACGCTGCTCCTGCAGCACCAGGGACCCCCTTGTCCCTCCAGGGACCCCCTGTCCTGCCTGGCACCTTCATCAGGGAGCCCTGGAATGAAGCAGGCACGTCCCACTCTGCTCCTGCTCCAACTGGTTGTCCTGCTGGGAGAAGGAAGGAGATTCCAGCCCAGCAGCCCCATCCTGGCTGGGCAGAGCTGCTCCCTGCTCAGGACATGCAGCCAGCCTGGTTTTTCCAGCCCAAGGGAAAGCCCAGGGCTCTGCTGGCCCAGTCTGGGGCCGTGCTGACACCCAGTGGAAGAACCAGAGCTGGAAACTTTTCCTTCTGCCAAAAAGAATGGGAAATGAAAATGAACCTGGGCAGCAGGAGAACACTGGGGTCCTGCACTCAGCCAGAAAAATGAACTCAGGGGAAAGGAAAACAGAGATTGGAGGGGGGTTTGGGTCCTTTCTCTTTTGATGGTGCTTTTGTATCACCCCTAGAAGGGTCCAAGGAGCAGCCTGGGACAGTGGGAGGTGTCCCTGCCATGGCAGGGGTGGCACTGGGTGGGATTTGAGGTCCCTCCCAACCCAAAGCATTCTGGAATTTCACAATCCTTGTTCCCCAAACCACGAGCAGACAGACAAGTGGTGCAACATCCCCCAGATTTCCCATTTCTGCACTTGGCAGACTGAACACAACATCCACAGTGCAAACTTCCCAGGAAAAATGGCAGCAGGGAGCATCCATGACCTCCCTGCTCCCAGGGAACCAGGAGAAGGATTTTTCCACACCTACCCCAAACCAAGCTGTGAGTAAGCAGCTGCCTGGTTCCTGGCAGGTGAGAAGGGCTGGATTTTAAATGGGACTGGATTTTAAACACGACTGGATTTTAAAACAGGATGGGATTTTTAACACAACCGGATTTTAAACGGGACTGGATTTTAAACGGGACTGGATTTTAAAAGGGACTGGATTTTAAACGGGACTGGATTTTAAAAGGGACTGGATTTTAAACGGGACTGGATTTTAAAAGGGACTGGATTTTAAAAGGGACTGGATTTTAAACGGGACTGGATTTTGAACGGGATTGGATTTTTAACACGACTGGATTTTAAACAAGTCTCAGGCGAGATTTACAGTCGTGGCACAAATATTTTATAGGTGCTAGAAAAAGTTTGGGTTTGGTGAAAGAAAGCAAGACCCTCCCCCAAGGATCACCCTCTGGAAAAGGAAAGCTGAAACATCTGGCAGCTGCAGGACTGCAGTGGTTTTGGGAAAAATGGGGATTCTCTGGGATGTGCCACAGATGAAGGGATTGGGGGAGCTCAGATTTCAAACCCAATTTTCCAGCAGGAAAGGTCCAGCAAGGCCCAGCTCTGCTCCCAGAGGAGGTGCAGGAGCCAGGGCTGGATGAGAAATGGGAATTCTGGCCATGCAGATCCACCTGGTTTGCACAGGGTAAACTGTCAGTGCAAACAGAAAATAAAATAAAAGCCCCTAAAAGCACAGAACATCCATGTGTGATGTCTCCTCACTCAGAGAATTTACACTTGAGAGTAGTGAGAGATTCTACACCAGAGATCTTTTTCTTTTTAATTATAACTAATGCTGCCAGTGTCTTAATTGGGGATTAAAATCCTTAATGATGTGAAATGAAAGGAAACAGAAAACTCCCAAGATCTTCAATCGGACTTGGGGCTCTGGGTGTTTAATTAAGGCTGTGTTCCTTCATAACCTCCACTTCATAATTTATTCCAGCACCATCCTGCTGATCAAACCTGGGCTGCAGCTCCCTTTGATTTTCAAAGTCAGCCTCCACTGTGGGATTCTGTCAAACCCAAGGTACATTTTGGGAGTAGAAAAACCTGCTTTTGTTTTCCTCTGCGTTTCTTCCGACTCCACTTTTTATATCTTCAGCACACACACACAAAAAGTGACTTTTAGATCAAGGTTACTTTGTAAAACATCTGAGCAGTTTTCTTTTAAAGGCATCAGCCTGAAGTCTTTAGAAAAAGGCAATGAACTGCAGGGCAATTTCTCCACAGAAATTTCCTTTTTCTCCCCCCAGGGCACTGCCCAGCTCATTCCCACTGGGAAAAAGGGGAAAACTCCCAAGAGTTTTGTTGGGTTGTTTTTTTTTTTTTTTTTTTTTTTTGACTTTCAGCTGGATGAAAACCAGGCTGTAAAGCAGCAGAGGGCTGTGCTGAAAGCTCCAGCCTGGCAGTCACGGGATGCAGCCTGGCCCCAGGTTCTGTGACCTTCAGCAGATTCTTTGTCTGGCACAGATAAAGCCGAGGACACTGACAGGAGATGCTCTGGGACAGCCCCACGGGGCTCAGCTCCAAAAACTGGGAAGGTGGGAAGGATTTCACCACCTCCTTGGCTGCAGGAATTTATCAAAGTGCCTTTTTTTTTTTAAGGATAGGGGGAATATAGAATAATTTGCATTTTTTTTCATGGTCAAAAAAAAAAAAAATACATGCAGCACAGCAAATACAGAAATGATGAAGATTTGCAGGCTAATCAGGGGAATAAACAAGGAAAAGCAGTTTTTTCCGCCCCCCTAAATTCAACCCAAAAGCAGTCAGGCAGTTAAAAGAATGAGGTGAAAAGTGTCAGCAATCCTGCCAAGGACTTTATATTTGTTCTGTTCCAGAATAAGATTAAATCACCAGGGTTTGGGACCTGTCGTGCTGCTTTGTATTTTGCATGAAAGAAAAGAACCAGAGTGGACTGGAAACTCACCTACATAGGCAGACTTGCTCCCTGTCCAGCTTGCCTTGATTTTATCGGTGTAATGGTCCTGAAACAAGGATAAAATAAAAATTATAAAGATTTCAGAGTGCAGGAAAGCCAAAGCTGGAGGGGGGCGGCACTTATGGTTTAATGTTAATCATAAAAACAATATTTTGAGATTGGAAAATCGACCTCAAACTTGGAGGAGCCTGGGATAGTGGAAGGTGTTCCTGCTCATGGCAGGGGGTGGGGCTGGATGGGATTTAAGGTTTTTCCAGCCCAAACCATTGCAGGATCACTTTGTCAGTCCCTGGAGATTTGGAGCTGTCAGCCTGCAGTGATGTGTTCTCACAGCTGGGTTTAAATCACTGCCTAAACAAACCTGAGAGCTCACATTCCCTTTGGAGGCCTCACACACCCAGAAAGAAACCTGGAATTTTATCATTCCTCATATCCTGGAGCCCCTCTAGGCTCTGAGCTCTCCCTGGAGCCTTCTCCTCTCCAGGTGAGCACCCCCAGCTCTGTGAGGGTGATGAAAACCATCAGGTGATGGGAATTGTGTGAGAGCAGAAGTTTACATTTACAAGTAAAATCATCTTTCCTTTCATTCGGGCTGTGCTGCTGCCAAGAGCTGCACAACCACTGCAGCTCACACACAAATGTGCAAATAAACGTGTCAGCTTCTAATTCCTCATCATCCAGCAGGGACTGGCAATTCCTGTGTTCCCTCTCTCCCTGGAGCCTTCTCCTCTCCTGGGATCAGGGCACTTCCTGAGCTGGCACAGCCAGGGCACAGTCAGATCTGGGATTGTCACTGCCACCCTCTGGAATAAATCCAACTTCCACTTGCCAAGGGCTGGTGGCATGGAGCCCTGGAGCTACTCCATGCCTGGCCAAAGAGTGACCATGAGGCTGGAAAAGCCACAACCATCCATTTTCCTGGAACTCCCAGTATGGAACTGGGATCAGGGCACTTCCTGAGCTGGCACAGCCAGGGCACAGTCAGATCTGGGATTGTCACTGCCACCCTCTGGAATAAATCCAACTTCCACTTGCCAAGGGCTGGTGGCATGGAGCCCTGGAGCTACTCCATGCCTGGCCAAAGAGTGACCATGAGGCTGGAAAAGCCACAACCATCCATTTTCCTGGAACTCCCAGTATGGAACTGGGATCAGGGCACTTCCTGAGCTGGCACAGCCAGGGCACAGTCAGATCTGGGATTGTCACTGCCACCCTCTGGAATAAATCCAACTTCCACTTGCCAAGGGCTGGTGGCACTGAGCCCTGGAGCTGCTCCATGCCCAGCCAAGGAGTCACCACAGGGCTGGAAAAACCAAAGCCACCCCCTTCCCTCATTCCCAGAGAACAAGGAGGGCAAAACCCACCTGAAATTCCCAAGGGATGGTGTTGGGAAAGGTAAGGATTTGATAGGAAGGTCTTACAGATATCTATGTATGTGTAACAGAAAGATTTTTGAATGCAGAATTTGAAGAAGGAATAGAAATGATAGCAAGTTTTGATATAGAAGAAAAGAATTGCTGAGTTAGGCTTAATGGATAATTAAGAAGCTAAAGGGTAAAATGAGTTGGAAGGGGATTTTATGACTTAGAGTAAAGGATAAATTCACTTTAAACAAAAGATGTTTTTACTAAGTAAAAAGATTTTTTACAGGCAAAAAAAAATGCCATGTTGCAAGTAGAGAGGAAGATTTAAAACTTTTTTTTTACTGCAAGAAAACTGAAAAACAACTTTCAGTTTAAATTGTAACATATTAACTTTTTGTGATTGGGAAAACAGTAGCATGAATATGGTGATGTTAGTAGTTATGATAGGCTATAGGTAATAGTAAAATATTGATTGGTTGTCACGTTTTAAGATGTTCTGCAATAAAAAGTATTTAATGTGTTGTAACCAGAACTAGAGTGGTTTCAGACAAACCCACAGCTGAGGCTAAAAAAGCTGTGGGCTGGGCTCTTGTTACCCATGACCTGTGAACTATCATCTGGATAATAATAAATAATAATAAATGCTGTTATCATCTGGATACAATAAACAGCATTTTAAAGAGCAACTGAAGTCCCACCCCCTCGTTTTGGCTCTTACAGGATGGTCCTGAGCAAGGCAGGCAGCATGGGCAGCATTCCCAAAATCATCACAGCCCACTTCCCGTGCTGGAAATGGGATCACACTTCTAATAAAAAATCAAATCATTGTGTGGAGGAGGAAAATAAATTGTGTTAAGGGCAGTGTGCCTTGCCACAGTCCTTGTCCCTGTGCCAGGCTTGTCCTGTCCACATCCAGCAAGGAAACCAAAATAAATAAATGTGACACATAACCTCCTCCACGGACGTCTGAGCGCTGCACAAAATCAGAGTTTGAATGGAAAAGCTGCTGCTCTGCTTATCTGTGCCATGTCCCAATCTGCTCACACCCCCTGGAAATTGTCAGGGAAAAAATAAGAAAAAATTAAAAATCGACTTGTGCATCCTGAGGGGGATGAAAACACAGCCAAAACAACCACGGAATGGTTTGGGTTGGGAGAGACCTTCAGGGATCAGCCAGTCCAACCCATCTTTAATGGATCTGAGAAGTAATTCCAGCTCTGGGGCCACTTTCCAGCCTGGAGCCACGCTGATATTCCTGCCTAATCAAAGCTCCTATCAAACCAGTCATAAAAAGCCACAAAGCCAGCATTGCTGGCATAGTTTGAGGCTGGTGTAATGCACCCCCTGCAAAAGGCTCCACTCAGAGGCCGGGCCATGCTCGGAAAGGAATAAATCAGGGAAGGGCACGTGGGCTGAGGAAATTCCACAGCTGGATGGGTCCCAGTCCCTCTGGCCAAGGCTGGCAGCTCCAGCCAGGTCCTCCTGCACTGCAGGAGTTCCAGCTCCAGCTGGAGCATCCCTGCTCTGCAGGAGGAATCCCTTGCAAGTTTTACCTCAACATAAACCAGATTTAGCTGGGGAAAGGATGGTCCCTCTCCCATAAAAGTCAGGGACATTTTCTGCTTATCCCAGCTCCAAGCTTAGACCAAAACTCCTGACTTTGGGAGGGGGCTTGAAGCTACAAACAGAGCTGAAAATGTAATTTGGGATCTGCTCAAAGTTATTCACAGCAACCATAGAATCACAGACTGGTTTGAGTTGGGAGGGAGCCCAAAGTTCTCCTCAACCCAATGCCCCTGCCATGGGCAGGGACACTTCCACTGTCCCAAGGTGTCCCAAAGTCCAACCTGGCCTTGAACACTTCCAGGGGCAGCCACAGCTACTCTGGGCACCCCACCCTCACAGCCAGGAATTTATCCCTAATATCTCATCCATCCCTGCCCTATTTTCCCCTTTCTGTCATAACCACCAGTCCTTGATGTCTCCCTGGCTCAGGCACCAAGGGCTGGGTCCCAGGGCATCCCCTTGGAAACTGGGAAGGAGAATTTCCTCTCCTCAGCTTAAATCACCAGAAAACCTCCTGGTTGTGTGCTCTGGGGGAGGTTGGGAACAAGGAAAACTCTCATTTACATGGGAAAATCAGACAAAATCTCCCCCGTGTGCTCCTGCTGGCGCTGCACAGGGAATGGTTCTGGAGAGGAGCTGAGCACAGCCTGGACCAGGGCAGCAGCCTGGGAATGCAGGCTGGGAATTGAGGCTGGGAATTCAGGCTGCTCCCTTCCCAGCAGGACTGAGATGGGCTTTTCCACCTCCAAAGCCTCTGGAGGATAACAGCAAAGAGACAAAGCCTGGAGGATAACAGCATAGCCAGGGCTTGGAGCGAGGCAGGAAAGCTTGGATCACACATCCCAAAGCAAAGTGTGCCTAAAAGTCACCTGTCCCTGCACAGCAGGTTTGGAAAGACATGGGAGAAGGGATGGGAAGACAAAGGGGGAGCAAGGCTGGTTCCTGCCTGAGCTGAGTGTTTAAACAAGGAGCTGATCCCAGCTCCACGTCCTGCTGGCCTCAGCTGCTGCAGTACAAATAATCCTCAGCACAAACTTCTTCCCCTTTCCCTCCTCCCTCTGGAGCTCCATCACATGCCAAGACGCTGATACGGACACAGGAAGCTGAATATAAACACATGGCCTGTTTTACCAAATATTCAAAGGAACACAACTAAAAATACTCAGCTGCTGGTGTCCAGGAACATCCCAAAGCTGTGATCCATCCCCAGCCACGCTGCCTGGGGCTCCAGGGAGATGGGATTTGGGGAACACTGAACCCCAGGCTCAGCTTTCACAGAATCCCAACTGGTTTGATTGGAAGAGACCTCAAAGCTCATCTATTCTGTTCCCCTGCCATGGCAGGGACACCTTCCACTATCCCAGGCTGCTCCAACCTGGCCTTGGGCACTTCCAGGGATCCAGGGGCAGCCACAGCTTCTCTGGGAATTCCATCCCAGCCCCTCCCCACCCTCTCAGCCAGGAATTCCTTCCCAATTCTTCCCAATTCCTTCCCATCTAGCCCTGCTCTCTGGCACTTTGAAGCCATTCCCTGTGTGCTGTCCCTCCATCCCTTGGGAATTGTCTCTCTCCATGTTTCCTGCAGCTCCTTCAAGGCCACACAGAGCTCACCCCAGAGCTTCTCCTGTCCAGGCTGAACAATCCCAGCTGTGCCAGCCTTTCCTCCCAGCAGGGCTGCTCCATCCTCTGCTCATCCTGCTGCCTCCTCTGGATTCAACAGCTCCAGCTCCTTCCTCTCCCAGAGCCCCAGAGCTGGAGACAGCTCTGCAGGTTTGTCACCAGAAGATCCAGGAGTGGATCCTCTCCTTCCCAAGGACACCTGGAAGGGATTCAGCAGCTCCACAGCAAGGAATGCTGGATCCCCTGGGAATGCTGGATCCCCCAGAGCCACGTGTGTCTCCAGGGGATGGATGTACCCCCACCACACTCCTACCTCCCCACTGCTCTCACACCTTCCTGCCTCTGCCTCCCTCCCTAAAATCCCACAGAGAATCCCAGCACAGCCCAGTCACCCTGAGGACTTCTGCCACTGCCTCTGCTCTTTCTCATCAATCCTTGCAAAATACAGAAGGAAAACTTTGCTTGTGTCATCAGTGTTGTCTCACCCTTCCAAATCTGCCCCCAGGTTATTCCTGAGAGCAGAAATAATCCAGGTCCAAGAGCTCCCAACACTGAGCACAGGATGAACACTGAGGTTTGGAAAAACGAGCCCCAACTGTGCAATATTGCAAAATTCACCGAATAGCTGCACAATTCCAGCAGTGCAGGAGTCCCAAGAGCCACCAAACATCTGCAGCTCCCAAGAAAAAGTCAGTCCATGACGACTTTCAGGAACTGGGGGTGTTCCATCCCAGTTCATGGAGTTTCAGTCCAATCCCTGCTCCTGCACAGGGATATTTCTGTGCCAGGACACAGGACCCAGCAGCCTTCCCCCATTCCCAGGGTTTGTGTAAGCACAGAGGGAGTTGCAGCAACTCAGTCCTCCCTGGAATACGGCTCCATGCCTCGGCCAAGGCTGTGCTGGGGTTTCCCTGGATAACTGTAAACCCTTGGAAATGATTCCCTGCAGTGATCTCTGCTCTGGCAAAGGGGACAAAGGGAAAGGGTGAGGATTGGTGGGGCTGAACCACAGATTTCTGGAGCAATATGGATTTGTTTTCGCAACAGAGCACAATCAGAGAGGGATACACTGGGATTTGGGAAGGAGCACGTTCCCACCCCACTGAGCTGACATGTTCAGCATCTTCCACTCAGCATTCCAGCAACTCTTGTAGGGATGGTGGAGCCACAGAAAAAGGAGGGAGAGGACTTTTTAAACAGGCAGGGAGAGACAGGACACAGGGAATGGCTTCCCACTGCCAGAGGGCAGGGCTGGATGGGATTTTGGGAAGGAATTGTTCCCTAGGAGGGTGGGAAGGGGCTGGAATAGAATTCCCAGAGAAGCTGTGGCTGCCCCTGGATCCCTGGTAGTCCAAGGCCAGATTGGATGGGCTTGGAACACCTTGGGATAGTGGAAAGTGTCCATCCCATGGCACTGGATGGGATTTAAGGTCCCTTCCAACCCCAACCATCTGGGATTCCATAATCCTAGTGTGTCACCCCAGGCCCTA
This sequence comes from Rhabdornis inornatus, assembly GCA_013397075.1. NCBI lineage: Eukaryota > Metazoa > Chordata > Aves > Passeriformes > Rhabdornithidae > Rhabdornis > Rhabdornis inornatus. The sequence continues at coordinate 98,901 of VWZS01007397.1, read as the reverse complement.
CTACAGAGAACTCAACATTAATCTGGCTACAAAATTCTGAGTCTTTTTAGCAACAGAACCTAAAAACTTAAGAACTTTCAGTACTTTAAAAGTTATCATATTGCCAAAGAAACATTGTATTTGAAATAAAAAGCATTTAAAACCTACAGCACAACTCAATAATTTGATTTAACACCACCAAGACATGAAAGATCAGTTGTTCTGCTGCCTGGGAGCCCAAGAAACTCCTCCAGGATAACAGGAGAATTTCATCTTCCAAGGAAAAATCCTCCAACATCTGGATGATTATGGAATGAGCCCACCCTCAGCAGCAGAGCCCATTCATTGTTCCTCTCTGGAACTGATTGCTCCTTGATTAGAGATATCCCAAAAGCTGCAGTGCATCCCACGCTGGGATAAAATAGGGATTGAGGAGTCATTAACTCCACACTAATCCCCCAATCTCATTTAGTGGCACTGAGCAGCACAAAACCCTGCCACTACTGTCCACTACTCACCCTTTACTCCCAGCACTGTATTTCTGAACCAATTCACACCCCAGACAAACACACACAAGTAATGTGTCCCCGATCCTGGGGGTTCTAAGCCAATTAGAACACCTGGCAAATCGCTGGGAATTCCATTTGATGTGTAATTAAATCACAGAATCACGGAATATCCTGAGCTGGAAGGGACCCACAAGGATCACAAGTCCAGCTCCTGGCCCTGCCCAATCCCAAAATCTCACCCTGTGCCTGTGACCATTCCCTGGGGATCTGGGCAGTGCCCACCACCCTCTGCAGGAAGAACCTTTCCCAAAATCCAACCTAAACCCCTCCTGGCACAGCTCCAGCTCCTTCCTAAAAACACCAGGCTAAAATCACAACATACACTCCAAACCCTCTCTCCCCCCATTCCAAAAAGAGAAGGAATTTAAGTTTGCAATAGAGAATCACAAATTAAAAGTTACTAAAGGAACTAAAAACTTCCAGGAGCTGAGCTGGATGATCCGTGTGGGTCCCTTCCAACTCAGGATGTTCTGCAATTCCATGAATCCAAGCAAACTTATTACTGCAACAGGGTGTGTAATCTCAGTATCAACACGAAACCTCCTGGAATAATGACGCTTCCCCACTAATTAACCTCCTTCCCACACTCATCCCACAACTCCCCGCACGTGGGAAACTTCCTCCGTCAAGCAGAGCTCCGTGATTCCAAGGAAAACCCAAAGCTGGGAATGCTAAAATAGGGAAAATTTAAAATATTTAGCTGGAAGCTGGGGCGGCCCCCGTGTAGCTGGAGCTGCCAGCTCTGGGTATCCAGCGGTGCCATGGGGAAGGTCTGGCGGGAAGGAAGCAGGAAGGAGAAGGAAAAGGAAGAAAAAATCGCCTATTTTAGAATTATCTTTGCCTAATTAAGCAAATTCTTTTTTTTTACATAATTAAGCAGATTTCGCCTCATTCCCGTGCCGCACGCCACTTGTTGAACCACACCGGGAATGTTCCTCAGCACGACAAAAAAGCGNTTTTAAAGCCTGGCTTTAAAATGGGCGTGGCCACGCGGGTATCCCTTATCCATGCAGAATTCCACAGCCAAATCCGGTTTGTCCTGTTCCGGAGCGGTGTTTCCGCTGCTTGGGGCGGGGTTGAGTGAGGGAAGCGTGAGCCCCAGGGATGGGAGCATACGCGGTGCTGCAGGGGGTGACGGTGATGGAGAATCCAGGGGGATGGAGAGGTTGGAGCATGGATATCCTGGGGATTTTGGGATTTTGGGGGTAGGGGTTGTGGCGGTGGCCAGGGAGGGGTAGATCTGGTGTTTGGAAAGGTTTGTGTGCTGCCCGAACGAGCCCGGCGTGTCTCTGCTTGTGGGGCTTTGATCCTGGGAATACATTTGGCTCCAGAGGCAGGGGAGGGTGTGGATTAAAATTAAAATTTAAATACAGGTTCCTGCCTGAGAGCTGCAGGAGGAAGAAGGGTTGGAAAATGAGGGTGGGGAGGCCTTGGCACAGATTGTCCAGGGAAAATGTGGCTGTCCTTGGATCCCTGGCAGTGTCCCAGGTCAGGTTGGACAGGGCTTGGAGCAGCCTGGAATAGTGGAAGTTATCCCTGCCATGGCAGGAGTGCAGTGGAATGGGATTTAAGGTCCTTTCCAACTCCAACCAGTCTGGAATTCTATGAAATTCCAAGAAAACTGGGGAAGATACTGTGCTTATCCCTATCACCACCTCTGCCTGAGTGCGTGTCCCATGGAGCATCCCTGCCCTGAGAGCACCAGGAAAACCTCTCCCTGCTTTTTCCCCATGGTTTTTCCCGATGCCAGCACAGGGGGGGTTGCTGCTGTCCCTGGCACTGCCAGGCTCTCCCGGCTCCAGCCTGTCTCCGCAGCAGCTTTTATGGGAGAGGGGATNGCTCCTCAGCACGACAAAAAACCGGGGAAATAAATTGAAAAAAAAACCCAAAAAAACAACAACAAAAAAAATCAACCCCTAAAAGCAGCTAAGCACTGCTCGGGCCCGGCCCGCCCCACCAGGCCCAAAGGGGCCGGGTTGGCTCTCCCCGCTGTCCCCGCTGTCCCCACAGGGTTGTCCCGGGAAGCAGAGCTCGATATTCCCGGTGGGAACCTCCCCCCCC
>VWZS01007397.1:84900-96167 GCA_013397075.1 Rhabdornis inornatus | reverse complement strand
CAGGTTGGACAGGGCTTGGAGCAGCCTGGAATAGTGGAAGTTATCCCTGCCATGGCAGGAGTGCAGTGGAATGGGATTTAAGGTCCTTTCCAACTCCAACCAGTCTGGAATTCTATGAAATTCCAAGAAAACTGGGGAAGATACTGTGCTTATCCCTATCACCACCTCTGCCTGAGTGCGTGTCCCATGGAGCATCCCTGCCCTGAGAGTACCAGGAAAACCTCTCCCTGCTTTTTCCCCATGGTTTTTCCCGATGCCAGCACAGGGGGGGTTGCTGCTGTCCCTGGCACTGCCAGGCTCTCCCGGCTCCAGCCTGTCTCCGCAGCAGCTTTTATGGGAGAGGGGATGGGATCACTCATCTGCTGCTCGGCTCCTCTTTATTGCCATTCCAGATGGGAACGCAGGGATGCACAGCAGCATCTTGTCCTGGGNGAGATCCCGGGACTCACCGAGCGCCGCTCCCGGTGTCTCCACGGGCGACCGGAGCGGGAATGAAGCCACGCCCAGTGGGATAAGCCACGCCCCTTTCCTTAAACCACGCCCATCGCGTCGCGCCCCACCCTTCCTTTAAGNAAAAACCTAACCAACAAAAAGCAAATAAAACCTTTAGGAAGACTGTTAAAAGAGAAGGAATCACTCGTTCGATTCCTAATTAAAAATACAGGAATCCAGTTTTCCCAAGTGCGGCCACCAGGCAGGAGGGAAGCGTTGCCCTCTCGTGGGCTAAAGCAGCAGCTTCGCACCATTCAGTCCTAACCGAGAGCTTAATTAGCCAGCGTTAATTAACTACCTGTGGCTTCACAGTGCAGCAGTCCCAGGCGAGCAGCCCTGACCCGAGCAGGAGCTCGTGGGGGTTCCCTGGAGCTTGGCAGGGACTCCCGGGAGCTTTGCTGGGGCTCCTGTCCCATTCCAGCCAGTTTGCCACGGGGCACACACTGGGGGAATGGGATTTAAGGTCCTCTGGGAGCACTGGGACATGAACTGGGAACACTGGGAGCACTGGGACATGCAGTGGACACACACTGTGAGGACACACTGGTTTGAACTTCGTATTTTCTCTATTAAACATTTATTTTCTTTTCCACCAGGGGCAGGATGAAGACTCAGCAAGAGGGGATCTCTTGTTTTTCCATCCTTTTTTTTCCCTCCCAAACATTCACCCAGTGGATGTCTCACCTTTGAAGGCAGGACTGAGTTCTTTGGATCCTGGTGATACAAGCATGGGTTTCCCTTTCTCCTACAAACACAAATAAATATGTAAATGTTTATTATTGTTTTCTATTGTTGTTGTTATTATTATTATTATTATTAGTGTATAGTAGTAGTCTAGATCAGGGCACTCACTCTTAGATATTGGGAAGGAATTCTTCCCTATGAGGGACTGGCACAGGTGCCCAGAGAAGCTGTGGCTGTCCCTGAATCCCTGGAAATGTCCAGGATCAGGTTGGACAGGGCTTGGAGCAGCCTGGGACAGTGGGAGGTGTCCCTGCCATGGCAGGGGTGGCACTGGGTGGGCTTTAAGACCTTTTCCAACCCACACCAGTCTGGAGGTGAGATACTGGGAGGGACTCAGAGCAGTATCCAGGTTGGAATCCTGTCCCCCAGCACCATTTATCTCTGTGAACTCTCGTTATTTCCTGCATAATGAGGTTCAGAGTTCAGCCAAGGGCCACCTGCAATGCCCAGCCTGGGAGGTTTTGCAGCAGTTCTGCTCTCAGGGTGCACTTTAGCCAGAGAAAGCAAAACCAGATTTCTTCTGCCCGTTTGACAGTGCTGCTCCTTTCCACCTTGGATGCTCTGTATCCCTCTCCAGGGAAGTTGGGGATTCACTGAATGAGCTTAGGGGGCTTTCCCAGAAGGATCATGGAAATATCTGATGCTGGAGAAAATGAGCCACACCACTCCCAGCCTCAACAATCCTGGCAGGAGCATGCAGGGCAGAAAAGCTCAATCCATTCTTGGACAAAATCATTAAAATTATACTATGTTCCTCATCAAAACACAGTGATATTCCCCCAGGATCTGTGCAGAACAGGAATTTCGACTTGGTTTTCCCAGGATCTTTGCAGAATGAGAATTTTGGCTTGGTGGCTTCACTGAGCTTGTATTTAACCAGAAAAGCAGAGAAAAACGATCCTTAAATTAGCTGGGAGCAGGTGGGGGCTCACTCCTGGTTAAAGGCTGGTGTGGGGTGGAGGTCGTTGTCCTGAGATTATCCCTGAGCACAGAGTCCAGAGTGACAATCACAGAAAGGGACTTCATAAACAAAGCAGACAGCTGTGCACAGCCAGCAGCCAGGGAAGGCTTCCTCTGGAGCAGAGCAGTGATCAAATTCCGCGTGGGAGAGCCGGAGGTGCAGGAGACAGCACAATGTGATTTCCTGGACATTTTCCATCCCTCATCCCTCCTCTCTGCAGGGCCACAGCCTGTCCCTGTCACCCTGCACCTGGCCAGGAGCAGTTCTTGCTCTCCCCTCTCCATCCCTGCTCCATCAACAGCTGCCATTCTTTCCTCCTTCTCCTATCAGAGAAGAAACAGCAGCTCAGGCTCCCGTGGCTTTTCCCACCCTTGTCCCAAAAAACCAGCCCCCAAGAATATGATCTGAACCCCCCCAATGCTTATTTTCCCTTACTATTTATCATGCATTCCTTCCACAGAGGAATCCCTTCAATCCCTGCCTCACTTAAATCCCCATCCCTGGGCTGCTGGACACAGCCTTTCCTGGAAAAGGCTGTCCAAAAGGAACATGTGTGATCAACAGTCCCATTTTGGACACCTCCAGGAAGAGCCTTGCTAAGGCTGTTTTGAGCAATCATTAATGCAGCAAAAATTATTAAACACCAAATATCCTTGTGTTCCACAGAACAAACACCAGCCACCCTTCAGCATCCTCTTTCTTGGATGTAAAGACTTAATTTTTCCACTAAAAATTAACTAAATGAATCAATGCCTGGAATTACGCCTGTGGGAATGAGTGATTTCTTACAGTTCATTGAAATATTTCCCATTTTTGAGCTGTATTCTGGCTCATTTTTCCAGCTAATCACAAAACCAGCCACTCTCCCCTAGTTCCAGCTTGGCCAGCTGGTAGAGCATCTGACAGCAGAAATGGCTAAAACAATCTGAGCATGAACATTCCCTTATTTATTAATTTTCTTCCCTATTTTTGGCACTTTATGTTGTTGAAATGACACATCAGGACCGCCCAGGGACAGACCTGGGTGCTGCAGCTCAGGTGTGCTCCTCCTCAGGGGCACAAGGAGTGCATTCCATTGTTCCCTCCCCTCCATATCGATCCCAGCAGGTCCATATGGACCCATATAGGGCTGAACGTGGGTGCAGGCTGGGATCTGCTCCATCCCTGCTCGAGGGATGCTCCAAGCAGTCAGGAGGATGTGGGCAGCAGGATGTGGGCAGCCAGCTCTGGCAGAAGAAGCCTTTTCATCACTCCCATCCCAGATGAGACCTTGGTCTCGATCCAAGGACTGACTCCATGTGATGGATGGGTTTTTCCCTCCAAGGAGGGATTTTCACTGCCTGGGTGTGAGCTGCTCATCCTTCACCCACGGGCAGCCTGAGGCAGATAATGGGATGCAGGGGTTGGAGGCAAACATGTAGGAACAAAGGAAAACCATAACGTAGGAGAGAAGAGTTTTCGTATCTCCATCCTTAGGTATTTTTAGTCTGAAAGGCACAAATGCATCACTGAGCTATGAAAGGAAAGCTCCCTGCTGCTCTCCATGTCAGAGGTTTTGGAGCAGTGCTCTGCCTGCTTTGAAGGAGGTACCTGTGGGCACCTATATCCGGCTGTAGGAACATCACATCCCTTTAGGAGGAAACATCACAGGCAGAGACAACTTCCACTGTCCCAGGCTGCTCCCAGCCCTGTCCAGCCTGGCCTTGAACACTTGCAGGGATCCAGGGGCAGCCACAGCTCTGGGCACCCTGTGCCAGCCCTGCCCACCCTCCCAGAGAACAATTCCTTCCCAATATCCCATCTAAATCTGCTCTTCTTCAGTTTAAGTCCAATCCCCCTTGTGAAAAGCCCCTCTCACAGCAGATCAGCTGCATTTGCCTTCTGCTCAAGGCTTGGATCAAGCTCTCAACACAGGCTGCCAAGAAGAGATGGGCTCTGGTGGGACACCACACCCCCCTTCCCACCTGGATAAGAGATGAGGGCAACGGGAGGGGCAGTTGGGATGGTTGGGTTGGAAGACTCTGGTTCTGTGCTAATCCAGGAAAACACAATCATTCCTCTCCCTCTAATTTTCAGACTTGCTGGAAGTGTGAAGAGGACAAAGAGCAGCAGATGGGATGGAGGCAGCAGCCCAAGCCAGACCCTGTTCCAGACCTGGCCCAGCTGTGCCAGCGAATTTCAGCTCCACCACCACAGGACTGTGAATAAACACAACCAAAGCACAGCAATGCTGGGTTCCCCTCCTTCCTCTGCTCCTCCATCCTTTCTGCATTATTAAATGTACTCCCATCTAATAGCATTTTATGTCATCATTTTTCCCCAAAGCGGGAAAAAAGGAAACAATTAGGGGTGGCAGGTCTATCCTGGCACGCAGCAACCCCATTAAGCAGGAGGCTGCTACACTGCCGTTGGTCTGGAGCCTCTTTAGCATTTTCATTAGCTCTCCAAAGCTTTTGATGTCCCTAATTTACGCCACAGACACTGCAGAGGAAGCAGGAGATGATTAAGACGAGCTTTTACTCTTCTGGAGTGCGCTGGCTACCTCGTGGCTACGGACCCTGCATGTAAAGCAATATTGCTTATTATTCCGAGCTGTTTGTTCCATTAATCATGAGCCTGCTTTGCTCTGGGAAGAGGAATTGGAATACAGCAATATTCTGTCTGCTTGTTTTTAAAATACATGTGTGGGTGGACACTCCAGCTACTGCTCACATTTTTCTCTCACAAGAGGAGCTGTTCGTGATTCTCCTCCCCAGTGTTTTCTCTTGACACTGATTTCGTTCGTAGAAGTCGGGAAGGGAACTGCCTCGAGCCTTCAACGAGTGTTGTATGGAAATAAGAATTAACTGAGAAATGCTTGAAATTCAGAGTCACAGAGGGGAAAATAATTTTTTCATGGAAAGGGTGGTCAGGCTGGACATTGGAATGGGCTGCCCAGGGAGGTGGTGGAGTGGTGAAGGAAGGACTGGATGTGACACTCAGTGCTCTGGGCTGGGTGACAAGGTGGGCACTGGGCACAGATTGGACTTCATGATCTTGGAGGGCTTTTCCAACCTCAATAATTCCATGATTCCGTGATTCAGTTCCAAGTCACTCACTGCCCTCACAGTCCCAGCCTTCACCAGTGGCAACACCCAGAGAACAGCGGGTCTGGGGACTCCTTCAGGATATCCCAAAAGGAGTTTTCAGAGACAACTGTGTTCAGCTTGTGATCCCAAGAAGACACTATGGAGGCATTAAAAGAAACTCAGGAAGTCGTGTCAGCATCTTCTATGACCTTGTGTAACCACATCTGACCTCGTGAAGAACCTTCCAGAAAACCAGAGATTTCTGGGGTAGAACAAAATGAAAAAGGGAATAAAACAACCAACTTGAGAATTACTAGTGAGTTCCCATCCAGCTCTCCAGACACCCACAATGTGTCAGGGCATGTCTCCAAGATGCAAGGTTTACAGGATGCATAAACAGCTCCATAAAAAACATGTTGTCACCAGCTCCTGGAAAAGCACTGCTGGAAACAGCAGGTAAGGCCAGAGCAGCTCCATCAGACAGCAGAGCTGCCCTCACTGCTGACAGGTGGCTTCACCTCAATGTCCTTCATCAAAAGATCAACTGAAGAACTACAGGTCTGTTACTTTTCTAAACTGCATTTATTCAATCCTTCCAATACACACCCTCACTGCAAAACACAGCATCCACCCCAATGAAATTAATTCCCCTTCTTATAGGAGTGATAGATTGCACACACACACAAACCAGGTTCGTTCAGTTCATATGGAAACAGCCAATTATATCATTTATTTATTAATACAGTTTTAATTTAGAGTACAATTGAGCTGCACACCCAAGACATGGATTACTTACAGAGCATGAAAGGCAGACACAGCAGGTGTCACTTATTCCCCATCTGGTTTGGGTTTCTAAACTGGGACACCCCCAGAAGCACCCCAGCATCTCCATTGCCATACAATCTTGGTCTCATGGCAACCAAAGGAAGCTTTGAATCATGGAATTGTTTAGGTTGGAAAAGTCCACTAAGATAATCCAGTCGAATCATTCCCCCAGCACTGCCAAGGCCACCCCTGGCCCACGTCCCCAGGTGCCACATCCACACAGTTTTTAAATCCCTCCAGGAATGGGACTCCACCCCTGCCCTGGGCAGTCTCTTCCAATGCCCAACCACCCTTTCCATGAAGAAATTCCTGCTGGTGTCCAACCTGAGCCTCCCCTGGCCCAGCCTGAGGCTGTTCCCTCTCCTCCTGTCCCTGTTCCCTGTTCCCAGATCCCAAATCCCCCCGGCTGTCCCCTCCTGTCAGGGAGTTGTGCAGAGCCACAAGGGCCCCCCTGAGCCTCCTTTTCTCCAGGCTGAGCCCCTTCCCAGCTCCCTCAGGGATTCTTCAGGGTGCAGGAACGTCTGAGCCTGTTTTGTTCCAATGGATTGTTGCTCTGACAGATCCCAGTCCTCGGGGACCTCCGCACCCCGCACAGGGAACACACAGCAGAGCTAATGACACATTCCAGAACATCCTGGCTGTGTGAGTAATTGCAGATCCTTTGCACAGGCATCTCCATGAAGGCAGTGGGAGTTGTAAAGACATTATTAGGTCTCCTGACATTTTAAAAAGGCTTAGACAGAAAACGTCTTTGAGGGGTTTCAAAGGCTGCAGTGGAACCGAAATAGTTTTTGTAATAATAATCAAACAACCCATGAAGAGCTTTGTGTGACTTGGACATGGGAGAACAGAGGGAGAAAACCCACGCAGAGAGGAGAAGTCAGACCCAAAGTCAGAGAGGATAAAAGGAAGAGTTATGCCCAAGCAAAGCCATCAGGGCTGCCCCCACACTGCCCCAGGAGAGGTCACACACAGGGGATGACAGCAGCCAGCACCCCAGGGTCCACTGGGAGCTTGGGGCGGGGGGGGGTCACTTCTCCAATAGGGAAAATCAGGAGCAGAGCCTCTGTGCTGATCTTGGCAAGTGAGCATAACCTTTTGGACAGCTCCAAACCCTCCTGCAGAAGTTGGGTTTCTGAAATCGTCATAGGTTTTTCTGCTGAATTGAACAGTGTGAGGGTTCCAGATAAAACTGGGGCAAACTTCCCTGGCACACATGGAGCCATCTGACCCCAAGAATGTGTAGGGACAGCCTAAGGAGACTGGAAAAGCAGCTCAAGGACAGCACAGGAGACAAGGGAGCACCATGTGCCAAGAGTTGTTCAAATGTAATATATTCACATGGATTCATGGGTTTGTGTATTAGCCTGGAACATGAACAATCTGGGAGAAAAGGCCCTTCTACATCACCTTCCATTGAAAATCAGAAAGGTTTGGGTCGAGAGGGACCTTAAAGCTCATCCCATTCCACCCCTGCCATGGGCAGAGACACCTTCCACTGTCCCAGGCTGTTCCAACCCCAGTGCCTTGGGCTTGGACATTTCCAGGGATCCAGGGGCAGCCACAGCTTCTGTAGGAATTCCAGTGCCAGGGCCTCCCTACTCTCACAGGGAAGAATTTATCCCAATATCCCACCTATCCCTGCCCTCTGGCAGTGGGAAGGCATTCCCCCTTGTCTCCCCTGGCTCTCCAGATCCCCATATTCCTCACAGGCTCCTCTCAGGTCATTCTAAACATGAATAGTTTCACAGTAAGAGCCTGAAAGCCTCCAGCACCTGCTGTTCCATATCGTGTTCACCTTCAACAACGAAACCACTTCACTAGAAAAGTGCCATAAAAATCAGCAATTCCTCTCCTCCTGTGTTTCATGTGTCAAGACCACATTGCTGTGTAAAAATCAAACCTAAGGTGTGACACTGAGGTCTTAGAGTCTTCTGCTTGGGCTAAAACACACCCCAAAGACGAGACAGAATCATGGAATTATTCAGCTTTGAAAAGCCCTCTAAGACTATGGGGTTCAAGTGTTCCCCAGAACTGACCCACATCCCCAAGTGCCACATCCACGCAGCCCTAAAACCCCTCCAGCCCCTTCACTCACACGAAGAGTTTGCTAAAAGTTCTCATCAGAGAGGGGTTTGCTTCTAGGTGTAGATGCTCCTTCCACAGGCAGTGTTATCTGAACTGACTCGTCCCAGGTCTCAACTAAACCCTGGGTAACTTGGATGGAGCAGGGAAAATAAATATCTAATAGAATTCCAGGAAGGCTGGGAAAAGGAGCTTCAGACAGCAAAACCAGGGTGGTGGTATCAAGGAAAAGATAACCAGCTTCTACATCAATGGGCACTAAGAATCTCCCCGGTTGCCTTCATCAGGAGGCAGCTCCTGCTCAAGGACACCAAGGATCACTCCTGGACTGGGACTGAGAGCAGGTGGGAACTCCTGCCTCAGTGAACAGAGGGAGTCAGAGTCAAGCAGGAATGAAAGCCTGCTTTTAGACAGATACAGCTGTAATCACTCCCAGAACTGCACAAGTCTCGGGAATTGCACTGCACGCAGGAAAACTTCACTTCTGCCACGCAAAAGCTGCAGCCTTGGTGGGCAAGCCAGTCTGTCAATCAAAAATTTAGGCACCCAGAGCCACACATATGTTCATTTTTAGAGCAAATGCCTCACTTTGTTAGAGATTTGTTCTGGTCAATAGATCCCTGAAAACAATTTAACTCTACACATTATAGATGATTTCCTCTGACTTAACAGGCTGGAGATCTTTAAAAACTGGCATGTACTCACAAGAAAGAGAGGTTTGTTCTGACAGACATTTTTTTCCTCTGGAAAACTTCTTACATTAAAAACTTCTAGTCACAGGCAATTGCTATCATGGAACATTTATTGCTTAAAAAAAATAAAACATGCAAAAGCCATCCTCCTTAAAATCAACACATACAATTACCCAGTGGGGATTTTAGAGGAAAGCAACAACCCTGCAAGGCGTAGATTCCTCCAAAATCTCCATCAGAAATGTATTTTCTGTGGGAGTCCATGCTCCAGCTGTGCCGTGCAGCAAGCCCAGCCAAGGACAATCACATAACAGAGCATTTGCCTTGCAGTTTATCTTTCTTTTTCTGCTGTTTGGATTTCTTTCCATCCACCTGGAGACTGATAGTTCTCCTCTGCTCCAGATTCAGGAGCTCCTGGAAGAGCTCCTGCACGTTGTAGTTCATTTTGGCTGACGTCTCCATGAAGGCACACTTCCACTTGCTGGCCAGCGCTTGCCCCTCACTGGCATCCAGCTCCCTCTGCGCGTCGTCACTTTTGTTCCCCACCAACATTATCGGGATTTTCTGTATGTCGCCTTTGATCTGGCAGATCTCATCGAAGATGGGGTGAAGATCTTCCATGGATTGCCTGCTGGTGACGGAGTACACCAAGATGAAGGCATGCCCTTTGGAGATGGAGAGCCGCTGCATGGCAGGGAACTGATGGCTGCCCGTGGTGTCCGTGATCTGCAGGGTGCAGATGCTCTTGTCACAGCTGATCACCTGCCGGTACGTGTCCTCGATGGTGGGGATGTAGGTTTCCCTGAAAGTGCCCCTTACAAAGCGCAGGACCAGGGAGCTTTTGCCGACCCCCGCTGCCCCGAACACCACCACCCTGTAATCATTGCTCTGCTCGGGCATGTTCACTGCGCCGAGACGGCAGGGGAGGTTTTCGCCCAAAAAGCCCGAGTTCCACCAAGTTTACACACCCCTATGCAGAGGTGGGCTGTGGAGAGGGAGGCAGAAAGGTTGCGTTATTGAAATCAGCAATTAATAAATCACTCCCATCCTTTTTCCCTTGAAATAAACCAGTGTTCCTCCCCACCCCAGCCATGCAGCCCATGCACGTTCAACGCTACGAGGAGAGAATAAGAATTCACCTGCAGCCATCAGCTCCACCGAGCAGCGAAAACGGGGCTGAAATCGCCTGGCAGGCGCGGGAAAGAGATGATCCGGCTGCAGGGAAGCCGTGCTCCAAGCCCCCGGGAAGGCGGTTCCAGCCCCGGACAAGCCGCGCTCCAGCCCCCGGGAAGGCGGTTCCAGCCCCGGACAAGCCGCGCTCCAGCCCCCGGGAAGGCGGTTCCAGCCCCGGACAAGCCGCGCTCCAGCCCCCGGGAAGGCGGTTCCAGCCCCCGGGAAGCGGCACCACCCTCGCCCGGAGGGGAGGGAATGCTCCGTGCCTCCAGAAATCCAACCTTCCTCTCAAGCGCCCCGTGAAAATAAATAAATAGATGGTTAACACCTGAATAAATAAATAGATGATCAACCTGAATTAAAGCCGCTGCAGCCGAGTTCTGCTGCCCCACCCCTCGCTTCGCGCACTAAGGCGAGTCTCGCCCTCCCGCAGACCTCCAGGAGCTGCCGGGCTCTGCCGCCTTTCATCCGCCCTGCGCGCCTCCTAGCTTAAACTTAGGGCTGGTTTAATTTAAAAACTTCAAATCTGGTCAGGTTTTCACCCCTACTGGCATTACGTGGGGCAGGGATGCCCTGAGCAGCTTCTCAGCCCTCCCCGGGTGAGCCACCGAGCCCTAGGGCCACGGCCAGCAAGGTCCACTCAGGACCTTATCCGTGTAATCCCTTTCTACTCGGGATATTCTGTGATTCCACTGTTTGTCTCCCTCACACCGCCGGATGAAATAGAGTACTTGTGTGTCACAATCACAAGTCGTATTTCTCCTCGTTTATTAGGAATTTCCCCCAACGCAGTCTCTCCAAACGCCCTCATGCGGGGACACCGAAGCTCGCACCACCCGGTGCCTGACAGGAGCAGGCGGCCGTGTGTCCGTCCCTGCTGTTCCACCTCCGGCCCGGCCGGGGAGGAGAGCTACCCCCGGCTCCTCCTCGCCCCGCTCCGTCCCGGCCGCCGCCGCGGGTTCGGCTCTGCCTTCACGGCCCCTTCCCACCCTGGGCTCGGCTCTGCCCTCAGGGCCCCTTCCCCTCCACGAGGTCCTGTCCCATGCTCGGCTCTGCCCTCACGGCCCCTTCCCCTCCATGGGATCCTGTCCCATGCTCGGCTCTGCCCTCACGGCCCCTTCCCGCCCATGGAGTTCCTTCCCGGGCTCGGCTCTGCCCTCACTGCCCTTTCCCCTCCACGAGGTCCTGTCCCATGCTCGGCTCTGCCCTCACGGCCCCTTCCCGCCC
>VWZS01007397.1:73605-84686 GCA_013397075.1 Rhabdornis inornatus | reverse complement strand
CCGGCCCTGGTTTCCCTCCCCGGGCTCGGCTCTGCCCTTCCCGCCCCTTCCCTCTGTTCCCGCCCAGGCACCGCCCGCCCTCACGCCCCAAAATGGCCGTCGGCCTCTGAGGGGAGCGGTCCGAAAATAATGCATTTTTATGAAGTGTTTCTGTTTGTGGGTCATTTACACGCTGGTCACGTTGCAAACTGTGGAATATGTAAAAGTTCCTTAAGAAAGGATGTTCTTTGATGTTTGGTCTTTGTATTCGTTCAAGCGTAATCAACAAGAAGTGAGATTGAATCTGTGAAGCAGCAGCCAACAAGCTCCAAGTGATGCCCATATATTTTAAAAAAAACAAATGAATTGTTGCTCGAATTGTTAAGTTTAGGGCTGGACATGTTTCTCTGCTCTCAGACCTGGGGGAGTTTAACAAAGCTTGGGATGGATGAACCATAGATAGTGAGCACAGGGAATGCAGAATTTATGGACCACAAGGACATCTGGCAGAACTCCCAAGATTAGGAAGAAATTCACAAAAACAACTCAGTAACTGTGCTGAAATCAGCACTTGTGGAGGAACACTTCCCAGTCCTTTCCCAAGCTTGTTCTTCCCAAACAATTTGTGGTTTTCTGGGTTACCATTTCTAATTTCTCTGATGTGTTCCTAATTGTGGTATTCTCCTATTTTAAATCCACTTCTAGCAGCCTTGTACTGCTTCTACCCCAGACCAACAAAAACATATCTCTTTAGATCTATTTCATACTGCTGTGGAGTTTTTTGTCTTAACATAAAAAACCCAGAGGAGTTTCGATCTTGACATGAGGCTGAAATACCTGGGATAGAACTTGGACCAAATCCATCCCCATGCAAGGGGAACTAAACCCGCGACCTTAAAGAAGAAATAGCCTCTCCAAAGTCAGCAAGGTGCCCATTTGTACTGAGATGCTTTGAAAGTTCCTGTCTGGATTAATAGTGATGGTAATGAAAATAGGGGAATAAAGCAGAACTGTGAAAGTCCACTAATCAACATTAATGGGGTCAACATGGGGTCAGGGATCACCTTCCCTTTGCTGGAAAAAATTCCTGTTCATCTTACATCTGCTTTTATGGTTCCTGTCTCTCCAGGCAGGATGACTTGCCTGTGGCAAGGCTCAAACCTTCACTTTGGATTCACTTTGCCTGAATCCCATCATTATTGGGGATTTTCAGTGCAGATTTACAAACAGTCATTTCTGGTGTTTATGGGGCATTTCTAAACCATCGTTGCTGGTGTTTATGAGGTATTTATTAGCCACAATGAAATGCTGGCTAGGAATGAGTAGCTAATTTGCTCTCTGTGCTAGCCACTTTCGCTCAGTTATCCCATTTTCAGATATTTTCCAAGCTTTCCAATGGTTCTTTCTAAGAGGTGTTTTATTTAAACCTCCAGATCTAAAGCCTGAAGCTGGGATTGATTTCCTATAATAGGCTCTGACAAGGGAACAACTCTCAGAGCTCTTGCACACTGCAGTGTCAGGTGCTAAGTGGGAAGCAGACCCGTGACACGTCCATGTGCCCACCACGGATCAAAACCTTCCCAAAATAAATCTGTTGCTGCTCATTGCTTATTTTACCCCAAAAAGTGCACTGACGCTGTCCCATCGTGGGGAGCAGGTGACTCATTAAAACCAGAACTGGAGCTCATCTCCATCTCCTGCCATTCTGTCCCCAGCAATGCACCCAATCCTTTATTGGCATCCTAAAATCCCAGAAAACAGCTTTGGGCTTCAGGATTTGAGGTGGCAGAGGGGATGTCTTTCAGTGGAGGAACACTTCCCAGTCCATCCCTAAGTTCATTCTTCCCAAACCATCTACGTTTTCCCATTAATCGTTTCTTATTTCTCTGATCCTTGTTGCATTCCTAACTCTGTGGTATTCTCCTATTTTAAATCCACTTCTATCAGCAACGAACAACACGCGAATTGTTTGGGGGCTGCTGGGAGTGTTTTTAAAGAGGACAAGGAGGAAAACCCCAGCAGTTCCCTGTCCCCAGGCAGTGCTGACAGTCTCAGGTGGCTTTTCCCATCCCTGCCTGTTCCCATTGTGTCCCTGCGCAGCCACACGGACACACCAAGCGGCAGGGACAGCCCGGACCCCGAGCAGCGCATTGCAGGCAGCTGTGGCTCCTACACATCACCAAATTCCACCACCAAATTTCACCAAATTCCCCACGTTTTATTGAGGGATCGCTGGTTTGTGTTCGGTGCTGCCGGAGCCGGGTTCTGGTGGCAGCAGGTGGCAGCAGAGCCCTGCCAGGGCAGGATGTGCCCGGGAAAGGAGAGTGTGGGAGGGGTTGGCGCTTCTACAGGCACTGAAATCTCATTTATTCGCTCTTTTGACATTCATTAGGTCACAAAGAGCTGCACTGCCCTGGCCTGGCTGGAGCGGGAACGGAGCTACGGGCTCTGCATAAAGCTCACACCCAACAAAGCTCACACCCAACCCTCCCTCAGGTTTTCATCAGCTCCTCCTGCAAGGGGACTCCAGGCTCTAGATACTGAACTTTGCCTGTTTTCATCAAATTTTCCACTATTCTATAAGTGCAAGTCGAAGAATTATGGCATTATTTAGGTTGGAAAAGCCCTCTCAGACCATTGAGCACAGTCATTTCCCCAGCACTGCTAAGGCCACCAGTGTCCCGTGTCCCCAAGTGCCACATCCGCATGCCTTTCAAATCTCTCCAGGGGTGGGGACTCCACCCCTGCCCTGGGCAGCTGTACCAGGGCTGGACAACTCTTTCCATGAAAAAAAAATCCCAAATAGCCAATCCAAACCTCCCCTGGCATCACCTGAGGCTGTCTCCTCTTGTTCTGTCACTTGTTCCCTGGGAGAAGAGACAAACACTACTTTAAAAATTTATTTTCCCTGGATTATAGACAGCAGGGCAACATGGGGGGAGCAGGCTCCAAGCAGTGGGCAGCAGCACATTGAAATATGGCAGCAGATGGAGGGTGATGCCCAAATCAACACTGCAGTGGGGTGATGGCCAACACACAAAGGTCACAGCACAGCTGAGACAGCTCCAGGGCTGGCAAGCAGGGACAGGAAGGAAAACCCTGCAGGGCTGTTCAGTCTTAAGGCTCTGGGGAGACCATAAGAGTCCCTTGTCATAATTAAAGGGGCTCCAGGAGAGCTGGAGAGGGACTTTGGATGAGAGTCTGTAAAGGGGAATGGCTTCCCACTGCCAGAGGAGATGGGAGATGAGGAGAAATTCCAACAACAAATCCACAATATTGTATATTTTATTTAAATTAACAAAACTACATGTTTTCCAGGTTACTTAAAGCATTCTGTAAAAACTGAACTCAACCTAAACAAACAAACAAAAAGATATATTTTAATGAGACCCAGGGACTATTTCCAAGACATATGAGTAGGGCTGAGGAATGAAGAAATAAAAAACCCACACACGCACGCACACGTACACGCTCCCCGTAAACAAATTGTTAGTGTTTGACACAAAATTTGGTTTGAAAGCTGCAGCTCCCTGTTCGTGGGGAGCCTTTACAAAACGCAATGCTATAGTCTAAGCTGGAAAAGAACCCACGGACACAGCTATGGGAACAACATAAATATCACGTAAGAACCCGAGGGAATAGGGATGGTAAAGTTGCAAAGTCGAGTGTTCAGCTGGGAACGTTCCAGGATTTACAGGGATGATTTAATTCACTTTGTAGTGGAGTAACTACTACGAGTAGGAACCTGCTTGGACCTGCTTTGCCTCCAGGGGCAGGGGAAGCTGGGGATCCCGGAGAGGGCAAACACGACAAAAGGAATTGCTTTAAGAAAATCCAATAGGAGCTCCAATTAATACACAGGGAGAGGGGTCTGCCCCGTGTGGCACATCCTGACTGGAGGAGCCCCATGTGATGGTGCACAACTTGGGGTGCCCAGCAAGCAAACCCATGCAAGGTGATCGTGTGCTGCCACCCTCTCTTTTTTCATAGTGCTGAGCTTTAATAAATGCATGAGGGTAAATGAATGAATTCTGGGGTGGGAATCATTATGGTACCTGGAATTGTGATTGTACCTGGGCTGACAGGAAGGAGTTTCCCCTCCCTGCCTCCTCTCTAACCCTTCAGCAACACACAGGAACAGCAGATTCTCATTTGTAGGACCAGAACTGGGAGGGTGTTACATCCAGCAGTTCACACAGACATTTCCTCCTGCCAGCTCATGAGGCTCTCTGGACACTCCAGGCCATGGAAGGTGAGCCCTGAGCAGCGCAGACCCTTCCCCACCATTCACTTCTCTGAACTGGTCCCAGCAGGGCTCAGCTCAAGCCTCCACCCCGGGTCAGTTCCCACTCCCCTCTCTTTGCCAAAGGCCTCCCAGCATGGGGCTGAGCGAGCCCAGCGCTGGTGTCTGCTCTGGGAAAGCAAAGATCCACATTAGTGCGTGACCAGCGGATCCTTTCAAGTCTGATAATCCCTGGAAGAATCCAGCTCTGCTCCAGCCTGGCAGTGCACAGAGCGAGACTGCCCGGCTCCCAGGGATGCACTGTAACAAAAGGGGGAGGTGGAGGAAGCCACAAAAGCACGGGAAGCCAAAGGGACTGAGAGCAGGGAGGAGCTGGCTGTGGGATCAGCCAGCTGGGAACTTGGGTCAGGAGCACTCTGTTCTCCTGCAACTCAGCTCGGCATCCAGGCTGGACATTCCCTGTATTCAGCAAACAGCTGTAAAACCTGCTGAGAAAGCACTCGCTGCTTCTACTAAAGCTTTACTAACAGCCTGCTCCTCCCCCAGCTCTGCTCCATCCAGGGACAGAGGGTGGCTGCAGGGCTGCACCAAAAACTCAGACAAGGGTCAATACAGCTACAGTGGTAGAATTAAATGTTTTTACAACAAGGTTCCCCCCTGCAACCAACACCTGCTGCACACAGGAGCAAACCCAGAGTACTGAGCACGTGCTCCTGCCTGAGCTCCCTGCAGCACCTTTATGCACCAGCACACCCAGCAAAATCAAACCAGCCCCACGACAGCTCTGCCCCGGCCCCACATCCGACTTTGCAACCTCAGTGCCCTTCCAGCAGGGTTTTACGTGTAACACAATATACACAGCCCTCCCCCCAGAAATAACTACACCATAGTAAAGAGTTACAAATGTTCTGCTCGCTGTGGCTGCTCTGTGAATGCACCAGGGACGGGGTGCTTGAGAAGCTGGAGAGGTCTCCAGCCAGAGGGACTCGTGTGTCCCCTGCTCCCCACCCCAGGCTGGTCCCTGCTGAGGCACCTCCGTGTCACTCCTGAGCCTCCTTCCGAGCCAGCTTGTAGACCTCCGTGGGCCCGTCCACGTGGGTGATGGTGGTGGTGAGCTGCAGCTCCTCCCCGCTGTTCACCCCCAGGTCACCTGAGAAACAAAGGTGTTCCATCAGTGCAGACTCACAGGAAAATATGGGAATATTCCAAAGGAGAAGATCCAGTTTATTCCCTCCAGCCTTTCAGCTGTCTAAGCCACGGACAAGGGACTTTCCTATAAATTATTTTATTTATAGTTATTTAAATAGAAGCACAAGAAATGCATTGAGGGGCCATAGTGTGTCCAGAGAAGGGAATGGAGCTAGGGAAGAGGCTGGAGCACCAGGAGGGGCTGAGGGAGCTGGGAAGGGGCTCAGCCTGGAGAAAAGGAGGCTCAGGTGGGACCATGTGGCTCTGCACAACTCCCTGACAGGAGGGTCTATTTTCTGCACTCCTCATCCCTCCATCTGAGCTATGCAGTTCCATCTGGGCAATGCTAAAAGGCACAAAAACCATCCCGAGGGCTCCAGCCAGCCTTGGCTAAAAGCCAAACTTGTCTAACCCAGCCATTAATTCAAATGCTGCTTGGAAACCCAAACAATCATTTGCAAAACTTTTCAAGGCGCTGAGTGTGCACTTGGGCCAAGAAAAAAACGCCCAGAAGTTATCCCCTGCTTTGTACTCCTTTGTGCCCATGAGAGCCCTCTCAGGAGGGCATTTGGGGACATTTACCATTGGACTGGTCTTCACCATAGTTCTTGTGGGATGGAGCATACAGGAACATGAGGGCGAACACGTAGAGATTCCACATCCCGTAGATTCCAGTGAAGAAGGCGCTGTTCACCTGGATCGTGATGTCCCCCCACTTCCAGTGGCCTTCTGTCACCTGGCCAGAGAAAACAGACACAGACAGGCCATCAGGGAGAGCAAATTCTGTAAAAACACAGCTTTGGAGTCAATCAGTGAGAACAGCACCAGCTCAACAGAGGAAATGGAGTGTAACAGGTTCAGTGAGGCAGAAGTCAGGCTGGGATTCTCCTCTTTAGGCTCAGTCTGCAGGGAAAAGATGCTCCTGACAAAATGATTCCCTCAGGACTTCTCCAGCTCTGATGTCTCATTTACTGTGCTGCGATACCCCTGCCACAAGCATGTGCTCAGCACAGACTGGCACACAAAGGGCACTACCTGGGGACACCACTGACATCCCAAAACATCCCACTGCTAAAAATAGACCTTCCATAGCAGGAAAACCAGCGTGAATAATGGGGGAATTGATGTGCTGAGCATGGCTGGCTGAGGAGGAGCCAGACTGACAGCACCAACCTGCCACATGCTGAGGGCTGTCAACAACCATGAAAATATCATCAATATTAATATTCCTTGAAGATACACAGATTGCTCAGATAATGTTGCTTTCTGTTAAAGAACAACATAAAGGCCAAGAAGAAAATTAAAGTAGCTTAAAAAGAGAGCCATGGAGATGCTCTGAGGGCTGGAGCCCCTCTGCCATGAAGTCAGGCTGGGAGAGCTGGGAGTGTTCACTTGGAGAAGTGAAAGATCCAGGGAGAGCTCAGAGCCACTTCCAGGGCCTAAAGGGGCTCCAGGAGAGCTGGAGAGGGACTGGGGACAAGGCATGGAGGGACAGGACACAGGGAATGGCTTTCCCACTGCAGGAGGACATAGATGGATGGGATATTGGGAAGGAATTCCTGGCACAGGGTGCCCAGAGCAGCTGTGGCTGCCCCTGGATTCCTGGCAGTGTCCAGGGCCAGGCTGGATGGGACTTGGAGCAGCCTGGGGTAGTGGAAGTTGTCCCTGCCCATGAGCTGGGCTTTAAGGTCCCTTCCCAGTCTGTGACTCCATGATTCAGGCAGTGATCAAAGCTCATTGGTACAGAGGTGACATCAGAGCTCAGGACAAACAGGCAGGGCTGCAGACTCAGCCCAGGGAAGGTTGATGCTGCCACATCTCCATGGGCACACAAAGCCACGTGAGTGTTTCAGTGTGAACAGAACATTTTCCTCTCGCTGAATTCTCAGAAATGAGCGAAGCCTGTTGGCCGATTTCGCAGCCCCAACACTCCCCAGGAGCCAGGGGCCTTTGTGCCAGCTCCAGCCTCGGCAACTGCATGGCACAGCTTCAAATAAATGAAAACAACTTCTTCAAAAGCAACTTGATATCAAAGGAGCTCAGAACGGGCTGGTCCTGTCTGAGCAGTGATGAGCAGTGTCAGGAGTGGCTGATGCTGTCCCAGAGCCATCCCTCACCTGGCTCACGATGAAGAAGATGACAGTCATGGCTGCACAGGCCAGGGTGATGAGCATCAGGAACTTGAACCTAAAAATCAGCCCCTGTTTAGAGAGAAATGTCACTGGTCACATTAACAGAATCCACAAAACCCATTTTTGGGTTTTAGGATAGACAAGACACGAGGATAAAAAATAAAAAAATAAAACAAGGGTCCAACCCACGAAACCCCAAAGCAAAACAACCTCCACCCACTCGTGTGCCGTGCCCAGCACTGCCCATATCCTCCCCTCCCCACACGTCTGCAGGGTGGGCACGTCTGGACAGCGCTGCCTTTCCATGACATCTGCTCAGTGACTGATTGAGCAGCAGTTAATTAAGTGGAAGAGGTGGCACATTTGGCTGTTTTTAGGGATAATTTGGGGATAATTTTGAAGGGAATTTGGGTGAACTTTGAGGTGAATTTTGGCCGTTTTTGGGGATAATTTAGAGGTGAATTTGGGTGAACTTTGAGGTGAAATTTGAGGTGAATTTTGGCCGTTTTCGGGGATAATTTGGAGGTGAATTGGTGAATGAGCCAGGCTGCAGGGGAGGATGGCTCATGGCTCGTGTAAAACAAACACAAGTGGTCGGGTCAGTGTCTCAGTGTGGGCTCACCACACTCATCCTCACCCCCAGCCCGGCTGGGAGGGAACTGCAGCGATTCCAACGTCTGGAAAACCTGGCTGGCTATCAGAGAATGGAGATTCTGAGATGAACTCCTTGGCTGGAAATCCCACTGCCCACCACCCCTGCTTTCACTGGTTTTACATTTTTACTTACAAATTCTTTTGGTTTTGGGTGAGTGCGTGGGTTTTTCTAACCTGGCTCTGGAATTTAGGTGGAAATGTCAGTGTCTGCGTAATTACCCTGCCACACCACGACAACAAAAGACTATTAATTTAACTCTTCCACACCAGATCCCTGCTCCCCAGATGTTTGGATGTGGAGTGTGGCAGCAGCAGCTCTGCACCACAAGCTGAACCCCTGTGCCTCCTGCTAGAGGGAAAAACACTCAGTGTCTGCTTCAAATTCTTTCAAGTCCAGTTTTCTAATTTTTTATGTGCATTCCTGATGGGTGATAACAACTTGTTTAAAGAAGAAGTGACCATAATTTAACAGAATGACTTTGGGGATAAATATTTGCACCCCTGTGGAAGCAGGGTAAGCACTGAGAGTGAGCTCCTCAGGTTTGGCAGCAGGGAAATCAGGCAGGACAGAAAAACATACAAAATCATGGGCTAAAAATGGGGATAATGGGGGGAATGTGTTGTGCTTTGTAAGGAAACGACAACCCCAAAAATCCAAATTTATACCATGAAAAACCAGATGGTCTTAGCAAGACCTCCAATTAAACACAAAAAAATTATATTAGAGGAGGAGAAATGGAATTGTGAGGAGATTATGGATAAAGGGGATCTCAGAACAGACTCTGAGGCCCAAAATATCTTCTAAAAACAAAGAATCTGTGCCCCAAGGGGGACCCTTACCTCGTAGTGAAGGCGGCGAGCCTTGCTCATGGCAGGGAGGCTCGACTGCTTCCCACTGATGTTTCTGAACACTTGGAAGACCATGAAACACAGGAAGAGAAAATAGAGGCACAGGCAGATCCCTGCAACTATAATAAAGGCCATCTGTGCAGAGGAAGTTAAAGGAAAATGGTACAAACTAACAAGAAACCCTAGAACACATTATCCAGGTGATTCCCATATTCAGTTCCCCAGGGATCTCCTCCAGTCCCAAAAGCAGGGAGGTTGCCCACACCTCCCAGGGAGCTGGCAGGAGGGAGCACCTCCCTGTCCCACAAAGCAGGGGAAGGATACAGCCAGCTCCGTGCCCACCTCGGTGGTCCAGATGCTGTAGAAGGGGTTCTTGAGCTGCACTCCCCTGCAGAGAGGAGAGAAAACAACGACTGTCAGAGGGCTCAGAGGGCCCCTGGTCCACTCTGCAGCCTGGCAATCATAGAATCAGGGAATATCCGGAGTTGGAAGGACCCACAAGGATCATTGATCCAACTCCTGCCCTGCACAGACACCCCAACAATCCCACCCTGTGGCTGAGAGCATTGTCCCAGTGCTCCTGGAGCTCTGGCAGCCTTGGGGCTGTGCCCATTCCCTGGGGAATCTGGGCAGTGTCCAGCACCCTCTGGAGGAAGAACCTTTTCCCAAGGTTCTGCAGGGGAAAAGCCAGCTGTGCTGCTTTCCCATGTGGGTGAGGAGAAGGGGAGGTGGGAAATGTTTGCACTTTGGAACACTTGCAGGAGCCTCTCCTGGCCCTGGGAGATGGGGCTGGGCCAGCTGTGGGGTGGAACTGCAGGAGGGGAGCAGGGACCTCTGCTCTGGGATGGCTGAGCCTGGGGAGTGCAGCTGCACCCACCTCTCACACATGTCAAAGATGAAGAGGCAGAAGGAGCCCACGGCGATGGGTCCCACCTGCTTCCAGTACCCCGAGAGCCGATTCCGCTCGTTCTGGTCCTGATCACGAGGTGGGGAGGAGGAGAAAAAGGAAAAGCAAGTCAGCCTGAAATCCCCTCACCTGGTACAAGCCCCCACAGCATCATGTCCGACCATCAGCAAGGCAGCTGCCAGGTTTTCCTGGAAAGCACCTGGCCATGGGTGTGGCACCCACCATCATGTGCTCCCCGCAGAAGATGATCCAAAACGACAGCAGCATGGCATAGAAGATGCCCTGTCGAATGTCTCCAAAGAGCAGCATCCAAGTCCAGTCAAATCCGATGGAAAACCACTCCACAGGGATGTTAATGAATGTCATGGAAATTCCCAGAGCAAAGATGACCCTGGAGAGGCACAAACACCATCCCTGTCCAGTGTGCAAGGGAAGGACAGAGCCCCAAAGCTGTGCATGGAGAGAACAGAAGGAAATCCAGCGCTGCCTGGGAAGTGTCACCTCCTGCCACCAACCCCCCTAGGACTGAGCTTCTCAGAGCAGCTCTTTTTTCTCCAGGGGTTTAACAGGAAAGAAAAGAGAAGCTGTGGAAGTCTCCAGCTCCCAGTGTGCCTGGGTGGAGGGAGGGGATGGAGAAGAGACAATTCCTATCTCCCAACCATGGGAGCAATGACCCCCTCCAGTGGGATCCCCTGGGCCACCAAGGCCCCCACTCACTTCTCCAGCAAGACAGGAGCACGTGTCATCAGCGTGATCCTCCTCCAGTACCACACCATGATGATCAGAATGCTGGGTGTCAGGAAGGTCTTCATGGCAAACCACACCTTGGTGAAGCCTCCATTCTGATGGATGCCCTGAGAAAAACCAGAGTGCAGGGTTTAACATCAGGTTCAACATCACCACCCTGTGCAGGGTTTAACATCAGCTTCAACATCATCACCCTGTGCAGGGTTTAACATCAGCTTTAACATCATCACCCTGTGCAGGGTTTAACATCAGCTTTAACATCATCACCCTGTGCAGGGTTTAACATCAGCTTTAACATCACCACCCTGTGCAGGGTTTAACATCAGTTTTAACATCATCACCCTGTACAGGGTTTAACATCAGCTTTAACAATGATGGACTG
>VWZS01007397.1:55269-73575 GCA_013397075.1 Rhabdornis inornatus | reverse complement strand
CACCCTGTGCAGGGTTTAACATCAGCTTTAACATCATCACCCTGTGCAGGGTTTAACATCAGCTTTAACATCATCACCCTGTGCAGGGTTTAACATCAGCTTTAACATCACCACCCTGTGCAGGGTTTAACATCAGCTTTAACATCACCACCCTGTGCAGGGTTTAACATCAGCTTTAACATCACCACCCTGTGCAGGGTTTAACATCAGGTTCAACATCACCATCCTGTACTTCTCATAGAGTGTCAGGAGAGGCACACAAGTGGAAGTGCATCCCAAGATGGTTTGGCCAATGATGGACAGAGAACGGGGGCCCACTGAGCCCCCAGGCCACCAGGGCAGGCTCCAGGTCAGGGCACAGAGCCTGGGTGGCAGAGTGTTGGAACCCTGAAACCTGGAAGTTTTGAACTTTCTGTGCTTTCTGACACTGACCCCCAAGAGAACACTGCTTTTGACTTGAGGCCGTGGAGAAAGCTTCCAAATTTGAGTGATGGAGTTAAAATCACGGGTGTGTAGCTGGAATAGAAGTGTGTGATTTCACACTTTGAAGGGTTTGGAATTTGGGGTTTATAGAATATAATAGTGGGTATGGGACAAGATGGAAGTTCTTGGGCATTGTCTCCTTCTTCCTTTCTTGTTCCTTCTTTTTCTTAGTTTCAGGTAGTAATTTTTGGTTGGATACTTAGTGCTGCACTACAGGTCACAGGTGTTTGATTATTGGGCCAAAAGTATAAATAATATAGGTGTTAGTTCTTTATTGGACTGTTTAGCTTTAGAAGACCTTGTAGCTAGCTCCATTCAGCTCCACTTTGCTCACTTTTAGCTGGTAGCATTGCAGAACTCTGTGTACTTCAGATAAGATTTAATAAACAGCCACGCCTGAACGAGAAATTCATCTCCTTTGTGTTTTAACCCTGACTCTGAGTGAAAGCAGAAGAAAGTGAAGCCAAGGCACTGAGGAGGCGGTGCAGGTAAGCCCTGCAGGGGTCACAGCAGAGCAGGGACAGGACACTCACCACCAGGCGGATGTCCTTGATCTCGCCGATGCCCACGTTGATGCCCTTCCTGTCGTTGACGGGCAGGCGGATGTTGATGAGGTAGTACTTGTGTGCCACGCTGCCGATCTCCATGAAGGGCAGGAAGTCACAGTCGTAGTGACGGCCCTCGGACTCCACGGTCTGCAGACAGGGCAGGGAGCAGAACCTCAGCACAGCCCCCGGGACCAGCACACCACACACACTCCAACTGGGAGCACTGGGAGCACCCGGAGACTGTGTGCAAAATCCAGCCTGTGGCTGAGGGACACTTCTCATGTTTTTGATTGCTTAGGGTCACTGAGTAAGTAAGGTTTGACCTCAAAGAGGTTCACATTTCAGGATTTAATGGGATCTTCCCTCTAAACCCTCTAAAACTCCCTGGCAGGAGGTGGGAGCCAGGTGAGGAATGGCCTTTTCTCCAAGGCAAAAAGTGACAGGATGTCATGGTTTAGGGCAAATTTAGGGAGAAAACCTCTGAATGGGATCCCTTTAGGAAACAGATTCAAGCAGTCCCTCCCCCAACTGGTTTGGGGAAATATTTCCTCGGAGAGAAGTGGAAAAAAAACTCTGCACCTCTTCTCCCACCCTTCACTCCTGGAACCAGTCTTAAAGCTCCAGAACTCAATATCCAACACCAACAGAACAGACTGGGGATACAAACATCATAAAGTCACCCCAAGACACAGGACAAGAGAAAACAGTCTCAGGTTGTGCCAGGAGAGGTTTAGGTTGGATACTGGGGAAGATTTTTCCATGGAAAGGGCGATTCTATGGTTCTGTGATTGGAAGAGTACAACTCCCACTCATCCCCACCAGCAGTCAGTGAAATTCCTTACTTTTGGAGAGCCAAAGGTGCACTTCAGCTTCCTGATCTCTATGGCATGTGCTATTTCCTCCCAGTCATCAAACATGTCGTCACGATAGGCCAGCGACACATCCAGGGTGATCTCTGCATTTTCCTCTGCAACAGCAAGGAGACAGGAGGCTCAGAGGGTTCCCAGAGTAATTAAAAAACACAACACAAAGTTCCTTTGTGAAGATAATTAATGAACTGAAGGTGAGCTGTGCTGGCTTAGCTGGAAAAAAATCTCAGAACCAACCACACACAACAGCATTGATGTTTTCTACACGTGTTGTTTTGCTTCAGTTGTTCTACAGAAGGTTTTTGGAGCTCTCCCTTCCTCACCTACAGAACATTTTAGAGCCCTCCCCTGCTCCTCCACAGCTGCCCTGACTTGTTCCTGCCTCTGCAGATGCTCCAGCTCGCACACCAGTGCCACACACGGAGCTCGTGGCCTGGCAGGGTCACACATCCTTGGGGACCAGCAGCTCATCCCCTCCTGGATATGACAAAGTGACAGCCTGGGATCAGCTGCTTGGAACAGTATGGAATGCCAGGGAATGAGGCTGGAACAGGCTCGTTCAGGCTGGAACAGGCTCACTGAGAGTGAGTTCATGCACTGGAGCTGCAGCTGAGGCTGCCAAGGAGCAACACATCAAAAACCTGAGGCAAGTCTGTACCAGCTCCACCAGCTGGAAACTGCTCCTGTTTACCAGGCACAGATGCCAGGGAAGGCTCTGAATGAGGAACACGCCCCAAAACCAGCACGTGCATGTTACAGCCCAGCCTCCTTTTGTAGGGCACCAAACTCTGACAGCCACAGCTGCTGGAAAAGCTCCAGAACCATCCACCTTGGAGAAGTGTGGGGAGATGGCTCCAGAACCATCCACCTTGGAGAAGTGTGGGGAGATGGCTCCAGAACCATCCACCTTGGAGAAGTGTGGGGGGATGGTTGCAGAATCATCCACCCTGGAGAAGTGTGGGGAAAGCTCCAGAACCATCCACCTTGGAGAAGTGTGGGGAAAGCTCCAGAACCATCCACCTTGGAGAAGTGTGGGGGGGTGGCTCCAGAACTATCCACCTTGGAGAAGTGTTGGAAGATGGTTCCAGAACCATCCACTGTGGGGAAGTGTTGGGAAAGCTCCAGAACCATCTGCCATGGAGAAGTGTTGGGAGATGGTTGCAGAATCATCCACCCTGGAGAAGTGTGGGGAAAACTCCAGAGCCATCCACCTTGGAGAAGTGTTGGGGAGAGGCTCCAGAACCCATCTTTCAGCCATATTTTTGTTGGGAATACGTGGTGGCACACTCATCCCACCGGATGGGATCCGTGGTTTGCAGTTCTATTTTTACACCCCTTTGGAGGTGGCTGGGTTGTGCATCTGATGTGGACACTTCAGGATTTTTCTGAGCATTTTTTGGTGCACGTGATCTGCACCATCCAGATCCACATCCAGCCCCTTTTCCAAAGCTGCCAGCAGTTGGGTTTCCATGGAACACGAATTTGCCATCTCAGATCCGCTGTTTAGGAGACCAGCAAAACAGATAAATGGGAACATAAGGTTGAACTTGGCCCGGCTAAAAAGAACCATGAACTCCATTTCAGAAGCCATAAAACCAACTGGAATGCTTGGGATTAAATCCAAGAAAAACAGCTTTCAGTATTTCATCTTTGCAGTCCAAATGTTGCTGCTGCCATGAGTATGAAAACCAGAAGGCAGAAGATGAACTGCTGCGTGCCTTTCCAGGCCAATGGATTAGAGGCTCCCTCTGGAATTCCATCAGTCTCTCTGCTGGGGTGACACCTCCCCTTGGAAATGAGTTTTGTGCAAAGACCCTTCAGGGCTGTCAACATAAAATATAGATATATCCATCTATCCATAGATTTCAGCACAGCAGACTGACGGCAGAGCTGTGTTAGTGCTTGGACTCCATCTTAAAGGTCTTTTCCAACCTAAATGATTCCATGATAATCCCACGCCAGCCTTCCATCAGCAACTCCCATTGTCCCTGAGGAACAAACGAGGACAGTGACAGAGAACCAGATCTTAAGATTTGTGCCTTATTCACATCAATTAGATGGTGAATAGACAATTTTCTGGGGAGGGGAGGGTGCCCTTTTCCTGCACAGCATGATACAGCTTGAAACTGAGAGGGAGCAGGATCTGATTGGAGCTCAGGGATAAATCCTTCCCTGGGAGGGTGGGCAGGTCCTGGCACTGGTGCCCAGAGCAGCTGTGGCTGTCCCTGCATCCCTGGAAGTGTCCAAGGCCAGGCTGGAGCAGCCTGGGACAGTGGGAGGTGTCCCTGTCCATGGCAGGGGTGGCACAGGATGGGCTTTGAGGTCCTTCCAACCCAAATGAGGACCAGACACACTCCTGGAGGTTTCCCAGCCCTGAGCTCTGTGATCCCCCCAGTCAGGGACTCCCTGCTCATGCTCCAAGCACCACCAGTGTCATTTTTCCCACTGGCCTTTTCCTGCCCAGGAGCTTTTCCACGAATCACTTTATAGGACAATGCTTGCCCAGGATATCTTCACTCATATTACAATGGCCTAAAAATAGTGGAGTTGTTTCAGGAGGGGGCTCTGTGCCAGCTGCACATGAACACAGCTGGCTGGGGAGAAGCCTATGGCAGGCAAGCAGAAATGCTGGAATTATTTCCATTACACTTCCATGCTTCACCAGCTCCCTAAAATTACAAAACCTACCAAAAAGCCCAAGGCTGGATGAATTAGAAAAGGAGGCTGCAGCACTCTGCAGTTCCTTTCCAGCTGCAAAGAAACTCCATCTCCTTCCTCTGGTCCCCTCCTTTCCCAGTCCTGGGAAGGGGTTTTAATAATTGAGTGCACAATGCATCAAGAAAGGAAAGGGACAGCACAGAAATAGCCTTTTCCTCAGAGGAACAGCCTGAGTCTTCCCCAGCTTTCTGGGAAGGAAAAACACAGGGAAGCAGCTCAGCTTCTAAACATCTGCATCCCAAAAAATCTGTATTTCAAAACCACTGGAAGTCCAGAGGAGTTCCCAGGGTGAGGGTGATTAGGGCTGGTTGCTGCTCTCAAAGGTGACATCCCACAGGGTACTCCAGGAGACTCAGCCCCTGCCAGTCTCCCTCAGGGCACCTTACCAGGGCTGCCCTTCCCCTCTGTCGCAAAAAAAACCTTTCTGGCTGAATGAGGAGAGCTGACACAGGTCCTGGATGGAAGGAGCTGACACAGGTCCTGGATGGGGAGGAGCTGACACAGGTCCTGGATGGGGAGGAGCTGACACAGGACTGACTCCAGCTCTCTGTGGATGAGGAGTCACCCATGAGTCACCAATATTTCCCAACAGGCACAGCCCAGCTGCCCCTGCCCCAGGAGGGTTTTGGCACCCAGCACACTGAAAAAACCAAATGCAGCTTTACTCTGTGCATTGGCCTTGCTTGGGAATTGCAGGGGAAGAAGACACCCAAGGGCCTTTGAGGAAAAAAAAAGCAGGAGACAGTTTGATGTGGCTCAGCAACATCCCTGGTGGAGGCCCAGGACCTTGCACAGCACCTTCAGATCCTGCAGTGCAGCTCCAGGAGCCAGGAGAGCAGGATGTGCCCCAGGCAGCAGCTTCTTCAGGAGAATAAATCCTGTGCAGTTGCCAGCAGTGCTGCTTTCCTGGATGGGCTGAGGCAGCTCCAAGACAGTTTTGAGGACAGTGACCAGAGGCTTCAGCAGCTGCAGTGCCTTCCAGGAGTGGCCCTGGTTTGGCACCAGCCCCTGCTGGCATTGGCCACAGCACGAGGAGGCCTGGAGGGCTCAGAGCCCCAGAGAGAAGAAACTTCAATTGTTGCTTTAAAAGAAGAACTGAGGTTATTTCACATCCTGATCACTGTCCCTTTAGCTGATCCCAATCACCTGATCAATGAGGCCCTTTCCTTTAACAGCAGGGGACAGACACACACATGCAATTAATTCAGATTAACAAGTCTTCTGTTTATTTGTTTAAGAGCTGTTACAAAACACTCTACCAAGCAAGAAATGTGTTACTAGTTCCTGAGATTTTACACTTAATTTACATCTGCCTTCAGTTTGGCACAAAGTGCTGGAAAATCCCCAAACCTCCTTTTTATTACCCAGGGGGTGGCCCAAGATGAGCTTTTCTGCTTTGAGACCTCAAGAAAAACCTCCCACCTTTGCAGGACTCAGTCACTGAAGGGCACAAAACTGAAGCAAAGGCTCTGCTCTCGCAGCAGAAATGCTGCCAGTAGCTGGGTTAGCATTCCATTATCCTGCTCCAAGGGCTTGGCCAGCTCCTGACTCCAGCATGGTGGTTCAAGTTGGAAAGCCTTGGAATAAAGAGCTGTTTCCCTAATGCAATCATCTACCCAAGTGGAAGGAGGTGAGGCCTTAATGAAGGCACAAAGCTGCTCTCTGTATTTCAGAGATAATTACAGGGATAAGAACACAGGTGAAAGTTTTCTATAGTCTCATTTCTAACTCATCTTGATCATGATGCATTAAATCATCCCTGCTCCATCTCTGCAAGTGCTCAAGGTTGGGGCTTGGAGCAACCTGGGATAGTGGAAGGTGTCCCTGCCCATGGCAGGGGGTGGAACTGGAGCTCTGAGCTCCTTCCCAACCCAAACCAGTGCAGGATTGTGGGATAAATAGCTGGAGGAACAGTTCCACGCTGAGCAGGAAGGGGGTCAAGGACACGAATTGGCTAAAAAACCTCCTAACCCTGAGTGACTCCCTGGACTGATCCTACTCCATGGATCCCTGAGCACAGAGCCAGCCCAGCAGCCAGGCTGGAGCCAGGGCAGGAGCTGCAGACAGCCCAGCTCAACCAGTCTGCAAAGCAAATTGTTTATTCACTGTAGCTTAGGTTTAGAGAGGGATTTCCCCAAACACTTTAAAACATGCAAATACATGGACAGCCTCCCTTCCAGGAAGGGCCAGAGCAGTCCTGCCCTTGCTGCTCTCAACATAATTTTGCAGGTTTTATTGCAGGATTTTTTTTGAGTTGTGTGTGTTTGTTGTTTTGTTTTTTTTTGCAGGGGGGAAGAGTGTTATATATTTGTTTAGTATTTATATAATAGCTTCCAACTGAAAGAGGGGAAATTAAATGCTCTTATTGGGAAGGAATTCCTGTCTGTGAGGGTGGGCAGACCCTGGCACAGGGTGCCCAGAGCACCTGTGGCTGCCCCTGGATCCCTGGAAGCGTCCAAGGCCAGGTTGGAGCAGCCTAGGACAGTGGAAGGTGTCCCTGCCATGGCAGGGGTGACACAGGATGAGCTTTGAGGTCCCTCCCAACCCAAACCATTCCAGGATCACCAATTCCCAGATCCAGAACACGCTCCAACACCACCTCACTGTGTGGCACCAACACAACTCCCACAAGGTAAGAAAACCCTTTAGGGGAGGCAGGCTGGGAAATGAACTCCAGGCAGCCCCTCCCTGTGCCAGCCACTTACTGAGGTCGTTGTCCATCTTGAAGGCAATGTCCAGCTGCATGATGAAGAGCATGAACTGGAACCAGGGGCTCATCTCCTTGCTGGGCAGGGGGATGTGCACGGCGAACACGATGTCGTTGGCCTCGATCTGCCGGCTCACGGCCTCGTCGAAATCCTTCAGCTTCTTGCAGTGGTTGGGTCCCCAGGGCATCAGCCACTTGGTTTTGTGGTGGTTCTTCCTGACATCAATGCACTTCACTGACATGTAGGGAACAGCTGTCGTGGGGCTGGGAGCTGGCAATGCAAGAGAACCACACTTGTAGCATCTGCAGACATCTGATCCTGAGGTTTCCCCACCAAAACTCGCAGCGCCCCGCTCGACTCTTTGAAGGCAATTTAAAACAAATGCACCCAGTGCTGCTCCTTCACAGCTCTTTGATCTCACAGTCAAGTAATTAAGTTTATTACATCCACAGATGTATTACTGACTTTGTAGTGGGATCAAATTAGGATTAATTGAAGAGCTGGGATCTGCTGGTTCAGTCTCAGTTACCTCAGTCACACAAAATCATCCTGATTTACTGAAATCTTTTCCTTTCCCTGTGCTCACTCAAGCAAATCCACACAGAAAGCATGTGCCCAGAGAAACCTGGGTGGATAAACTAATCCCAAACCTCGTGGGCCTGCAGGGCAGGATTTACCATGGGGATTTGCACCATGCAAGGCCACACATCTCCTTGGGCAGGAAGATTTTTCTCCAGGGCAGTGGGAAATGACACTCTGCAGAAGGTGATTTTCATGTTGTCACCATCCTCATTCTGATCATCCAGGACTTCCCTTACAGATCACAAAAACTCCAGCAGCAATAACACCACCCTACAAACTGCCAATATTCCAAGGAGGAAAACAACCCCAGAGTGAGCTTCACCCTCCCGCTGCCCCCAGCCCCGCACTGCTACACCCAGATGATTCAGCCCTGGCTCCCTTTAATTTGGGTAATTTGGGCACAGCAGGATCATCCCAGCAGCTCTGGAGCTGTTTGGGATGGCAGCCAGGAACCCTGTGGAGCACCTTGCCCAGCGTGCCACCTCGGCACAGGGTGACATCCACACGGCTTCCCACGGGCAGGCAGAGGTGACTCAACGCCAGGCGGGAGGAAGTTACTCTAAAGCCAAATGTTTATAAACTGCATTTTTTCCATTTTTTCACAGCACTGAGTTTCTTCCAGCTCCAAAGGCACAGGGATAAGGGTGGGCTCCAGGGGACTGGCATGACCAGGTGGGCAGTTAATGGTTGGACTCGCTGACCTTAGAGGGTTTTTCCCACTGAAAGGATTCCAGGAGTGCTCCCAGATTCATCCCAGCTCTCTGGGATGCATCGTTGCACTGCTGCATCCCAAACCCTTGCTGCACTCAGGAATCACACACCACTCAGACATTAATGCAACCCCAAAACCAAACAAGTTCTTGATATCAGAATCAGGACATATCCTGAATTGGAAGGGATTCACCAAGTATCATTGATCCAACCCCTGGCTCTGCACAGGACAATCCCAAAAATCCCACCCTGTGCATCCCTGGGAGCGGGGTCCAAACACTCCTGGAGCTCTGCATGGCTGTGCCCATTCCCTGGGGATCTGGGCAGT
This sequence comes from Rhabdornis inornatus, assembly GCA_013397075.1. NCBI lineage: Eukaryota > Metazoa > Chordata > Aves > Passeriformes > Rhabdornithidae > Rhabdornis > Rhabdornis inornatus. Next base: position 64,628 of record VWZS01007397.1, on the reverse strand, counting down.
GCCCAGCACCCTCTGGGGGAAGAACCTTTCCCAAAATCCACCCTAAATACTGCATCAAGAAACAGCAAAGAGGAATAAAACAAAGCATTCAACAAAAAAATACAAACGAAGCTGCAAGTCCAGGGTTACAGAACACTCATGATGTGCCCATAGTGCATAAAACACTGCAATAAATGTTGATTCCTCCACCGTGCCTCGATGCAGAGCCCAGAAACCACAGCTAAAACTGCAGCTGGAAGGGAATATCAGGAATATTGCTGTGAAATAAGCCAGGCATTTGAGCTGAGCTCTCTGAGCTCTGTAACTCTGACACATTCTGGGTGATTTCGAAGGCATTTCTGAATTAAGAGACAGCGTTCCCTCTACAGAGAAGCCGAATGTTTCTTGCTTTGATGCAACTCATTATAGCCATAAATACATGTTTTCATCACTGCCTGATTATGATTTTAAACACTTGGCACGCTCCCTGCAGCCTCCCCCCTGCCAAAGTTACAGCTTTGAGGAGCATGAGACAATTACTATACATATTCCTCGTCGGGAATCACACACCAAACAAACGTCGGCACTTGGCTTCCATTACTGATCTGGCTCCTGGCCCATTAAATCCAAGTGAGCGTTGAACCAAGTGGAAGAAAAAAAGAAAAAAAAAAAAAAGCTTTGTGGAGCTGCAGCCAAGTCAGCCAACAGCATTACAAAGTGCTATGCAAAACAAAGCTCGCAGTGAGGGATTTGGGCTGTGCTGTGGTGCCAAGGGCTGCTCCCAGCCCTGCTGCCCCCAGCCCCGGGGATGCAGCAGCTCCACAGATGCCAGGATCTCTGTCAGCCTGTAAATAATTGAACAGCTCTGTGTGCACAACACAGTGGATCAGCCTCGTGCTGCCAGGAGAACTGCAGGTACCACCTGGAGTAAGAGGGGAGCAGAGCTTCCAGAGGAAGGATGGGCAGGAGCCAGTGGAGTGCAGCTCTGTGGGAGCCAGCTCAGCCCCCAGGAGGGAGTCCTGGCAGCAGCCATGGGGCACAGACCCCTCGTGCCAGGGCTTGGACACCAGCAGTGCCAAGTGCCAAAAGCCATGGGCAGGAGGTGCTGGAGCTGCCAGCGCTGCCACAGGATCACAGACTGAAAGAAACCTTAAAGTTTGCCTCATTCCAAATCCCTGCCATGGCAGGGACACCTTCCACTGTCCCAGGTTGCTCCAGCCTGGCCTTGGACACTTCCAGGGATCCAGGGCTTCTCTGGGCACCATCCCCACCCTCCCAAGGAACAATTCCTTCCCAATATCTAATCTAAATTTCCCCTGAATTTCTGCCTCTGCAACTCCTGCAGCTGGGCCTCCAAAGGTGCCCAGCTCACTGCAGAAATCCCAAGTGTATCTCAAATTACAGGGGCAGAGCAGATCCTGCTGCTCCCTGTGATGGTTTTAGCTAGCAAATACTTGGAAAGCTGGACACCTTCACCAGAGCTTCCCATGGGCTGCCAGGGCCAGCTCAGCCGTGTCTCACTGACTGGAACAACTCCTGCACAGAATTTCATCCTTTCCTTCAGCCAGGAGGTCAGGGCAGGGTGCTCAGGGCCTGATCCCACCAGGACAGCAGAAAACAAGGTCCAAGGCACCTCCCTCAGGAGCTAGTCCTCGAAGGAAAAAAACCCCACACTGCTTCTCTGGTTTTAGACTCAAATCTTTAGGTAAAAAAAAGGGCTAAGACAAGTGAGCTCCATTTTTTAGCATTTTTTGTGGGGGGATATTACATACCCCTAAGTTTGGGTAAGAGCCACCATCACTCAGTATTTAATTTCAATAAATTAAGCAGATCTTCAAAAAGCTCCTGTGATGAAGCCTCAAATATCTCCTTCCTCCTGCACTCCAGGATTTCCATCCCCTCTCAGTTTCTCACCTTGGGAATCACATCCTGCACCTTCTCATCCCAGCACTGCCATTAACCACCGACCCTTGCTCCAGCACCATAAACAAGCCCTTTGGAAATTCTCAATTGCATTGTGTCCACATTGATTAAAGGCTGAATCCCCCTGACCTCGGGGGGATTTAACTTCTCCCGGCAGCGAGAGCATTCTGCTTTTCTACTCAATTACCCCCTTCGGAGCCAGCCAGCACTTCCCAGCGAGCACACACAAAGGGCTTCTGCTTCATTACCCTAAGCGACTGCAGGGTAGGAATAAACAAGCTAATTTATCATGGACAGACCCAGCTTTTCCAACTGGAACAGCCAGAACCTGCAGAACACCGTATATACACTCAGGATTATAAATATGGATTTATTGCAGCATGAATTTTCCCTTCTGCCTCCGCCTTTCCTGACCTCGATGGCATCAGTTTAATAAATTTGAGTGACACAGAGACTTTTAATTACTAGTTCTTTGATAGTTCTTATTTCACAAAGCTTTTTGGGATAGTGCAGCAGCTTTTATATGCAGAATAATTGTATGTTTAAATAACCCCACTGCCTACTGGAAGCCCACTCCCTTTGGGAAAAGTTTTTCTTTCTTATATTTGACTTCAAGCTTTATCCAGACCAAAACCCTTTAAAGCCCCGGGGCACCAATTCCATCCTGATTTACAGTGGGAGTTTCCAGATATCCTGTTGCAGCTGAACACCCATACTTCAGCTGTTTCCAAGACATTTTTTTCAGTATTACAGGTTTCTCTCTTTTTTTTTTTTTTCCCCTCAGACCATAAGAAAGAAACAAAATCAAACCCAAGTTTGCCGGATCAGAACAGAAACTTTGTGGCTGCCTGTGGATCCCTGGAGCAGGGATGGGCTTGGAGCAGCCTGGGATAGAGGAAGATGTCCCTGCCATGGCAGGGATGGGATAAAATGGGATTTAAGGTCCATCCAACACAAACCATCCTGGGATTCTGTGACTCTACAACCCAGTCACATCTTTCATGTCCCAGGGGTTGTGCTTTTCCTCAAGGTTTATTCTCCAGTGCTACTTTTGCAGCTTTGCTACCAGCAAAGTCTCTTCAGAGCAGCACAAACTGGAGGTTTTTCCCAATAAATCAGATCCCAAAAAGCAGCCATGCCCAGAATCCTTAGAAGTGAGGGAGCAGGGGATTCCCAGCCCCCTGAGAAGCAGCCAAAGGGCTCCTGGGGAACAGAGATAAGGAATTCTTCTCTCAGCCCCAGGCAAGTCACAAAGCAGGGAAATCTTATGAGGCACAACTTGCTGGGAGAACTGAATGAATGATCTCCATAATTCACATCCATATTCAACAGCAGCAACGAATGCAAATGAGGTGAGCATGAGTAGAGCTCTGAAAATGCAGAAATGGATATTCAAAAACATTTTATTTAAAAGAAAAAAAAAAAAAGAGGTAACACTGATTTACTAATTGCCACAGAGAGCCTGAAGCCTGATCTTCTTTCAAGTCAGTTTTCCAATGGGATGAGATGAATTTCCTGCAACGCCCAGCCAAGGTTTGAAATCCCTGCACGCAGATGAAGGAGCAGGAAGAGCTGTTGTTATCCAGCAGCTTTTCTCCTGAGCCTGACACTCCCCAAGATAAGATCCCTTGGAAACTGCCCCTGCTCAGATATGTGAGGAATTTCATCTCCATGTGAATGGGCTGGTCCAGGCCCTTCCCCACTGGACACCTTGAGCCCTTCAAAGGTTTTCTCAGGCTATCAGCGAGTTATAGCCTGACTTCAAAGGCCAGAAATGTTATTTACCAAGGAAAAGGCTTCCTGTGTAGTGGTTTTCCCTCACAAAGAGCAGAGAGGCAGCAGGACTGCTTGGGTCACATTTAAATCAGCAGAGCTGGGGAGCAGCAGGACTGAACTTGTCACCTGAGCTCTCCCAGGCTGGAGTTTGGAAGTGATGCAGCTGTGAAAAGAGAAAAACCCAGCACCTCTGAGGATTCCCAGCTCCTCAGGCCCCAGCACTGACATTCCTGCCTGGGAACTCTCCATTTCTGGCACTTTTGCCCATTCAGCTACAGTTACAGCTCCTCAAAGGAAGAATTGAGCAGACCTAAACTAAACAGACATGACCTTTCGTGTCTGCTTTCTCCTGGGCTCCCAGGGCCTCTGCCAAGGCTGCAGCACTGCAGGAATGTGTCTATACAGAGCATCCATTGGCATTCATGGCCACGGAGCACGGACCAGCTCCTGGAGAGGCCCTGGATGAAAGGAAGTCAGGCACACAAAAATGTTCTTTGTCCCCAGCCTGAAACACTCTTTCCTATCCATACCTTGGAAATCTGAGTGCCTTCCCTGTCAAAAGATCAGCTCAGCCCAAGGAAGGTAATGAAATCCCAGGAAAGAAAATGAAATCCTGGAAACTCAGGGCTCAGGAGCCAAATCAGACATTTAGATAATGAGCTGGGATTGTGGAGAGCAGCTCAGCCATGGCCACACATGACTCATTATCTCTCCCAGCCAGACACACAAGGAAGTTTGAGCTCCTCCAGTCACAACAATTCTGTTTTTTCCAGCCTAAGCCAGGGAAGAGAGCAGTGAACCTGCACCTCCTTAAATCCATCCCCTCAGCCCAGAGGACTCATGTGCTAAATAAATCCCTCCACTTTTCCAATCAGTTAAATTTGTAAAGTGTATGGGTGGGCACTGGACTTCCAGCATTTCCCTGGGTTTGCGAGGTCACAGAGAGTTCTGCACTCCCTGCACTTGTTTGAACCAAGGATCTGTGATTTGGGATAAGGCATCCTTGGAATCACAGGAGTTTGAGTTGGAAGGGACCTTTAAAGTAACTCACATAAAATAAGTCATTGGAAATTCCCTTTCAAAAAGCTTTCAAAGATGGGATGTTGCTGCAGCAACACAGATCCCAGATCCCAAAAACCCAGAGATCTGGGGTTTTTTCCCCTTTTTAAAATACTTATATATATATATAACAATTCCAGGATGAAAAGGCAACTAGAAAGGGACACCAACAGCTTCCCACAGAGGAAGATAATTTGTAATCAAAAGCTTTGCTTTCAAAACAACCAAGAGGGATCAAACCCACATAAATCCAGTCAGATTCTTCACACACAACTTCCACCCTAGCAGCTGTCAGGAGGACACTGGAGTGTCCCAGCTCAGCTTTGGCCTGGAGCAGCTGTCGTGACCTCCACTGGAACATCCCAGTCAAAATTCCCAGCAACAGGCACAGCCAGGTGGACGCTGCAGCTGCTCCAGCTGTGGGAATCACGGAATTGTTTAGGCTGGAAAACCTAAACAGTGAATTGAACTGTTCCCAGACTGCCAAGGCCACCACTGCCCCATGTCCCCAAGTGCCACATCCACAGGGATTTTAAACCCCTCCAGGGATAGGAACTCCACCCTGGGCAGCTGTGCCAGGGCTGGAAAACCTCTCCCATGAAGGAATTTTCCAAATATCCAACCTGAGCCTCCCCTGGCCCAGCCTGAGGCCGTTCCCTCTCCTCCTGTCCCTGTTCCCAGATCCCAAATCTCCCTGGCTGTCCCCTCCTGTCAGGGAGTTGTGCAGAGCCACAAGGGCCCCCCTGAGCCTCCTTTTCTCCAGGCTGAGTCCCTTTCCATCTCCCTCAGGAATTCTCCAGCCCCTTCCCATCTCCCTCAGGAATTCTCCAGCCCCTTCCCCAGCTCCATTCCCTGCCCTGGATACATTCCAGCCCCTCAGGGTCTCCCTTGTCCTGAGGACTCAGCATTGCCCCAGGACTGGAGGTGCAGGGTTTGTCCTCATGCCTTGCCCAGGGCTGTCACAGCTCCCAAGCCTGGTGGCATCCTGGGACAGCCAGGCTGGATCCAGGGAAGGCAGAGCAGGCAGAGGCTCCCGGGAATGCCGGCGTGGCTGTAAATGATCATCAGCCTCATTCCTCACAAACGATAACAGAAACCATTCCTGGTGATCCCATTCTCCTGTAATCCACACATGCCACCATTTACAGCAGGATGGTGGAGACAAGGCTGCATTAGAACCTGATCCACAAAATTAATCCTATCTCCCACTGCTGCATCCCAAGCGAACACACCACACACAGCCCAGAAGCGTGACCTTTAAACAAGATGTTTTCCACGAAGAGAGCAGACATCAGGAATTCTGTGGGGTTTCAAGTAGTGACAGCCCCACTTTCTGGAGCCAACAGTTCATTACCATAGCACAGCAAAGAAAGAGCCCAATAAAATTCTCTTTTGGGGCATTTGCTCCCTTTTGAGCTTTGCAAAGCTCCCTCCAGGCATGGGGACTCCACCACTGCCCTGGAGAACCTGCAGCAGGGCTGGACAACCTTCTCCACAAAGAAATTTTTCCAGATATCCAACCTAAAACTCCCCTGGCACAACTTGAGGCCGTTTCCCCTCATCCTGTCCCTTGTTCCCTGGGAGCAGAGCCTGACCCCCACCTGGCTGCACGCTCCTGTCAGGGAGTTGTTGCCACAGGAATTTCTCCCATCCTTGTGCATCCCATGCTTTGCCAACAGACAGCTCTGAGCAAATCCCACCTGAGAGCTGGTAAGGTTCTTGCTGCTAAATAAAAGAGCTGTTGGAAATGTGGAAGTTGCATTAAAACTCTGGCATCACACACCAACTGCCCAAAACCGAGCTGGCAACGAGCAGTGGCAGAAACCCCCTGATGTGAGGAAAATCAGCTTTGTGGTGGTTGTATCAGGTACCAAGTGCTGCATTTGGGTATTTTGGACTGGCACGAGGGATCTGTTAAAATAGAGCACTTAGTCATTGTTTTGAAACATGACCTAAGTGCCTGCGAGGGGAAAGGCTGGCTCGGCTTTGCAGCCCTGTCCCACTCGTGTACGTATTTTGGGTTGTCTAGACCTGGGCACACCAAAATAACCGGATTTTGGTGTCTGTTGGGTGCGCTGGATCAAACCAGAGCAGGGCCACTGTGTCAGTGCCACCTCTGCTCCCACCTCACCTGGTGTCACTGCTGGGAGCAGCCCCGGGAGCTCTCCCAGCACATCTCTGGTCCCTTTGGAACGCCGGCCACCAACCCACGAGCAGCCTCCTTGTAGGAAACACCACACGCTTGGGAATCTCTAAAGTGCTCAGTCCCAAGCCCCCAGATCAGAGTTCTCAGGGATCCAGAGAGCCAAAAACAAGGCAGGTTGCTGGGAAGAGCTGCTCAAGCTCCCAGGCCGTGTGTCACCCTGCCAGATGCTGGGGACCACACCTAGGTTACACATGGAACTTGGTGTTTCACAAGCACCAAATATCCCTGGATTTGCAGCTCCCAGGAAGGCTGGCTGGGAGCTGCTGGCTCAGGAATGAGCCTCTAAACTCCGTAAATGCATCAGAAGAGGTAAATGCTGCAGAGGAAAAACCAGTTTGGATGATTGATTAGGGCAGTTTGATCTGAGGGAAGATCAAAGAGGGAATTTCCAGGAATTAAAGCACTTTTGGGGCAGCACCCCCTAGGACTGACCACAGATAGAAGATGCATTTACTCCAGCAGGATGGAGTGACTGAGCCCGTGCAGGGCATTGAACTCAGCCCTAAATCCCTGTCCCCAGCTCTTCCAACCTGTCCATGCAGCTTTCCAGCCCCACCTGGGAGACCCATCCAGGATGGGAGGGCCCGAGGTGGATGCCCAGCAGCAGCAGCCAATAAAGCAGGGCATAAACCAGCTGAAAAACTGAACTAACATAATTTAAATTCTTTAATCTCTGAATCCCTTCAAAACTGAGCAGAAACATTTGTCTTTTCCCTGTAAAGCAAACCATAAACATCTGTTTGTCACATCTGTCCCCAGCTGCCAGCACAAACAGGGCTTTCTGAGCCACACCAGCTTTTGGAACAGGCAACTATTTCAATTTAGCAGCAAGAATCTGCTAGAAAACCCCTTCTGAGATGAAGTCTGGCTTCTTTGCACAGCACAAGCCAAGAAATTTCATCTCAGGAATCAGCGGCGGGTTCAGTAACCTGCTCTTGAAGCAGCTCTTAAAGAGAAAAAAAAAAAAGAAGGAAAAAAGCTAATCCTGATAAACTTTGTGGTTTCAGGCCTGCAAGAGCAGGAAAAATGAGTTTTAGTCAACATGTGCCAGCAACTCCCTTGTGATGGAGGTGAGGAAACAAGAGAATGAGGGAAACTGAAGAGTTCCAAAATTATATTTAGTGAAACTTCATGGTTATTAGAGGCTGATAATGCAAGGCCACGAAGGCAAAGCAGTGATGGGCACCAGGAGCACAGAGTCTGCTCCCCGAGGAATGGCTGGAGCTATTCCCTCAATCCCTCTCAAACAGAGGGAACAACTCAACTTTTTTCTCTCATCGAAGTGCAACAAAGTTTCGGAGTGAATTTGACCCCGATTCTTCCTGAAAACCCCCGGAGCTCCGCAGGGATCCTGCCCGGGAGGAAGGGATGGACCCGGGGGAGCCGGCCCTGCCCCAGGGAGCAGGGGATGCTGGACAGTCCTTCCCGGACAGAAAGGCAACATTCCCACCCTGGAAATGGCCAAAACAGCCACATCCATGCGCCCATCGTTCCAAGGAGCCGGCGCACAACTCAGCTGCTTTCTAGTAAAAAAAAAAAAAAAAAAAAAAAAAAAAGAAATCAAAAAAATCCCAGGACTGCCCCAAACTCCCAAACTCGCTCTCCTCCATCTTCCTCCTTCCATTCCCCAGGGAAAACTCCTCTGGCCGCAGGGCTGTGTCCCAGTTCCCATGTCCCTGCCTTTGGGAATGCTCAGGGATAAATAAACACAATCTGGGCTTTAAAGTGCCCGGTGCGGAGCCAGGGGGCCCCAGGACCGAGGGGAGTCGGGGATTAAATCCCTCCCTGGGCAGCCACGAGGGTTCTCCACGGGCAGGAACGAACCCAGGCCGAGTTTGAACTTCTCCTGGAAGAGGATCGGGAACGGGGGGTCCCACCTGGAGCAGGAGGTGGAACGGAGGGGGCTCCTCTGGGAAGAGGATGGGGGTGGAAGGGAGGGGACCCGTCCTGATAGAGGTGTCCCCTCCTGGCACGGGACCGGGGAGGTCCCCCGCGGAAACGAGCCCGGACAAAGAGCGAGCCCCAAAAAAAACCCCAGAGCCGGGACCCCCCCTCACCAGTCATTCTCGTTTTTCTTTTCTTTCCCCCTCCCCCTAGATTTTTTATTAATTTTTTTTTTTTTCTCATTCTGGCAGGGGGGAAGATTTCCTCCCGCGACCGATTCGGAGGCCGAGGCACGGGGAAGTGCAGCGCCAAGAAGGGAGGAAAAATCCTTTTAAAAAAATAAATTATTATTATTTTCTAAGCCAACTTTGAAACGCGAGGCTCCCTGCGCGTTCCGTCGCCATACTGAAGCTTTCCCACTTCCCTCTTTCTTTAAGTCCAGGCTGAAACCAGGCCAAAAAAAAAAAAAAAAAAAAAAAAAAAGAAAAGAGAGAAAGCAAAACAAAAACTTTTCCTTGGCCAGTTCCCCCCG
>VWZS01007397.1:34244-54527 GCA_013397075.1 Rhabdornis inornatus | reverse complement strand
GCAATGGGAATGGGATCGAGAACGGCAATGGGGACAGGAGAGGCAGCGGGATCGGGAATGGCAATGGGAACGGGATCAGGAATGCAATGGGGATGGGACCGGCACCGGGATCGGGAATGGCAGTGGGAACGGGATCGGGAACGGCAGTGGAAATGGGATTGAGAATGGCAATGGGAACCAGAGAGGCACCGGGATCAGGAACGGCAATGGGAATGGGATCGAGAACGGCAATGGGGACAGGAGAGGCAGCGGGATCGGGAATGGCAATGGGATCGGGAGTGGGAATGGTAATGGGATTGGGATCGGGAATGGCAATGGGAACGGGATCGGGAATGGCAATGGGAACAGGATTGGCATTGCCGTGCGCTCAGCACAGCCCAGCACTGGCCCGGGGATCAGCCCTGCACCGGCCCTGCCACGGCAAGGACACCTTCTACTGTCCCAGGTTGTTCCATCCTGGCCTTGGACACTATCAGGGATCCAGGGGCAGCCACAGCTTCTCTGGGAATTCTTTTCCAGCCCCTCATCACTCTCACAGCCAGGAATTCCTTCCCAATATCCCATCCATCCCTGCCCTCTGGGAAGCCATTCCCTGTGTCCTGTCCCTCCATGCCTTGTCCCCAGTCCCTCTCCAGCTCTCCTGGAGCCCCTCCAGGCCCTGCCAGGGGCTCTGAGCTCTCCCTGGATCCTTCTCCTCTCCAACCTGAACCCACCATCACATTTTCCCCACTGCTCTCCCATCCCCATGGCTCTGGGTGAATGGCTCTATTTTCATTCACCCCAGCTACTCACACTGAGCAGTTTTCCCAGTTCTGCTCCCCTCCATGTATTCCCATATCCCAGAGGAGGATGCTGTGTACCCATCCCACCCTCTGGAAGCTGCTGGCCTCCTGCTCTGAGCTCTGTGTGCTCACAGAGTCCTTTGCATGGCCCAGAATGAGCTCATCACCCCCTGCCATCACCTTTTAGCAGCAGGACAAGGGGAAATGGATTTAAACTGAAAGGGGAGAGATTTAGATCAGATATTAGGCAGACTTTTCCAGTGAGGGTGGGCAGGCCCTGGCACAGGGTGCCCAGAGCAGCTGTGGCTGCCCCTGGATCCCTGGCAGTGCCCAAAGCCAGGCTGGACATTGGGGTTTGGAGCAGCCTGGGACAGTGGGAGGTGTCCCTGCCATGGCATGAGGTGGCACTGGGTGGGATTTAAGGTGACTCCTGACCCAATCCAGTTTGGGATTCTATCTCTGGTTTTTATTTACTGGATACCTCAAGGATCCGTGCTCTGCTGCCTGTTGCACATGGAATGATGGATGCAGAACATCATCCTGTACAGCTGAAATTGGACAGGGAGATGCCAGAAACACTTGAGGACAAATAAGCCATGAAAGGAAAGAACTGATAAAAATACAGACAGGAACAAAATGAAAGACAGGTCAAAGATGTAGAAACACAAGCAAATAATGAACCAAAGCCAAAAGTAACAGGAAAAAAAGTTGGGAAGGACTTCAACACACCTTGACCATTCATGCAGGAGCACTGTCTATATTTGGAATTTTGTTGGTAGATGTTTAGGAATAATGTAACTTGAGATAATAAAGGTTGGGATATAGGCACCAGGAATAACTTTAGCTATTTTTTAACTGCAGGACAGTTTAATCTTTAAGAATATTGCAAGGTTTACCTTCCTGTAGTTTAGTCTTAGCATTACTTTCCCATTGCAGTTCTGACTTCATTGTTAAAAATAGTTCCTGATGGACAGGTCCTTGTAGCCATTATGATGCCACTCAGATCAGTCACATGGATTTGTTTCCAAAAATCAAAGCCTCTTAGTGGCTTTTTGCCAACACAATTAAAGACTTCAAATACCAAATACTTTATACTGAAATTAGAAAAAGAAAAAAAAATCCCACTAGAACAATTGCTATTAAAAAGGCTTCTTTTGAAATATCTAATAATAATTTTTTGGATATCTGTCTGACACAGTGTTGATTCTGAGTGATGATTTTTGCTCTTTTCTCTGTTGGGAATGGAACAAGACTTGGAATTGTGTTTGTTCCCTCACATTGTGTAAGCACTGCTGACAAGGAGAGTCAGACAAGTCCCAGCCACTCTTTGAGGTCCTGCTTATCCAAATGCAGGGACCTGTGTGACCAAACAGAATCCTGGAATGGTTTGGGGTGGAAGGGACCTTAAATTCCACCCAGTGCCACCCCTGCCATGCCAGGGACACCTTCCACTGTCCCAGGGTGCTCCAAGTCCTGTCCAACCTGGCCTGGGACACTTCAGGGATCCAGGGGCAGCCACAGCTTCTCTTTGGAGCCACGAGTGCCAATAAATCCAATCTGCCTTTAATGACTCTACAAAAGTTACACGGTGCTATCTTCTGTTAAAAGTCCCTTTTGTTCCAAGCCATTTATTTCTGGGAGAAAAATCTCAGAGGTAGAGCTCAAATTGTGTCATCAGGAAAAAATCTGGATTGAAAAAAAGTAAAATAACTAAACCACAGTAAACAGTTTTTCACATTTATAAGACACTTTCCATTTCTACGACCTTCCTACACCTTTAATACTGCAAAGTTTGGAGAAATTAATGACATGTGACTTTTGACACGTGTCCAAAGGGCATATGGAGCACATTCCAGTGACCACACACAGACTGGCACCAGAGAGGAGCCAGCAGTGCTTTCCAGCTGTTCACAAATCAGAATTCCTGTCTCTGAAAGGATCTGAATCAATCATCTGGGAACCCATCTATTTACCACTTCTGACATGATTTTTTCCTGCCTGCTTTAGGCTGTTTGGAAAGCTGAGCCTTTACAAGAGCTGTGCCAGGGTCAGCCCCAGGCAGGAGGAGGAGCTTTCCACAGAGAGCTCTTGGCAGGGTTGGGCCTAAAGCCCAGATTTTCAAAGGGATTTTGCTGCCTAAAGGTGCAGTGGAAGCTCAGCAGGGTTTCCACACACTCCTAAGTTTTGGGGCTGTGAGATCTGTTTTCAGGGTGGGTATTGGTGTTACTTGATGCAGGTTCTTGTTTGTTTTGTACACCTAAAACATTACAAAGATGCTCCAATGTGCAGTTTAAAGATGACTGAAAGGGTTCAAAAGCCCTGCTTACTTCTCAGTATGGGCTGCTTTGAAAGTAAATTCTTAGTTCTGTTCTCCTGCAAATACTGATAACATGGAACATTTTCTCACTGAACAGGAAAAGAGTGGTTTATGTCATTTCCAGCACACAGAGAGTGGGGGACATTTTCTGTTTGTTAGAAAAATGTTTTCAGTGGTTTGGAAAGACACTCAAATGTGGCACACATCAAAACAAGCCTGGAGGGTTGAGATTGGTGAGCAGACAGAGATTTACACCTGGTAAAGACTACAGCAGCTGGGAGCAGGAAGAAAATCCCCAGGTCTGCAGTGCTCCAGCAGAAGCAGCCCTGCTCCAGAGTGTAAATACTTGGAGAGATTTCCAAGGCAAACATTCATCACTGATTAGGAGGCAGGAAAGCTGATTCTTGCCACTGTTCCTACATCTGGGAACTCAGAGCTACATTTAATATTTCACAGAATCGCAGATTAATCGAGGTTGGAAAATACCTCCAAGACCACTGAGTCCAAGCTGTGACCACCAGAGCAGCACTGGGTGGGTGGCACTGCCCAGCTTAGGTCCTTCAGAGCCACTGTCTGCACTCAGCTGTCCTGGGCTCCCTCAGCAAGGAACTGGGCAGGAAAAACCACAATTCATGGGCTCCTGGAGTCATTTTCATCTGTAAAACATGGAGAGAACAGTCCCAGACAATTCTCCTGGTGGCTCTTCCCTAATATGCTTTCAAGTGACAAAGTTTTTTTTATGCTGGGTGAAGTTTTGATGGAATTACAGAAAGGTTTAGGTTGGAAAATCTCTGAGACCATCAAGTCCAACTGTTCCCCCAGAACTGCCCCATGTCCCCAAATGCCACATCTACAAACAGGGAATCAAGGCTTCCCTCAGTCTGTAAGACAGAGCTGAGCTGTTGATTTGACAGAGCACATTTCAGCCTGTCAGACTGACAGTGCAGACTTGTGATATCCTGAAGGAGGGGGCCAATAACAGCACATTAAAATAATTTATTGAGGGCTGTTTGAATTGGATTTTTCAGTGTTATTTATAGTCTTTATAATTACCATGTGGTTAAAAGGCTCAAGCCCTCCAAAGCTGTGGAAGTCTTTGATTTGGGTCTGCCAAGATGTCTTTTTCAATCATCAGCAAACAGGCAGAGTTCCTGCAATGGGATATCTGACAAGTCTGGGGAGGATTCATCATTACTCTATCACTGAATTCCCAATTCTTCCATCCAAACCTCTTCCATAACATAATGATCATCTGGCAGCAGGAGCAGCTCTGAGTCCTTCAGTTTGATTGAGCAATCATCTGGAGGCCTGTAAGTTTTGTCTCATCAAAACCACCCCTAACACTCCCCCCTCTTCCCATCAGTCCCTCTCACCTCCACAAAATCCATTTCTGAAAAGCCAGGTCTCCCAGCAGGCAGGAACATGGAATATCAGGATGGCTCCAGGCATCCCTCCAGGCTGGAATCTGCCTTTCCCTGGAGTGTGACCTCCTCAAAAGCAAGCAATGAAACTTGTATTGCTAACAGACATGGGCATTTTCATATTTCAAATCGTGTCCAGCATCCTGTCTTAGCACAGCAAGGTTAGCAAAAGTAAAAGCTGAATTGCACAAACATTTATAGCAAAATCTTCGTGGTTCCATCACTCCTATCCATGTTCAGAATATAAAAACTGAATTCCATTTCTCTGTTAAGCCTTTATATTTCCCTGAATGCAATCTATTGCAAATTTGGCACTGAATACCAAACTAGCAGATGCTAAACTAAAAAAAAAAAAAAAATTTAATTAAAATGGAGCCATTTCTTCATATTCCCATGAAAAGTGAACTCCAGGGGCCTGAGTGTTTGTGCTGGTGGCACCTGGTTTAGAATTATAACACCAAGAAACAGGCTCTCATTAAATATTAGTGAATGCTGATATCAGTTAATTAATGGCAGAGATTTAATCAAGTTCCTGTGCTGTCTTCAGTGAAAAGTTGACCAATATGAACCTCATTTTATTCTTCTGTTAAGTCAAATAATGTGCATTTTGTAGGTGGCTATTTAGGATTTGGTAAGAAATTACCTGCAGTTCTCAATGTCTGCACTGTGTGTACACACACACTTACCAGTTCATGCAAACTGAAACTTTGGGAGTCTGGAGAAATTAGAAATTTCAAGTTCAACCAAAGCAATACATGCCCAAAATGCCACCTAAACTCAAACATGAAGCATGGATTAGGTTTTAGAATCTCCTAGAAAGAGAAATCTGTTTTGGACCAGTCACAAAGAGCTATGGCCAAAACTATCCCATAATAGTTACGAGCTGTAATTTGACATTTTAGATGCACATTCCTCTTGCCAAGCAATATCATATTTTGGCTCGTGGGGGAGAAAATAAAGAGAAGGATCTGCCCAGGATGAGTAATTTAGCACAATATAATCAAAGCAAGCTGCCCCACAGACTAGGGACTTAATTAAAATTAGCAAGTCAGGGGTTTTGTCCTCTTAAATAAAAGTGTGTGCATTAAACAGGAAAAGAATAAGAAAGAAAAATTGTTTTCTTATTAGATATTTTCCATCTGAGCCCAAGTGTGGGTTTGTACTCCAAGAGCAGCTGATTTGAGGTGGGGTGGCTGAAGCAGTCACTGAGCTGTGTTCCATCCCTGGAGACACATCCCAGTCAGGGAACCTCCTGTTCCTCCTGTCTCCCACCTGGCACAGACACTGAATTCTCAGATTTCAGACTGGCCAGGAGGCACAGGCACATCCCAGAGCTCGAGGGGGGATCCCTGGCAGCAGAATGAAGCTGGCACAGATGAATCCACCTGGAATCAGAAGTTCCTGTAGCTCTGTGTCCCTGGGCAGGGCAGTGCCTTGGGACTGGAGCAGTAAATTGCTGTCTCTGTGACTGTTCAGCAGCATTTCCCTGAGCTGGGACACAAACCCTGAGTGCTGAAAGGACTCTGCGTTTCTGATCCTGCCACCCTCGTTGGACCCAGTCTGAAGCAGTTAATGACACACAGGGACAGTTTAGGTGGAATAATCTGGAATCCCTCTCTGGGATTCCTGTTCTTCCCCAGCAGTGATTGGTGAGCCCTCAGCCTCTCTGCTCCCACTGCTCTCAACTCCCAGCTCCCTATTTCTCCCTATTTAGGGGCTTTTCCCACCTGAAAATTCCATGGGTTCAGTGCAAACCCACCCACAGCAGCTGTAAGGTCACACTCCCATGTGGGGATTCACCAGGGCTCAGGTTCTCTGAGCTCTCTGCTCTAACTGCAGAGGGAAATGACCCAGATAGTTTTTATTATTGGCTTCTCTCACATTCTGGGTTTTTAAAATTTGAATAATATCCTTGGTTTGCTGTCAGCATTTCTTTAAAGGCAAAGCACTCAAGGTGCTGTAAACCCTGACACTGATTTTTTATGTTATTTAAGTGCTCATTCAGCTTTCTCAGAACAAAGATCTGCAAATCTATTTGTTAAACAGGACATTATTTTTAAGAATTCTTATGATATATTAAAAATCACCAATATAATCAAAATAAGATAAATGAAGCAACACATTTAAATACTTAAATTCATTTGTACCACAACTGAGTATTTCCCAAATTATACCATATGCTGATGCAAAACACTGTAGGTTTTTTACAATAAATCAAATTTCAGCTGGAAAAGACTGATTTGTTGATCTTATGTGTTGCTGTCACTTCGAATTTCTATCCGAGTGTTTTTACCAGTGAAAGAAATGGAAAAGAATGAGCTGAAAGGGTGAGAAAAGCAAACTCTTCATGGTTTAAGGGAATGAATTAATTTCTAGAGAGAACTCTGCTCTCACAACAACCAAAAATTGTGCCCATCTCATGTTAAAGATCATATTTTTATATATTTTAAGGGGATCTGATTCTGTAATTGCAATAAATCCTGGCTAAAAGAATAATGCAGAGTGTGGCACAGCCCAGCCACGTTTCCTCTCCAGGCAGAAGAGAAACCTGGAATCATTGTCCTGGAATGCACTGAAACCTCTCAGCAGAGTTCCTGAAATATTCATGAACATTAAGGAAACAGCAAACTTTTGGGGACTGTGCTATTTAGCTGGAACTTGCTATGCTCTGAGCTCTAAAATTACCAAGGGAAGGCTTTTTGCAGAAAGTAAATGAAGTAACAGAGACTTGGGAATTTTATCTCTCAGCTGCCACAGACCACACAATGCTGCATAATTCAGCTCCTCAATTATTCATCCTGACTGGGAAGATTCTTATGTGTTTGCTGGTGTAGATCAGTGGGGAGCTCAGAATTTTAAGATGAGATTTACTAAGTGTGTGAATTCTTAGTAAATAGTAGAGGAAACACCAAACTGCCATTTACCAGCTGAATTTACATTAAGTGAATGACTAAATTTACATTCACCAGCTGATTTACATGAACTTCTCAAACTGCTCCTGTGTTTTTGTTCCTTTTGGAAAGTTCAGAGGCAAACACTTTTTGATGGAGGAAGGGGAGAAAAAAGGAAGGGAAAAGAGGAATAAAAAACTTCAGCTGCAGGTAGGGAACACACAACAGTGCAGAAGTCCCTGTCTTCCATTTCCCATCCCTTCCCTGCCTCCATGTGGACCTGGGGATTGGATTCTGGGGATTTGGATCTGTGGATTGGGTTCTGAGGCTCCGTGACTCTGGTGAGGTAAGTCAGGAACTCCCCCAGTGTGAATTAGTCATATGGAAGGGGGTTTAGGAGCATGGAAACAACAACTTCACATGAAACGCTGGGAATAAGAGACCTCTGATGAAATGTTTATGTGTTTCACAAAGACATAAATATTTGGAGAACAGCAAAGGACACAGCTTGGCCTGGGCAGACTGGAAGCATTTACCTGATTAGTTGGCCCCAGTTGCAAAGACTTTTCCTTGGCAGCAGCCCCAGCTCCCCCCAGCCCTGGGCACAGGAGTGGTCTCTGCTCCGTGCTGCTGAAGATGTTTGTGGTGCTGCACAGGGGAACCGAGGCACGCTGCAGGGAAGGAGAGAGGGGAAAAGGGATGGGGGGAAAATTGTTTCCAGGTGGAGCCTCAGACTGTCTCGAATTCCCAGGCTGGGTTGCTTCAGGCAGAACTCAGCACTTTGTCCTGTCTGCACACAGCACAGACTGAGCTGCAATCTGGCTGGGAGAGCCTTTTTGGTGTTGGAATGGGGATGTGGAGTTTTGCTTTTCCAGCTGGATCGATTTCCCATCCGGTTCAGCAAGAGGCTGTGTGAATTCTTGTGCAAGTGGGGGGAAAGGGCTGAGGGATTCATCCCTGTCAGAAACACACAGGGGGTGCTGGCTGTTGGTGATTTTGGTGCTTCTGGCCTAATTCACAGCATGGCTACACCAGAGTCAGGCAGCTTTGCTTCTCCTCTGTGTACTTGGAGATAAAATCCAGGAGAAACTGCAGAAGGACAGGAGCACAACCTGTTCTGAGGCAGCAGGAAGCGTTTCCCAGGGCAGGACTATTTCTGGCAACACTCTCCCAGCTATTGATCACAAGTCTGATGTTGTGAATAACACTCTGATCTGGAGTCTGTCTGCAAGTGCTATTTTTGTAGGTGTAGGGACTTCTTTTGGATGCAGATATTTTGAAAAACAGCCAAGCTTCCCACACTGTGCTTAATAAAATTATTTGAATATATAATAATGTCAAGTTGCAGCATCTTGTGGTTTCTGAGAGCTTGTTACTGCCTCAGAAGGTTTGGCTGATTAGAACATTTAATGAGAGGTGTTTGGCAGAAGGCTGGGACAAGATCATTAAAATCCCTTCCAGCCCAAACTATTCCAGGATTCTAGAATTCCATGAATTTAGGATGTGGGGATTTGTTTACATTTTAAAGTATAGAATTCCAAAATGATATTTCATTGCTATTTTGCCATTCTGCACCTTTGATTTCAACCTCTCTTTGATTTGCAAGGCCAGTTCAGGGCCAGTCAGTGCAGAACAAGCATTTACCACCCAGCCCCTCGTGCCAGGATAACACAAGGTTGGGAATAAGCAGCTGGAAGTGTTAAAGGTGCTGCACCTCGAGCCAGTGCTGCCACTGAAAAATGTCACTAAACAACCTGGGAGGAGAGAGGTGGAAAAATCAGATGGGGGTGAGATGAATGACACGGGGGAAGGGATTTTAAAATCAGCATTGCCACTGGAAAAATATTTTTTATGCATTTCTGCTGTGTCTGTCATGTCCTCAGGCTCACAAAATTTGGCTGGGAAGAGCTGAAAAGCACTATTTGCTACTCAGTATTTTCCATGCTTCTGTGATTCTCTGGGATTATGTATCTTGTACATGCATATGTAAAAATCTCATATTTATTTTTTCTTTTCTTGTATTCCTACCAGTGAGGACTTGCTGGACACTAAGCAGGCATTGTTTAAACACTTCCCCTGCAGCTCCACTGGGATGCTTCAATCTGTCTTGCTAAAGAGAAAAAAAAAGATTAATCATTCTTGTTTTGTGTTTTTTTATTCTGAATGCTTGATTCTGACAGTGAAAGCAATTTGTGGGCTTAACTGTGATGCAGACACTTTCCTCCTGCAGTTTGAGTCATACCCACCTTATTTTATCCAAGTTTTTCGAAATAACTCTCTGAAAGGTCAATCTTAGTTTAGTAATTGGGATTTGGGGGCTTTGGTAGGAACACTTTAGTTCCAAATCATGAACCTGGACATCTAATTCAGGGAAGGAAAAATACCTCCCGCTTTTCTGTGGATGCCAGGGTGAAGGTGACGCTGTCTGCTCACCTGTTTGTCTCTCTGGAGAGGTGAGGAATGAGCAGAACGTGCCTGAATTCCTTCTGCACTGGAGAGCTGAGCTGGGGGGAATAATTGACTGCAGAATCAGACTGACAATAAATTAGCACACCCTCAAGAGTCTGGAAGGAACAGAGGAGGAGCAGTGAGTCATTCCTGAGTCATAGAGCCTCCCTGGATTTATCCTGGGATGAGGTACTGCACACACCACTCCTTGATCTGGTCTGCCTCGAAAGGACAACCCTGAAAATAATTGTGGAAAAAAATAAATGCTAGCAGCAATCATTCCTTGGCAGCAGCAGGCTTTATTATGTTTTGTGAGATCCTCCCTATATCAGGGCAGTGTTTTGATAAGAAATGGTGGAAAAGATGCAGAGCAGGTTGGTTTGGCTGCTCAGGCAGGCTGCACTCAGGGCTGTCCCATCAGCCCTCTCAGCCTTTGGCATGAGCTGTGGGGGCTGTTTGGGGAGGGTTTTGGGGATCAGTCAGAAACCCCTGCTTTGTTCAACAGGCAACACTTAACTGTGTTTTTTTCCCCCTCCTCTTTCCTGTAAAGATTGTGCCAGCTGGGAGCATTTTCCCTGCTCAGCACTGTTTGATGCCTGGGGACACAGGGATGTCCCAGCCCTGCTGTGCTCAGCTCTCATTCCTGAGGGCAGAGGGATGGAGGAGACCTCTGGCACAAACAAATCATCCTCAAACAAAACCAGATGGGTTTGCACTGGGTGGGAACCACCACTGGGGAATACCAATTGTACCAGGAGCTTTCCCAGTCCAGCAAAACTCACAGAAAGGATTTCTGAATCCCTGAATTCTGTGCCCCTCCTGAATTCCTTGTTCCAGGAGCAGAGGTATCTGGAAAACCCTGCAGCCTCCTGTGCCTGGAGCTCCAGTGTGGCTCTGCTTCCACTCTGATATTCCAAGGATTGCACTCATTAGAGCTTTTGGGGAGCTGATAAAATTCTCTGTCTGGCAATGAGCTCTCAGCTGTGCCTGATAAAAATTGTGTTTTCTGCTTGGTTTGCAGCTGGAGGGGCCCAAGCAGAGCCAGGACATGATAAACTCCAGGAATGCACAGAGGAGGAAGAAAATTTCCTCCCCCAGCAGGGATCTATCAGATCAGATTGCTCCATCTCTGTAACTTCACCCTGAACCTCCCACCTTGTTCCAAACTTGAAGAGGCAACAGGTTAATTAAAGTGAACAGGCTTTCAAACTCAGGGAGGGACCAGCAAGTTAAAACAACCCCAGAAACTCAGCTGGGGGTGCAAATGGACCAGGAGAGCTCTGGCTTCTCTTTGTCTCCCAGACCTCTTTGGGCTTATTAAATGTCTTTCCTTGTGAAAGTTTTATGATCTTAAGTATATTTAATGGACCTGTCTCAGCAGGGGTCTGTCTTAGTGACAGTTCTATTTTAAAGATGATGAATGTCCACTGTAAAAATTCATTTTCCTTCTTCCTCTTGACTGGGAGAGGTATTGGTAAGACCCAGAAGATGAACCCTTCAGAACTAAGTATCATAAGCTTTTAAAATGTTGTAAATAAATAAATTTCCCTATTCCTATTTCTTTTGCACACACCAAAATGAGAGATTTGGGTTAAAGATTAGTGCTGAGTTTAAGACTGAATGAACTAAGTGTGGTGGACACTGTGCTGAACCACTCAGTGTCACCAGTGGTGAATATACCTGCAGAAAAAAAGCCAAATTCATTGGAATTGTCATTGCAGAGGAAGGAGTATTTATTTCTTTGACTTTTCTACCAAGTGGAGTCCTGGGTCATGAGCAATTCTTACTTCCTGCTGCATGAGTAGCAGTTCTCATGGAATCGTGGAATGGTTTGGGTTGGAATTGACCTCCAAGCCCACCCAGTGCCACCCCTGCCATGGCAGGGACACCTCCCGCTGTCCCAGGCTGCTCCAAGCCCAATGTCCAACCTGGCCTTGGGCACTGCCAGGGATCCAGGGGCAGCCACAGCTGCTCCGGGTACAACCTGTGCCAGGGTCTCAGTAAATAAACAATCTAAAGGAAACAGAATTCCCCATGAAAATCGCCGTAAGAATTTAAGATCAGGAAAAGAAGAACTCCCAGGTGGCAAGACAATGGGCTGGCAGTGAATTCTCCCAGCCCTGCTTTCTGTCATGCTGAGGCTCGACATTCCAAAATATCTCCATTCTCATTTTGCCTCAGAGGATTCAATAACTCCAAAAAAATAACCCAAAATCTGGAAGAGGGAGGTGCAGCGAGCTTGGATTGCTCCTGTGCCCAACCTGGCAGAGGGAGCAGCACCTGAGGGACCCGCTGGGGCCAATCCATGTGCTGGAATTCTGGGAGGTGCCAGCCCTGCTCTCCTCTGGCAGAGTCCCAGCACCAGCCGCGCCCAGAAAAGCAAGAGCAGGCAGGAATTGGCAGCATTCCCGCTCGGATTAATCCCGGCGGTCCTGCGGCACCTCAGTGAGCTGGGCTGGCATCTGGAGCTGTGCTGGGGACAGCTGAGATTCCTCCGAGCTCCTGGGGAGAAGGGACACAGAGAGCAAAGGGGCACAGAGCCCCCAGCTCAGTCCCACCGCTGCCCTGCTCCTTGTCCCAGGTACTGTGTGTGTGGAAATTCTGATTATTCAAGGCCAGGTTGGACTGGGCTTGGAACAACCCGGAGTATGGAAGGGGTCCCTGTCCATGGAATTGATGAGTTTTAAGGTCCCTTCCAACCCAAACCGTTCCAGGATTTATTCCATGATTTATTCTGCCCTGCTCCTTGTCCCAGCTGGGCTCTGGAGGAACAGGGAAATTAAATTCCAGGCTCCAACCCCTCAGCAGCTGCCCCAAACCCTTCTCTCTGGATCCCTCCTATCCAGGCTGGACAGTAATTAAATATCAAATTAGAGTGTTCTTTTTAAAATGAGAGCAAATGTAGGAGTGGTGGGGAAGCTCTGGAGGTGTTAAACTTCCCAGAAACTCATCCCAGACTTGGGAAGTCACTCAGGGATCTGATTCACCAGGTACTGTGTGAAAATGTGCATGGAAATTCTAATTATTCAAGGCCAGGTTGGACTCGGCTTGGAACAACCTGGACTATGGAAGGGGTCCCTGTCCATGGAATTGATGAGCTTTAAGGTCCCTTCCAACCCAAACCATTCCAGGATTTATTCCATGATTCTGTGAAGCTCTGAAACCAAGTGTGGTGACTCTGAGAATATTTACATAATACATCCAGAAGTATAAATGCAATAAACAGAAAGCAAACAGCAACTGGCATCTGGATTATTTGACCAATTATAAATATGAAGCACAATACTGAATTTTGCACTGAAAAAATTCCCAGCAGACACGTTGTGATCATGCTGTAGGAAGGAAATAAATGAAAATTAATAATTTTAAAAGCTGCTATAACTGAAATTTATGTACACACACTGTGTAATCCACCTGCAATATTTCCTCTTTTTTAACATATTAGTATTTGTAAATTCAGACTAAATAATATTTTTCACTATTTCTTTTACCTTTATATGTTTCTCCTGAATTCTGAAAAAAAAGCTGCTGCAGTTCTATAAGAAGAATTCCTGATGCAACAGCCATTCCTGCAGTTCATAATTATTACTCTGGCATTAATGAAGCTGTTAATTATACCACTGCTCTTCTGCTGAGACCAGAATATAACAGTCAGAGACCTAAAAATGAAATTTTTTTTATATTTTCAAAGTCTAAAACGTTACAACTGGAAATCTCTTGGAGGTTTTTGTGGAAAAATTCCCTGTGCTAACTGCTAATCCACCATGGTTTCTGGAATTTCTGTAGCATCATCTCTGTGAATATTCCAAAGTTCCCTGTTTGTTCCCTGGGCCATCAAGAGTGGATTTACTGGGGGCAAAGAGAGCTGCACACCCAAAGTGCCAGTTCCATGTGCCACAGAAGCTCTCAGTGAAATGCCAGCAGGAAATTGTTTTTCCATCCCTTTTTCCCATCCTATGGAGATGTTCTGCTTTATTCATAGAAATTCCTCATCCAGCATTTACACCAAGACAAGGTAATCAGGTGATTGGCCAGGTCTGGAACCATTGAATTTCTACATCCAGTTCTGCCCTCACAGTCCTGATTTTACTGGATTAAAGTCCCTTGCCAGGACATTGACATTTCCTTCCATTTCTTTACAGTTATCCAGAACAGCTCCTTAAAATACCTGTGTGTTTCCAGTTCAAAAGCATGTGTTCTTTTTTTTTTTTTTTTACTTCATTTCTAACAATACCAGCTAAAAATGTCTCCACCAGAGTGGAGAACCCACTGTCAGGGGGGTTTTGTCACCTGAAATGATTCAGTTGTGGCCATCAGGGCTGGACAAAGGATTCAGTCAGACAAACAGGGGAGAATTTGAAGGCACCAACGAGGCTGAGAGCTGCAATAGGTGAGCCCAGCTCGAAAGAGATTTTGAATCAAAGCATCTCTCCCCTGCCTTAGGGGTTCTAAAGGGTTTTTTCCCCTGAGAATCCCAGCCCAGCTGAAGGGCTCCCTGCTGAGTGAATGTTCCTCACACACAGCCCAATTAAACCAAGGCTAGCAGGGGGAAGATGATCCAAGTACCCCAGAGAGGAGAGGTGACCCACAGGGGGGATGGAGAATCCAAACCCTCCCACCACGCCTTTAAAATGTACCTTAACACTTCACAGGGTGCTCTGAGTCTGATTTCAATTTTTCCTTCTTTTTCTGGCATCATTAATTGCTCTCTGGTTTATATCACAGATGTGATTTTTAGTGCACCAAACTTAGCTAAATATGTTACCAATAATTAAAATTAATATATCAAGGGAGTACATGCAAACCCAGGGTAAAACAATTCCAGTCTGAAGAGGCAAGAGAATTTTTACAAAAATCTAACAACTATTAATTTCTTACCATGATTCCATTTGAGCTGTAAATATTCACATAGGGGTTACCAGCAGGAGTAAAATAAGCTACTTGATGTGTAAATCCACGGATTTTTAGAGACTGGGGTGTTGTAGCCCTGGTGTTTGCCAGAGGCTGAGATGCTGAAGTGATTTTTTAGAACCTCATTTCTTTTCTGTCACTGCAAAATGTAAATTCACATGGTACCAATTACTGGATCTTGGACAAAACAAGTAGCAGTGAGAAGAAGCCCCTGTGGTTTTTATGAGAATAGTAAGTAGAAGTCAAGAAAACATTTCATGCCAAGTGGATCAGGGAAGCAGGAACTGGAGGAGGATTTTTCTGGTATTACTGCAGCATCTTGTATGTGATTTTCTATCTCATTCATTAATATTAAGTTCATTAATATTCAGTTTTTTGCTGAAACTTTGCATCATAACTCAAGGAAGAGATATTTTACAAATCATGGCAAATTTCATGGAGTTCTGAGGTCAGGAATGAGGTTTTTATATTCAAAAATGTGCTCCATGATTTCAAAACTGAAACATTTTGCTGAGAACTTTGCTGTCACAGAGTGGGGCTGCTGGCTGTCGGGGTGCCCCAGCACCCACAAGGAGGGTAAGACTCATTTATCCACCAAGATCCTGGAAAAATGCAAAAGAGAGGACAGGAAACTACTTGCAGGGCTTTTTTCCCCCTGATTTTATACTGTATCACTCTGGCCTCTTTCTGTGGTGAGCAAATCACAGTAAATGGTATTTTTATCCTTTTATATATTACATGCTTGCAAAAATTGCTGACAGAAACTGCCAACAAGCTGCTCTAATCACTATAATGCTGCTTCACTGGCGAAAAAAAGAGAAAAAAAAAGGCTTTTTGCTTTAACCCAGACCATCTGCTTTGGGGGCTTTTAGTGATGCAGCTATGCTGGCATTTACAGAATGAAAACTTCTCTGCTGTGACCTCAGAGTGGGGGATCAGTTCTAAGGGGACGGGTAGGAAGAAGGGGGGATGTTAAACTGGTCTGAAGGAGACAAGAGATGCATGAGGAAGGTGTGGGGCTACAGATTTGGAACACGTCTCACCTCAATTCTTCTTTCAAGTAACGTTTTCCTGAAAACAAACACGTCACACTCCCCCAAAGGTGCTGTGAGTAACAGCAGCTCCTACAGCATCGATGGGTATTTATTCAGTGATTCACTCCCTTCCTCCAGTGTTGATCTGCCTGCCCTGACCACATCCAGTCACCAATTACTAGCTGGGAATGGCCTTACAAACCCATGGGCAAGGCACTCCAAACAGTCGGGCACAGGCTGAGGCTTTGGTGTCAGCACTCAGTGCCACGGCTTTGCACAGGGGAATAAATCCATCAGCACTTTCCTGGAGTTTGCAACTGGATCTGCATCTCCTCTCAGCCACAAAGAGCTTTTGGATTGCCTCACAACACTCTTGGTTAGGCCTTTGGAATGGGAAGGCACAGATCTTCACACAGTTGTTGCATTTCAAAATGTGCAAGAGCAGCTGCTCAGGGGTCTCACACACCTGTGCAGGTAAAACCAACAGGTTTTGGCCCATGAAAGTTATTTCTCTTCTGGTTTGGGTATCATCACCACTTACCTGCATTCTCAGAATAAAATTCTGCTCTCTTCAGTTCCTACCAGTGCAATTTAGGACAGACTGGCCCTGCAACAGGGAATCGCACACACTATTAATTATGTACACACTGTTAGTTATGTTCACATTATTAATTATGCCTTAATCAGAAGATAATTCTGTTCCTCTAAGATAATTATTCTCTTCTTGCTCTGTGCATTTTTTGCAGGAGTAAGGCAAACCAGAAACTCGCATTTCTCAGTGATGGAAGCAAGAGGACAGCTGGGATTCCAAAATTGGGGTTATTATGGGATTATTCTTGGCTTTGTCAACTCTTTGTGGCAGCAGGCTGAGAAACAGGGAAGGCTAAAGTAGAGTTAAAAATACTGTGATACTGTTAAATGGTGTGAGAAATTACTGTGGCTAAGGGTTTGATGCTAATATATAATTTTTTAGAGGTGTTGTAATACAGCTGCTGTCTCATACTGCTGTGATGAATAAATGTGCACAAAACTTCCATGACTCAATGGATCACCCTCATCTTTTGGCACAGCTTGGGAAGACATCCTTGGATTTCTGTCTGGGGATTCATAAAACCTCAAACCACCCAAAAGAAGCAGCTGAGTAGTATAGGAGCATCTGATATACCCTCAGTGGAAATGCCAATTACTTACTGAGGATCAGGCTCCCAACTCCTCTCTATCTTCCAACTACTTCATTTAACTCCTTGTGTTCACTTGGATCTTCTTTAATATTTCATATCAAATCCAGATTCTCTCTCAGCACACCTCCCCAGGCTCAGCTCTTCCTTTGGGGTAGATGTAAACACATAAGAATTACTTTCTTATCAAATTTGTTTTGAATCAAATCTATTTTAGAATGATGTAAGTCCTGAAAAATGCTGCAGGACTGTCCAAGTCTGTTAGCACTTTTAAGTAAACAAACAAAACCTGCTTTAATTTAGCCCAATTTCCAGGCCACCATGGTCAGAACCCAACTAAAAGCTCTTTGGGTACTAAAAAACAAAATCTAAATATGAAACAGAAGCTCCACAAGGAGGAGGGCTCTGTGGGAACCCTCCTGCCTTTGGTCTGACAATCCAAAAAGTGTGTTCTGGTTTCCCCCAGCATCCGGTGCACTCCAGCAAAGTTTCTAAGTTTAAGCTTCACTCAAAGCTTCAGTGTTCCTTAAATGGCACAGCTCAGCTTGGCTGGCAGAGCTGCAGCTCATGGTAAAGGAAGCCACCACCACATGAACGTTTTCCCTAAATGCTGCTCTATATATTCTCAATGCTCAGCTCAGGAGTAGCTAAAATAAGCTCCTGAAATAACAACTTCAAACACTTCCCAAGGCTGCAGCCTCTCAGAGGGGCTGGGTTTTCCTACCTCAGGGTGCCTTAAACAAAGGATGCTCCATGCTATGACAGGAGAGGAAGGCTAAGCCCAGCTGGAGGACTAACATAAGTCAATTAGGATCCCTTGGCTCTTAATTAGAGGATTTGTTATTTATCCCAGGCTGCCTCCCAGTACAAACTGGTGGCTGACACTTTCTGGGATGAACAGGCACTCAAAAATGTGGGGGCTGAAATGTGAAGAGTGTTTCTTTCTCCTTTAATCTGAGCAAACAGCATTTAACTTTCATGAGAATGAAATTAAATTACTCTTTTAAGCCTGAGTGAAAACCCCTCTGTTACATACAGCAAATTCTGCCTGTGACCACTGATTCTATCTACTGGAAAACCTGTAAAATAATAAAGAATCAGAGAATCATTTAGGCTGGAAAAGAGCTTTGAGGTCATCAAGCCCAACTGTTAAACCAGCACTGCCAAAGCCACCACAATATAAGCCAAGAAATTAGCAGCAAATGGTATTTATAGGAAATCTGCACATTAAAATCACATATAATAAAATTGCTATGCCACACCAGTGATTTAGAGATAATGTCTCCTGTGGAAGCCTAACAATTATGGAAAATGAAATAAGCATGAAAACTATAATTGGACAAGAGTCACTGATATATTCACAGAACAGAGAACTCAAAAATCTTATGAATCCAGGGAAATTATATGTGGGTCAGCTTTAAAAGGAGCCCAGAAACACCAGGGAGCCCAAATCTCACTTCAAACACATATCCAAGTGTTTGCATCTGCAATTCCTCCTCCAGGAAGCTGAGCACCACCACCAACTCTCTGAAATTCAGACTTCTTCAAATGTACTCTGCTTTGCACGGATTTCTGTCACCACTCCTTCTTTCCCCATTATCACCTGCACCACAGAGAGCACAAGAATTCACATGATATCCCACAGGAAATGCAAAAGATCTCTGTAAAGCTGCACAGTGACTCTATCTGCTCTGCAGCTCTTCACAAGTTTTTCAAAGTGTTGGGAGAAAAGTGTTCTGGCTACACTGGGGAAGGAGGGAAGAACTGAAATGAGCAACAACCATCCCCAAAAACTCCCCAAAGCAGCCTGAAGGTGCAGCAGCTGCTGAATTCATGCATGGGCTCCATCAGGGACCTCTTGTGGCTGTATCAGTCCCCATACTGGATCAGTGGTTTTGCTAAATTTCATTGTTCAGTCCAGAGGAGACCATGGAGCTGCTGCAGGGCTGGAGCCCCTCTGGAGCCAGGCTGGGAGAGCTGGGGGTGCTCACCTGGAGAGGAGAAGGATCCAGGGAGAGCTCAGAGCCCCTGGCAGGGCCTGGAGGGGCTCCAGGAGAGCTGGAGAGGGACTGGGGACAAGGCATGGAGGGACAGGACACAGGGAATGGATTCCCAGAGGACAGGGATGGATGGGATATTGGGAAGGAATTCCTGGCTGGGAGGGTGGGCAGGCCCTGGCAGTGATGGCTCTCTGCAGTGTCTGTGCTACCCCTGAGTGTCACATTTGCTCTGGCAGAGCACCTCTGCCCACTGCTCCTGGGGTTCTCCCTGCTCCAGCACAGACCTCCTCCCTGTCACAGGGTTTGGGGCAGGCAGAGGGACTCTGGCACATCCCCTGGGACAGCCAGAGGGATTCTGGCACATCCCCTGGGACAGCTGAAGCCACCCAGGGCAATGGCACCACCTCCCACAGCTCCACCTGAACTGAGTTTCTTGTTACAAGGGAGCACAGCACTGAAAAGTGTCTTGTCTGCTGCAGCTGTAAAAGGACAAAAAATGACATTTTAAATTATTATATCTCAGGAAATTTTAATTATTACCCTCAAGATTTTTTAACAACATATGTAACTTATTTACCTACGAATTCCAGCCCATGTTGGATACTTTCACTCACGAACATATTAGTCATCCCTTAATTATTGCTACCCAGCCTTATTAATATGTATAATACAGATAAAGAGCTCCCTGGCAGGGATGAATTTTAATGAAGGCACTGAAAGGCAACACACTAATTTCTAGAAGGTTGTGCCATGGTTGGCAATAGCGAACCGAAGCAGCCAAGGGATGGGATGGGGTGTGGAAGGAGAAAAATCAAATTCGTTTTAATATTCTAATGATAAACTTCATGTGAGAGAGGACACCTGGGGCACAGGACACACAAGGAAGGGCACAGGACACTCGGGGCATGGGACAGCAGGGACAAAGGCTGCACATGGCAGAGGACACTCGGGGCACAGGACAGAGAGGGCACAGGACACTGGGGACAGAGGACACTGAGGGCACAGGATACTGGGGACACAGGACACCGAGAACACAGGGTACACATGGCATGGGACAGAGGACACCGAGAGCACAGGATACTGGGGACACCGGGGACACAGGACACCGGGGACACAGGACACACATGGCACGGGATAGAGGACACCGAGAGCACACGATACAAATGGCACGGGACACACATGGCACGGGACACAGGACACCGAGGGCACAGGACACCGGGGGCGGGCCGCCCTGCGGAGCCGCCCCGAGAGGCGGGCGCGGACCGGACGGGGTAAGGAAGAGGCGGTGGCGGCAGGGGCCG
>VWZS01007397.1:2160-31731 GCA_013397075.1 Rhabdornis inornatus | reverse complement strand
GCTGGGCCCGGCCCGGTGCAGGGCTGACCCCTCGCGGCCGCCGTGGCACAGCAGGGATCGGAGGTGTCGCCTCACGGCCCCCACGGGAACAGGGGGTGTCCCCCGCGGGACAGGGAGTGTCCCCTCAGGCCCTCACGGGAACATGGGGTGTCCAGTCATGGCCGCCGCGGGACAGGAGGTGTCCCCTCACAGGAGCATGGCGTGTCCCCTGCGGGACAGAGGATGTCCCCTCACGGAACAGGGGGTGTCCCCTCATGGCCCTCACGCGAACAGGGGGTGTCCCCTGCGGGACAGAGGATGTCCCCTCACGGAACGGGGGATGTCCCCTCATGGCCGCCGCGGGACAGGGGGTGCCCCCTCAAAGCCTCTGCGGGAACATGGGGTGTCCCCCGCGGGACAGGGGGTGTCCTCTCATGGCCCTTAGGGAACAGGGGTGTCCCCTCAGGCCCTCACGGGAACATGGGGTGTCCCCCGCGGGACAGAGCGTGTTCCCTCACGGCCCTCACAGGACCGGGGGTGTCCCTTCACGGGAATAGAGCATATCCCCTCATGGCCCTCAATGCACAAGGGGGTGTCCCCTCACTACCGACTGGAGTCAAAGTGGCTCCTCACGATCCCGTATCAAAGCGGGAACCAGCGGTGTCCCCTCACAGCCCCTCCGGGAAGACGGGAGTCGGGAGTGTCCCCTCACCACCGCCGATGCAGGAGTGCAGTCAGGGCGTCCCCTCATGTCGCCTGCGGGAGCAGGGCTGTTCCCTCACAGAACGGAGTCAGGATGTCCCCTCATGACCCGCGCCCGAGGCGAAGAGGCCGCTTTGCCCCTCTGTAATTCCTGTCACTCGCTGTCCCTCAGCCGAGGGAACCCTCTGTGTAATTCCTGTCACTCGCTGTCCCTCAGCCGAGGGAACCCTCTGTGTAATTCCTGTCACTCGCTGTCCCTCAGCCGAGGGGACCCTCTGTGTAATTCCTGTCACTCGCTGTCCCTCAGCCGAGGGAACCCTCTGTGTAATTCCTGTCACTCGTTGTCCCTCAGCTCTCGGAGCCATGTGGAGCCCGGCCCCGCTGTGCGCCCTGGGCCGGCGGCGCCCCGGCCCCTCCGCGCCGCTGCTGCCCCTGACCCGCCTGTTCCAGAGGGAATATCGGGAATATCGGGAACAACCCCCGATCCGCCTGCTCCAGAGGGAATATCGGGAATATCGGGAACAACCCCCGATCCGCCTGCTCCAGAGGGAATATCAGGAGAAAACTCCGACCCGCCTGTTCCAGAGGGAATATGGGGAGAAAACCCCGACCCACCTCTTCCAGAGGGAATATCGGGAATGTCGGGAACAACCCCCGACCCGCCTGTTCCAGAGGGAATATCGGGAGAAAACCCCGACCCGCCTGTTCCAGAGGGAATATCGGGAGAAAACCCCGACCCGCCTGTTCCAGAGGGAATATCGGGAGCTGCCGGGGCAGGGCTGGGGAAGGACACAGCAGCTGCCCCCCCGCCGGTTTGTAAATTACAAACCCAAATCCAAGCGGAATCCCAAAACATTCCCGGTTCTGGATGGCCGTGTCCCCGCCGTGTACCAACATGCTTTCAAAGAGAATTTAAGGAACAGCGAGGCTGTGATTAAAAGGTAATAAACTGGTTTTGTGGGATTTTTAAAGTGAGTATTTGAGAGTGTGATAGTCACTTATGGGCGCTTTAGTGACTTTTAACATGGACCAATATTTGCCCCATGGAACAATGAAGCTGTCCAGTCCCTGGAAGTGTCCAAGGCCGGACTGGCAGCATCAGGGTTTGGAGCATCCTGGTGTCCCTGCCTATGGCAGAGGGTGGCACTGGATGAGCTTTGAGGTCGCTTCCAACACAAACCAGTCTGTGAAATGTTGACTGAAATACCCAAATGGAGGTGCAAACTATTTAAAACAATGCCATGTGTTGTTTTGCATATATTTCCAAGAAATACTTTCCCCAGACCTACGTAACATTTGTTTCGTGTTGCATTTTGAATGCAAAGACGTAAATGGTGACTCACTCCTGATAGAGTAAGGGATGGGTGCTGCAATCCATCATGATTTATGGATAAAACGACAAAATGTGTTGAAAGTGTTTGTCCTGAAAGATCAGATGGCAAAATTGCAAAGGCCTTTGTTCAGGGGAGTGATCCAGGAGCTGGAGGCAAAGCTTTGGAAAACACACTGTGCCCTCCTGTGGTGGCATTGAGGACATGATTAAAATCCTTTCCCTCCAAAGTTTTTCCAGCCTTCATCTCTCAGATGAGCCACACTCAGATCACAGTCACACACAAAGTGCTGTGTGAGTCGTCGAGTCAAACAACATTTACAGTTAAAGGTGATGCATCTGGGGCAAAAATGTGTTTGAAATAAAGGAAGAACTTGGTTTATTTAAGAGCAAAGTTGAGATACCACATTTGTTTACAATTTATTCAGTTTTTTACCTATACATGGTGCTGCCCTGACAATAACATTGGGTAATCACTCTCTCCTCGTGACACTGAAGTGTTCCCTGCTTTTAGAATATCCAGATTTAGTAATTTATTCCACTTCCCAAGTACTGATTTTTGTCAGATAAACTTGTTGCAGGAACTGACAGAGGAAGCTCTTGGCTGGATTATTCCCAAGAGTAGATGGAACATGGAGGTTCATGCTGAGTTAGGACAGGCACACTATGATAGCCTCATTATTATATATTATTTGCTATATTAAACAGTTTTTGGGTAACAAAAGTGAAATGTTTCCTTTAAATAATAGACCTTTGCTTTTTATTACACTTTGTAAAAACAATAATCTGGAAATGTGAATTTATTTTTATTTTCATGCCATTTGTGTGAAAACTGTGCAATATATTTAAGATCAATCTGCTAACGAGTACCTTGTAAGGAAAATGGTTTGGGTCAGGAGGGCCCTCAAATGCCACCCAGTGCCACCCCTGCCGTGGCAGGGACACCCCCCATTGTCCCAGGCTGCTCCCAACCCAGTGTCCAACCTGGCCTTGGGCACTGCCAGGGATCCAGGGGCAGCCACAGCTGCTCTGGCAATTCCAGCCCAGCCAGGAATTCCTTCCCAATATCCCATCCATCCCTGCCCTCTGGGAATCCATTCCCTGTGTCCTGTCCCTCCATGCCTTGTCCCCAGTCCCTCTCCAGCTCTCCTGGAGCCCCTCCAGGCCCTGCCAGGGGCTCTGAGCTCTCCCTGGATCCTTCTCCTCTCCAGGTGAGCACCCCCAGCTCTCCCAGCCTGGCTCCAGCCCTGGAGCAGCTCTGGGACCTCCTCTGGACAGGGCAGGATGAGCTTCTCATCCACCAACACCCCAAATCCTCCCAGGGTTCCTCTCCATCCTTTCTCCCACAGCCTGTGTGTGTCCTTGGGATGTTCCCGGCCCGGGGGCAGGACCTGCCCTTGGCCCTGTTGAACTCCAGAGGTTCCTCCAGCCCCACCTCTCCCCCTGTCCGTGTCCCTCCCCTCCAGCGTGTGACCAAAACTTTGGTTTTTTTTTCCATCAGATACTCGGAATTGCTGGAGAAGGTGAAGAAAGGAGGAGGAGAAAACGCCATCCTGCGGCACACGCAGCGCAACAAGAAACTGTTCGTGCGGGAGCGCCTGAGGCTGCTCCTGGACCACGAGGATTTCCTGGAGCTGTCCCCGCTGGCAGGGCTGGACATGCCCTATGGGGATGTCCCTGCTGCCGGCTGCCTCACGGGTAATGCACCGCGAAAGGGGAACGGGAGGAAAAAGGATGCGTGGAATAAAATTTATGGGATATTTTAATATCTGAAGTGCTTTCATAGCAAAAAACAACACTAGTTTTATTCAGTTCTTATTCCCAATAGGGAAGAGTTCAGCCAGTGCTGTATTACTATAATGGGAAATCTGGGAGAAACCTTTGAAATAAACGATTTTTAATTTCTTCTAGATTTAGTAATTCTACTTACCACTTACTAATTTTTGTCTCAAAAAATGTAGGGTGCTGTGGCAAATCAGCTGTTGCCTCTTAAAGGAGAAAGGACAAAGTTACTGTGAGAAACAGGAGCTGTGACATACATTTTGAAGTGTTTTTCAAATCATAGACAATTGCATTTTCTATGCAAACATCGTCTCTTTAAACTGGATCAGCTCTTCAAAATGAAATTTCATTGAAATTCAATGAAATTCAATTTCATTCAGTGTCAGTGAAATTGCATTTTGAAGAGTGGTTCCAGTTTGGAAAGTAACTAGAAGAACAGTATGAAAACCCTTTTTTTCATCACAGATTGTTATGTTTTTCAGTTTTATAGGGGTATTTTTTGCCTTCCTTTTTGTCTCAAAGGTTGGGAGTCACAGCGTACTTTTTTCTGTTACATTGTCACCAGCAGTAAGTAAATTTATTTGAGGTTCTTCTGCCATTTGGATTAATTTTTTAAATACTGTCGTTCCAGAGAAGAGTGTAGATTTCTTCCCTGCATGGTATTTTCAAGTTAATTTGGAGCTTCTTGATGTAGCATTGCTGAAAAAAAATAATGGAAAAAGTTTGTCCCCCTTGCTTTGCCTGTTGCTATAGAGAGTCCTGGTAAATTGCTGTGGTACCACTTGCAGGAATTGGCAGAATCGGTGGGGTCTGGTGTGTCTTCATTGCAAGTGATGCCACTGTGAAAGGAGGGACAATTTACCCAATTGGAGTGAAAAAACAATTAAGAGCCCAGGAAATTGCCATGGAGAACAGGCTGCTGTCTGTGTACCTCGTGGACAGTGGGGGAGCCTTCCTCCCCCTGCAGGTACTGCTGGCACCTCTGCAGAGCAGAAAATATCTGCATTTATTTCATCACTTGGGCTAATCTTGCACCTCCCACCTAATCAGAGCTTAGAAACTCCAGTGAGTGAGACTGCTTTTGTGTCTAATAAATAGGTACATAGTGGGAGGTGTCTATTTTCAATCCAGAGTTCCTAAAGTGTTCTGTATTTTATTGTCCTGTTTGTGCCAGTGATGCACTAAGCTCTGTGGCCTTTAAAAGCGGAATTTTTGCAATTCTGACTGCAGAATAAGAATTTGCACAGGTTCTTTTGTGAAATGCAGAGATCATTCTCTCATAGAGACTGAGGGCAAGCACACAGGAAAAGCTTTTACCTGGAACTGTATCCAAAACTAAGTAAAAAAGGAAACTGCTGAAGGCATTTCGGATGAAGTAGAACTACCACCCTTCCCTTCTCCACATTTACAGTTAGTTTGTGTAGAATATATTGATTTCAGAAAAAAATCACAAACCTTAACCTGTGCTTTCAAAGCAAATGGGTATTTTGAGGGGATTTGACAATGTATAAAGGAATAAATGCTGTCAGGAATGCTGTACATGAAAGGTTCAGGAGTGATTATTAATGGAGACCTTCCCAATGTCAATTTTGGTGTGTTTGGGAATGAATGGAGTGAAGAGGAAGCATCAACTTTTGTAGTTAATATTAAAAATCCCTTTTTCTTTTCCCTGTCCCTCAGTCAGAGCTGTTTCCTGACAAGCTGCACGGTGGCAGGGTTTTCTACAACGAGGCAATCATGTCTGCCATGGGAATCCCTCAGGTACATGGCATGGGGAGTGTGAGGGGGTGTAGGAAAGGTGCCTTTCTGTTTCTTTCCCCCAAATGATATTCAAGATGATATAAAAGAAATGTTGAAATTACTGACTGAAAAACAGCACAGCTCAAATCAATCTTCGAGGTTGGGACTGACACTAAAGCTTAAGCAGAGACATGCAGAGCTGCCCACACTGTTTTTGTTGTGTTCTACATGAGATTTCATCTCCATGGATATGAATCCAGCATCTTTTCCAGTGGTAAATCCCTGCACTTGAGGGAATTGACTGTAGGAAGCTTTGAAGGTAGCTTTTAACTGTGTTGGGAAAAAGCATAAGCCATATGAACCAAGCATTTCTTGAGCACAAAATCTGAAACTGCACACACTGGGGTTTGGCTTTTGCTTTTTCACACTTTTGTGCACAGGTAGCACACTTTGTTCTGCCTCTGGTTTGTTCCCAAACCTGTGATTCAGCACTTGCTGCATTTCTGAAAGAACTTTGGGCTTGGCTTTGTCTTTGCTGTCCCCTGCCCAGCACTGCAGTGTTTGTGTCCCCTCAGGTGGCCGTGGTGTGTGGCTCCTGTGTGGCTGGAGGTGCCTACATGCCCACCATGGCTGAGGAATCCGTGATCATTGACAAAATTGGGACAATGTTCCTTGCTGGGCCACC
Organism: Rhabdornis inornatus; assembly: GCA_013397075.1. NCBI lineage: Eukaryota > Metazoa > Chordata > Aves > Passeriformes > Rhabdornithidae > Rhabdornis > Rhabdornis inornatus. The sequence continues at coordinate 25,513 of VWZS01007397.1, read as the reverse complement.
CCTGGTGAAAGCTGCCACGGGAGAAGATGTCTCTCCTGAGGACCTTGGAGGAGCCAGGCTTCACTCACAGTATGTGGAATATTCTCAAAAATAGGGAGAGGAATGTGGCATGGGCATTTCAGAGCAGAGCTGAGAGTGGAACTGTGGTTTCACTGGTTTGTCTTCTCAGGTTCAGGGGTTTGGGTTAAATCAGCCAAATGGAAGGAAAATTATGTTATTTATGGGGTGAGGCAGGGACTTGACAGGTTGAGTTTGGATCTGTATTGTTCCACTTCTTGAACAACTTCAGGCAAGTAATCTCCTCTGTGTCTCACAGGGAGCAGCCACAGAAGAGGGATGATATCTCCTCTGTTCCAAGTGTTTTCCAGAATACACATATTTAACCAAATTATGCTACATGGAATACATTCCTGTCTTTATATCTTGGCTGCAACCACTTATTTTGAAATAATTCCTGAAGTCTGCTTTCCTCTTTTCCCTTTCTGATATTTTCTGCAACAATAGCATCACAAAAATAAATTCCAAGGTCTTTTTAACATCCAGATAAAAGTCACAGGGAAAAACAACTCCTTACTGTGAATTTAATTTGGGATTGGACTGCACAGAAATCACTGAGTGACTGCTTTCAGCTCATTCATGCAGAACCAAATCACACAGAATTTCCACAGGGCATTTGGAGAATCTCAGCTTTTTTCTTAAGACTTTGGATTTTCCCTTAGAACTCATTAATTCAATGCTAATTAATGTCTCTCCTAGAGTCAGTGGCTGCAGTGACCATTTTGCAGCCTCAGAAGAGGAGGCCTATGAGTGCATTCGTAATGTTGTGTCTACCCTAAACTGGGAGCCAGTGCCAGAGGAGGACAGGGAGCCTGACAGTCCCTTGTACAGCCCTGAGGAGCTCCTGGGCCTGGCACCACTGGATTACAGCTGCACTCTTCCTGTCAGACTGGTAAGGGAGCAGGGATTTCATCCCTGCATCCTTCACTCTGCTCTATCCCACAGCTCCAGGTGTTGTTCTGAATTATTACCTCATCTGTTGCCAGCCTGTCTTAAACCTGAAACAAAACAGGATGGCAGCAGTTCTGTGGGATTATGGAAAATATTTAACCTGAAATCCTGCTCATAAAATAAGCCCAAATTGTGCCAGTGCTGCCCAGCTGTTTCCATGCATTGTTGGGATCCTTTCTTTATGTCTTGTACTGTGTTGGCTGCCTAAAGAACATACACCCTTTAAATGTCTGTGTTTCCCTTCCCCTGCCTTTCTGTTTCTTTCCCCCAAGCATTCTAGATGATATAAAAGAAATGGTGAAATTATTGACTGAAAAACAGCACAGCTCAAATCAAACTTGTTTGAGGTTGGGACTGACACTAAAGCTTAAGCAGAGACATGCAGAGCTGCCCACACTGTTTTCATTGTGTTCTACATAAGATTTCATCTCCATGGATGTGAATCCAGCATCTTTTCCAGTGGTAAATCCCTGTACTTGGGGGAATTGACTGTTAAGCTTTGAAGGCAGCTTTTAACTGTGTTGGGAAAAAGCATAAGCCATATGAACCAAGCATTTCTTGAGCACAAAATCTGAAACTGCACACACTGGGGTTTGGCTTTTGCTTTTTTACACTTTTGTGCACAGAAACAACTGTGCTTCATAAAACTGCAATAATTTTGGAGTTGGCCTTTGTCTTAAAATACACAGTTGGTAATGAAACTAAACCCAAATTGGATGGTTTGTGCCTACTGAGCATGTAACAAGTCACCCAAAGACCCTCTGTGCTTATGACTCAGGTCTGCTGCTGTTTGAACAGAGCATTTCTTTTAGCAGAGCTCTCCTATTTTCACTACAGTTTCTCTACTAAAGTCAAATCTGGATAATTCTTTGCAGATTCTGAGCCGGCTGGTGGATGGAAGCAGATTCCAGGAATTCAAGGCTGCTTATGGAACAACATTAGTGACAGGATTTGGCCATGTGGAAGGGTATGGCTGGAAACATTTCCCATCCAAATGGATGGACATGCATTTCTCAACAGCTTTTGTGTCATTGCAATCATTTCTAGGGTTCAAAAGGGAGAATCATGGAATTGCTGAGGTTGGAAAGCACCTCTCAGATGATGGAGTCCAACTGTCTGTGTTTGTTCTCTAGGCACTTGCTGGGGATAGTGGCCAACAATGGGGAGCTGGCTCATGATGCTGCTCTCAAGGGCAGCCACTTTGTCCAGCTCTGTGCCCAGAGGGGAATTCCCATCCTCTTCCTGCAAAACACTGCTCCACAGCCAGCAGGGCCTGCAAGCATCTCACAGGTATGGCATGTTTGCTTCGATGTATTTCAAACAACTCTTAGTTCCTGTTGTGCCTAAAGTGACATTTTCAGAATTATTAACTGTTAGGAAAACTATTTTTTAACCACTCTTGATGAAGCTTTGTAATGACTTTGCTAATGGAAAGATTTAAGAGCATTCTCACTTGAATTTTAAGCAGGCCTGGTTGCTGATATAAAATGATACTGTTCAGTTAGCAAGGCAGGCTGGAAAGTTTGGGATTTGCAGTGCTTTTGACATTGAAATACAGCTTATTGATTCCTCTGCCAGCTCTGCACTCCAGAAAATTGGCTATTTCTCTTTTTAGAGTGAAGGCATTAAATTGAGATTTGTCCTGAGCTAAGGAGAGTAAAACTTCCATTAGATCCCAGATCTGTTTCTGCAGAATTGTAAATAAAGAAATAAATGATTTAGAAATATAAGTTTGTTGGGAGTGGAGAGAATCTAGAATAAAGTCTGAAAAGATCTAAAATACCTATTTTTATTCCAGGCAGAGGCTCATTCCAACAGGCTGAAGGCCCAGGCCTCCATGATGGCTGCAGTTGCCTGTGCTGCTGTTCCCAAAATAACCATTGTCATTGGAGGCTGTTTTGGGAGTGACAGCTATGTCATGGTATGGGCTTGGGGACACACCTGTCACACTGCTCGAGTGTCACTGCATTCCTAAAACACAGCTGGGGAACTCGAGCTCTGGACTAATATTTAAGTAAGAAATGCAACAGGGCACGTGATTGCTGAAAAGTAAACATGGAGGAATCAAACATGGAAGAATCAAACATGGAAGAATTAAACATGGAAGTGCTTGGAATTCCAAATGAAACATTAAAATAGAAATACTGAAGGCAGTGGGGAGGTGGTGGTTCCTAGCACAGGGTGTCTGTCCTCATAAAAATCCAGTGTTCCATTCTGCCTTGCCCTTGGTTGTTTCATCCCACAGACACCTTTTTGTGATTCATCTCAGTGAGTTTGTTCTGTTCTTTGGTTTTTTTTTTCCTTGTAGTGTGGGAGATCATTCAGTCCAAACTTTCTGTTCCTGTGGCCCAATGCAAGAGTTGCTCTTGTGGATTCTCAGCATTTCCCCACAGTTCCACCAGCTGGGGACTGCACAGGAGAGGAACTGGAGCTAAAACAGCTGAAGGCAAAGTAAGGATATTTAATATAAACCTGGCAGGGATTTCATTGTTAAATTACCTGCTTTTGTTCATCTTACAGAGCAACACATCCTAACTGATGAAGCAGACATGGATCTACTGAAAAAATAATTTAAATTTCTGTGTAATTCTGTATCTTTCTGTTAGTAATTCCCATTACTGCAGAATGGTCAGCTCTGTTATTTGCTGCTTTCTGATTAATTTTAATTTAATGGGCAGTAGTGCTGCCCATTCTCTTCAGATGGATGGATTTGCCTGTTTCATCTGTAATTTTTTTTCACTGCTCTGCTGTTTTTATTGTGCTTTTAAGTCTGGTCAATTCTCTGCCCTCTCCAGGTTAGAGGAAGAAAGCAGTGCCTTCTACTCCTCTTCCAGGCTCTGGGATGATGGCATCATTCCACCTCAAGACACCAGGAAGGTGGGATTTCCTTTTAGGCCATTTTATTTTCCAAGCTCACAGTGGGTGAACATGACTCACTCAGGGTTGGTGCTCATTCCACCTCTGGGGTCCCACTTCTCACTCTGTGGAATTGCTCTCTGTAATTCTCATCCTGTCTCTTCCCCCTTAAGTTTAAAGTTTATCTTAAATTCTGGTTATTTGACCACAGCATTTCCTCACTGAGCCTCTCCTTTGACTTTACCATAATTTGAATCTGCATCTGAATCCCTTTTTTCCATATTATTACCCTTATCTTCCCATATAATTACCCATATCTTCACTCTTTGAAGTTCAAGCTTCTCAGAATTCCTTTTGTTTCCGTTCTTTTATCCTGGGATGTTGCTTTTTGCAATTTTCTCTTCCTGCTTTAAATTTGCTGAGTACATTTGGGATGCACCCCTGCCTTTTTATTGATTTGAAATTGGCACACATCCCTCCCTCCATCAGGTTCTTTCTGAAAGCTGCTGCCTTTGTTCTTTTATTTTTCCTTGTTAGATTGTTTATTAGCAATAAAAATCTTCTCTGCACTTCTGAAGTTTGTTTACTTGAAGATCTCAATCTGTCCTGGTTTCAGCTGGGGTTAAATCACAGCACAACCCTTCTAAATATGGTACATATTTATGGAACTATGTGGATGGTAAATATTTTCATGAAGTTTATGGGAACTTTGATAATGGGAGAGCACCAAGAAGTTTTTATAGTCCTAGAGCCCTGAAATTCCCACTTTATGAGCTACACATGAAAATGAGAGTTGAACTGTTCATTTTACAGTGTTGTTTCAGGATAAGAAGGAACAAATAAATAAGTGCAGAACTAATGAGTTTTACTGGGGTTTTTTGTTTGTTTGTTTGAGGCTCATTGTTTATATTGTTTTTTGTTTTTAATTAGGTGATTGCCCAGTGCTTGGAGATCATGGAACAGAAGAAGTTCCAGGCTATGTTTTCCCATCCCCATCCCATCATCAGGATGTAACTGCAGCCCTCTCAGACAAGAACCCTCTACCAGAACTCTGGGTACATAGATTTTCTAATTCTTTGATACCCTTAATAAAAATGTTGAACAATTGAAGACAAACAAGAATCCCAGATTTTAAATCTGCTGGCAGAAAGTTTTTATTTTCAACAATAGCCTCTTACTGGGGCAGCTGGAAGTTTATTAAGTTTATTTTAGGAGAAGGAAGGATTAAGCTGAACATCTGTAGCACTCTAAGGAAGCAAAGTCAGCCCAAGGGGTAAAAATTGCTTGATTTTTTCATGTCCATTTTTAACATGAAATCCAGAAATGAAGGAACTGCACTTGGACAAAAGAAAGGGAAAAGAGCAAACACACAAGGGAAGGTGTGCAGTTTGCAGCCTGGCTGAAGGACAAAACCCTACCTGGCACCCTCTTGGTTTTCCCAAAGCAGCTGTGGAAAAGCTCCACTCTTGAGGATTGCTCTGAGGATACCACAGCAATGATCTGGATGATGTTTAAATCCAAAATCCTTCAGCATAGGCTAAAAATTCTCAACTATGTAACAGAGCACAGCCTGTTGTACACAAATGTTACCACATGTAAAAGTGTTGAGGTTACTCTGCTCTTTCAGCTTCTTTCACTCTGCTGCAGCTACAGAGTTTAATTTTGCATAAACAGAACCTCTCCACCACCCCAAACTTGGGGTTTAACTAGAAATGATACCAAAGGGTGCATTTAAAAAATTCCTGATTAACAATTTTGAAGAATCACTGACAAGACTGAACTGCTTGATCTGAGTTAAGCAGCCCCACAAATGCAAAGGGGGCTGTGGAAGGAGTTTGGGTCACCTGTAAACGGAGACTGCACCTTTTGGGAGCTGGAAGAAGCCCGGCCCAGGTGTTGCTGTGTGTGCTCAGGCTCTCTTGAAGAGCCCATGGAATGTCACAGGAATGTTCACCTCCACCTCGGCCCTGGCCACCTCGCTCATGTCTTTGGCATTGAGGATGAGGAGGAAGGCGGGCTTGGGCCCTGCCCCCGGGCTGATCACGATGCTCAGCACCACCCCTGCAAGGTGAGAACACGATGGGTGTGCCCAGGTGAGTGTGGGCTGTGTCTGACCCCGGCTGGGCGAGGTGAGAGCAGCCCTGGCACTCGGGGCACCAGAAATCCCGAGAGTGTCATCGATGCTGAGGGACACAGCACAGGTGGCACAGGGGAGCTGTGGCTGCCCCAGCCCTGGAAGTGTCCAAGGGCAGCTTCAAGGCTTGGAGCAACCTGGGGTAGTGGAAGGTGTCCGTGCCCATGGCAGGAAATGGAACAGGATGAGTTTTAAGGTCCCTCCCAACCCAAAAATTTAAATATTCTAGTTTTAGTTTTTCTGTGTTCCCTCAGAAATTTCCCACCAGCGTTAGCACCTGTCCCATCTCGTCTGGGAGATGCCTGCAGGCTCTGCCCTGCTCAGCAGGCAGCCTGGCACAGCCAATCCCAATCCCAATCCCAATCCCAATGCCACCAACCCCCAAATTACCATCATCTTCCTCCAGAGCATCCGGGTGGGAAACAAAGATCGGCTCTGACGGGTACGCGTCCGGCTCCTGCCACACCCAGGTCTCCTTGGTTTTAACATTCAGCTTGCAGAGCTAAAGGTGGGAACAACACAAAACCACAGAGCTCAGAAATGCTCCTCAATGTCCCCAAATTTCCCCAGTGGCTGATAGTTACCCTGTCTGGGACAAAGTGGTTCAGCCCCAGCCCGTAGGTGTACGTGTATGGCTTCCCACCATATTTCCTGTAGTTGATCTGGGGGAATTCAAAGGCTGCAAGGAAAAATAAATACATGAATGCTGAGGGTTAGTGGTGTGCAGGCAGCACTTGGCTGCTGTGACCTGGAGGAGCTGGGGTGTCCTTGTACCGTGACGTGGCCCTGAGAAAATCACCTCTGGCTCCAGCCAGATTGTCTCGTCACTGCGCAGCGTCGCTGTGGCTGTGGTGTAGGGCAGGGTGACCAGGTTCTTCCCTGTGTCAGCCTGTGACAAAGAGAAAGAAATACCCAAGAGATTGGGGAGAAGTTTTAGTTTATTTGCACAGAACTGTAGCAAACAGCACTGAGCAGGGAGGGCTCTCAGAGCCTCAGCGAGCAGCAGGAGGCGACTGCTGCCGTGTGCTTGGCAGTGCTGCAAGAGCTGTCCTGTTCCTCAGCCTAAACACAACCTCCCTCCCTCCCTCCCTCCCTCCCTCCTGAAGGCATTCCGAGGTTTCATTAAGCTTTGCCACGTGGGCTTGCACTTCTCACTTGATCCACAGCCCAGTGAGCTCTGGGAGAGGCTGGGCTGTCCTGCATCCCCTGCAGCCCTCGGCCCACCTGCCAGCCACCATGAGCAGGGTCATGGAAAGGAACCCAGCAGCTGCCAGCCACAGAGCTCTGTCTGTGCCAGGCTGGCAGCTCCAGGGATCTCACACCAGGGCTGGAGGATTTAACCACACGTGCTTGAGCTGTGGCTGCTCCCTTCTGTGCTGTGAGCAGATCCATATTAACTGCTGCCCCACAGGCTCTGCCATGAGTGGTAACATGGGGGCATCAAAGAGTTTGAGTTGGAAGGGACCTTAAATCTCATCTCATTTGCCTCACCAGGGGCAGGACACCTTCCACCAAACCAGTTGCTCAGAGCTCCATCCAGCCCAACCTTCACTTGCAGGGATGGGACAGCCACAACCTCTCTTGGCAACCACATAAATAAACGAGAAAAAACATTAACCAGCTAAAGAAAATATAAAATTTCTCTGAATGCCCATACTTCAAGTTTGCCCTTTTAATGAATAGGTTGAATTTGAAGCAGATGGGGCAGGGGGCCGGCAGGGGGGGCAGCAGACCCCAGTACCTTGTCGATGCTCAGGGGCAGGACGTATCTGCGGGCCTCGGGCTGCGGCGCCTTCTCCGCCTGTCGCTTCACCTCGTCCCAGTTGGCCCGGAGGTTGGCCAGGTACAGGTAATTGTAAACAAACTCAAACCTGCACCAAACAGCATCACACACACAAACACAGCTGGGCTTTGCAAGTATGGGGGAAGTGTTGGGGTTTTTTTTGTGTTTTTTGCCTAAAATTCGCTGAAGTGTAGAATGGTTTGTGTTGGGAGGGGCCTTAATGTTTATCTCAGCCCCTGCCATGGGCCGGGACACTTTCACTATCCCAGAGTGCTCCAAGCCATGGCCAACCTGGCCTTGGACACATCCAGGGGCAAAACAGAGTGACACAAGCCCCAGTCCAGCTCCTCAGCAGAGCTGAGCTGTGTGTTCACCACAGCTCCTGTCAGGAAAACCCAGCAGCTGCTGGTGTTCAACACGAGCACGGGAAGGGGCTTGGAGCAACCTGGGATAGTGGGAGGTGTCCCTGCCCATGGCAGGGGGTGCAACAAGATGAGTTTTATGGTCCCTTCCAACCCAAAGCAGCCTGGAATTCTATGGTTCTGTGTCCAGATCAGCTCAGCTTAGGGTGTCCTGGGTATGCAGCCAACACAGGGTTGAGCTTCATCATTTCAGTGCCACGTTTCTGTGTTTACATGAAGAGCAGCATTCAGGCCTCATGCACACCCTGCTCATTGCAGCCCCAGGAGCCAGAATAGCATCAACCCTTCACCAGTCACTAACATTTCTTAAAGATAGAAGTAAATAAAAGATAAAAATAATTTATCCCTGGAAAATGAGAGTCAAGCAGGCTCCCTGCACCTCTGGAGAGCTCAATGCTGTATAGTCTACATGTCATCACGTGTTAAATATGAAATGGGTTGGTGGAAGTGCCAGAGGCCCCAGCAGGGATGTGCCAGGGCAGGGAGTGCTGTGTGTGGTGCAAGGGGCAGCTGTGATGCCCAGGGAGCCTTGGCCTCACCCCTTCCAGGTGCACAGGTCCACGATGAGGAACCCGTTGTCCTCGTAGGTGTTGATGTGGTGGAAGAGGTTGAAGGCCGAGGTGCGGTACTTGAGGTTGAGGAGTCTGCCTTTCTTCTTCTCTGCCACGTGGAGCCACACCTGCAGACCACCCAGCAGCTGGGCTTAGGCTCATGGAAATGGGGGTGAAGCCAATGGACCTCCCAGCCCAGGTGTGGCTGCCCAGCCCAGTTTGGGGTGAGCCCATGCTTACCCCCATGGTCTCGTTGGACTCGAAGCAGTCCATGTAGTTGGCTCCCCAAAGGCTCCAGGAGGAGAGGAACTTGAGGAGGTTGATTTTCACTGGTGTCTCCACAAACACAATGTAGTTTGGGGTCAGCCCAAAGCTGTTGGGAAAGGCTCACCAGGGTCAGTTTGGACAAAAACCATGGAGTTGCTCATCTTAAACACATGGATCGTTGCTCAAAATGACCCTGATTTTGGTTAATCATCTAATTTTCATTGCTGATTAAGTGTGAGAACCAGTCCCTGGTTCCAGCTGAGCTGCTGAATGTTACCTGTGGACATAGGAGGGCTTAAACCTGTCACTGCAGGGGAACTGCACCACCACCTCCGACTTATTCATGGGGTCTTCCTTGTCTGGAATGGGACAGGTGAGAGGTTATGGAGGTCTCACCCACACTTGGTTTGTACTTACAGCATCTACCCAGCAAATTCCTGCCTTTAACACAAAATTCGTCATTTAGAAGCCACCTGGAAGTGGTTTAAATACAAAATTAAAAAAAAAATCTAAAGGAGCTTGAAAAAAACCTAACTTGATGACAAAATTCATTTAAAGGATAAAGAAATGATTCATAAGGGAAAAGTTTCCCAGCTGGCTCAGAGGTGGGATTGTCTGACCTGCCTGCAGAGGAGGAATCCTGATGATGTTGTAGGCCAGGGCAAAGTTTTTCCCAAAGCAATTCCCAATGTTGTAAACGGTGCCATCGTTCTCAATGTGGGGATGAGCTGTTGCCCCATTGACAGACACATATTTACAGAGATCCACCTGGAGAACAGCAGGGACACAGTCAGGAGCTTCCCTGGCAGCAGCTGGGAAGGCACAAGCTCTGTAAGATGTTGTGAGTCAGTCCATCCTTGCTCTGCATGTGGGAATTTCCTCTCAAAGTCTGCAGCTGAGCTCTGATTTGCAAACTCCAACCCAAACTTGAAGATGCTGCAGGGGCTGGAGCCCCCCTGCCATGGGAGAGCTGGGGGTGTTCAGCCTGGAGAAGGGAAAGTTCAGGGGGGACCCTTCCAGTGCCTAAAGGGGGTCCAGGAGAGCTGGAGAGGGACTGGGGATGGAGGGATGGAGGGACAGGAGGGCAGGGATAGATGGGATATTGGGAACAGTATCTGTGAGGGTGGGCAGACCCTGGCACAGGGTGCCCAGAGCAGCTGTGGCTGCCCCTGGATGATCCCTGGAAGTGCCCAAGGCCAGGCTGGACTGCGCTTGGAGCAGCCTGGGACAGTGGAAGTGTCTCTGCCATGGCAGGGGTGGCACTGGATGAGATTTAAGGTCCCTGCCAACCCAACCCATTCTGTGACTCCATGATTTCCATTTTAGTTTTACTCCTCCACCCCTCTCTCAGCCCAGGACAAAGACCCACCTGCTTGATGGTCTCCAGGGTGTCTGGGTTAATCCTGGTGATGAAGTTGGTCTCAGTACAGGCATAGTAATCCTCACCCACGGGGTAAACGTTCACCAGGGCGTTATCTGTCACCTCCACACCTTTGAAGTAGGAGAAAAACCTGAGCAGAGAAAACCAACAGGGAGTCAGGGGCTCCTGAGAAGCAGAAACTCTGTGGGACACCCCAGCAATGTGTGCACCACCCCAGGGACCTGGAGAAGATGTTCTTGCAGGGGTCTGGGTAGGCGTAGGTGCCAAACTCCGTGATCACGATCCTCTTCTCCGTCATGGCTCGCACGTAGGCGTCAGTCCTGACAAACCTGGGAGGGCCAGGAGGACAAAGTCTGTCACAGGTGACACCAGGCCGTGCAATAAATACAAATATTCCTTTGATGAACCTCGGGAGAGCTTTGGGAGCTCCCCACAACCTCACGTTGCATCTGGAGCTGGGTTTAGTGACATCACTGCTAGAGCTGTCCCAATAACCACGTGGAGCCACAATAACCAGTGTGTCCCACAGGCACAGCCTGTTCCCAGCCCTCCAGAGCAGCAAATGCTTCCTTATTTGTTCCTTTTCCTTGGGAAACTGGCAGTACCTTCGGTGGTAGGTGACGTGCCCCTCCTTGAAGTCAAACTTGTGGAGCAGTGCCTGGCCATCGAAGAGGTGGTAGAAGGGCTCTGAGCCCACCTCAAACAAGCCAGGACCACACCTCAGGAGGCTTCCTCGGAGCCAGGTGGGAATCCTGCCTGTGGGAGAGGCAGCGTTGGGATGGGCAGGCAGATCACACCAAGGAATTTTTGTTGTGACAGCAGGAAAATCAAATCTTCAACTCATTTTCTAATTAGCGTTTAAATACACATGAGCTCTTTGATTTCTTCACCTCCACACCTGCTGTGGACCAAGACGTTCAGTACTGAAATATCTGAAGAGTTCCCCACCCAATGTGACCTTTCTCTAGCCTGAATCACCAGCCCTGTGAGCTCCTTGTGGAGCCTCTGAACTGCAGGAACAAAGGAGAGCAGGAGGACACGAGGCCCCAGACCAACCTGTGACGTGGGCAGTCACTGGAGAGGACAACTCCTCCACGGTCTCAAAGAGCTTCTTGTAGCCCCCAGCAGGATGCTCCACCCTGCAGGGGCACAGCAGAATGAGCCCAGAGCAGGGGCAGAGCTGGGAGCCCACCCAGAGAGGGGTGGATCTTTCTGGATGGAATCATCCATGACTTGCAAAGAACTTGAGGGAGGAAGGAGAAGCAGCTTTCCATGGGGAAAGGCTCTGAGGCTCCAAACAGCAGCTGAGAGCTGTTCTGAGCACGAGGAGGGACAGAGACACCGAGGGGACAGCCCACACTGCAGCCCAACCAACCCAGCATACCCAAATCAGCAGAAAACAAAATCCAGCTTGTATCTCCCAGCTCTTGGAAAAGCATTTTTTTTTTTTCCCTTTTTTTTAAGCAAAGATTTATTTGCTCCAATTTTATCTGCTGCAGAGCCCATGAAGACACACCAGGCACAGGCTGGTGAACTCTGCCCAGACAAGCTGTGGCTGCCCCTGGATCCCTGGCAGTGCCCAAGGCCAGGCTGGACAGGGCTTGGAGCAGCCTGGGACAGTGGAAGGTGTCCCTGCCATGGCAGGAGTGGCACTGGGTTGGCTTTAAGGTCCTTCCAACCCAAACCATCCCAGGATTCCATGATTCTACTCCAAATTCTGGTCAATCCTCTGGAACCTGGAGGTGAGCCTGTTCCCCCAAAACAGAACCACACCTTGGCATGGGATGTGGCAGCAGGGACACATGGAGACCTCCCCACTTCTCCCCTCCAATCCCTGCTGCCCCCCAGCCAATCTCCATCTGGGATGTGCTCCCACAGAAAGGAGCTTCAGGAATACTCACTGGCTGTACATCCTCCCTGCTGAAGGGCCTGAGCCTGCAGAACCAAGCACAGAGCCAGAGCTGTGCTGGGTATTTATGGGGTGCTGAGCCCTGCCCAGGGCAGCCCCATCCCAAAAGAGCCCCCACCAATGAGAGCACCCCGGGAACAGAGCCGGCTTTCAGCACCAAAATCCTCCCCAGGCTTTGGGAGCTTTTGTCCTGCTGTTCACACAAAAAGGGGCTTTCACTGTTTTTCTGAGACCTAAATTCTTCCCAAGCAGAAGTGATTACAAAGGAAAAAAAAAAACCAGGGAGGAGTGAAACAGGGCTGGAGCCGTGCCGGGAGCTGGCACCAGCACTTGGCTCTGCAGGGACCATCCAGAGCCTCACCCAGGAGTGATGTGACACTGGGGACACCAGGAGAGGAGAAAATGCCAAACACCAAGGAATCTCCTGAGCTGGAAGGACTCAGAGAATCATGGATCCAGCTCCTGCCCTGCGCAGACACCCAGCATTCCCACCCTGGGCACCCCTGGCATCCCTGTCCAAACGCTCCTGGAGCTGCTCTGGCAGCCTCGGGGCCGGGACCATTCCCTGTGGATCTGGGCTGTGCCCAGCACCCTCCGGGGGAAGAACCTTTCACAAAAATCCAACCTGAGCCTCCCCTGACACAGCTCCAGCCGTTCCCTGGGATCCTGTTCCTGTCACAGGAGCAGAGATTGGAGCTGCAGGCCCCTGACTCCTCCAGACTCATCATTAGGAACCACCTCTAGTAAGAGTCACCATTTATGAAAACAACAGTGCTGGAAAGAGTGATTTCAAAGATCTGAGTTTCCTGCTGTACTCTCAGGCAGAAGATGAAGGTGTTTTATCACCAGTACACTCAGGTGCTCCTCCCACTCAGATGGAAACAGCTCCAGGGATCCAAACTGGGGTGAAAGAACAAGAGACATCAAAGAGCCCCTGTTCCCTTTGCTGCTACAACCAGCACGTGAGGGTTGGCTTCTTGCCCTGCTTTTGTTTCTTTGCTCCCTCTTTCAAGGCACTGTTTCCACTGGGACAAGGGTTCATTTAAGGCTTCTCACAGAAAAACCAAAATACTGCACTGAGATTTTAATTGAGGCATCCCATTAACACTTTCTGTTGAAGAACCTTAATTATAGTTTCTCTATTTATTCCCATTTTGGTTAAGTTCTGTCAAAACCTTAGAAGGGAACATTAAATAACCTGGATCAAGAACTGGGAATAATGAGGGCAGGCCTTTGAAAGCCAAATCCTGGGAAATGTGAGCTTCTCACCTGATAAGTTACTTAACTGGAACACTACATAAACAAAGCATTTATGCAACATGGAATGGGGTGGGAAGCATTGGAAGCAAATTCAGGCAGGTGCTGAGTGTTGGAGGTGGTTGGTTCCAGATGTTTTGTTGGTTCCAGATGTTCTGGGGGAGCAACAACTGTCCCCTGCCCTGAAAGCACAAAGTTCCTCACAGGACATTAATACAGGGTAAAATGAGGCTAATTTGGGTTTCTCATTTACAAAATCTCTTTTTAAAAAAGGAGAAAAATGGTATTTTTCAGGCTCAGGATCACAGAGGTACCATGGAATTCCTGGCTGGGAGGGTGGGCAGGCCCTGGCACAGCCTGGGACAGTGGGAAGTGTCCCTGCCATGGCAGGGGTGGCACTGGGTGGGGTTTAAGGTCCCACCCAACCCAAACCAGTCTGTGATCCCAGAGCCATGCAGTAGATTAATTATTATCAATTATACTTTCCCAAAAATATTCCTGCAGATTTAAACTCATGTGAGGGAACCTTTATCCTACCATAATTAATAAGCAAATCCCTAACTCTGGAAAAAATAGGGAAAATTAATGTCTACTGTTCTCACTTCATGGATCATCCATCACTCCTGTTTTGAGAATCACACCAACAGATCCAAAATGAATTTTGCATGAAAACGTCAGAAATACACTTCAAGTCTTTTAATATAAATAAATATCAAAAAGTTGATGAGAGTTTTACAGATGATATGAACAGAAGCATTTATAGGGAGATAATCATTTATTTATGGTGAGTTGGCTCTCCTGGTCCTGAACTCATAGAAGCTTCCTTTGTTTAAAGACAAACATTTTGAGAATAGAAAAGGCACTTAAAAGTCACAACACATACACATGTAAAACCTACAATAAATGGCACAAATTCCTCACCAGACATTTAAAGGTTATAACATGAGGCAGGTCATTAGTTTCCCATAAAAAAGCATATATAAATTTTTGGTTGACAACAGCTTTATGTGTACTTTCACATTTTCCTACTCTGATATATTGTAATAATTTGTAAACAGATAAATATTTTTCTTTTAGAAGTTATTCCAAAGTATCTGCACAAGAAAAAAAAAAAAAGTATTTTGGCACCTTCCAGCACAGTGTCCATGTAAACATTTCCTCCTCCTACAGCACAGCCACCAAACTCCTGCAGCAGCTCCTTGGGTGAATCCCTCAGAATTCCAGCAGGGAGAAATGGCTCAGGTGTGGTGGAATCAATACCTGAGGCTGCGAAATTTGGGTTTCCTGAGGCTCAGCATGGGCTGTTTGATGGTGGGTTTGTTCTCCAGGAGCAGTGCTTCCGACTCTGTTGTGGGGAATCTGCTCCCATAGATGTGGGGATATTCCTTCTGGAACTGCAGCACACACAGACACCCATGACAACAAAATCCCAGATCCCACAGAAAACTCCAGCTGTGCCAGAGCGTGCTCCATGCCTGTTGTGCCTGCAGGAATTCCTTTATCCAGGAATTCCCTGGATAAATGTGTTTTACCCAACAGGGAGCCAAGATTCAGCCTGTTTTGGAAGGGCTCTCCCAGGAAAGTTTACACTGATTCCATGAAAATGAAAATACCTGGAATCAGAGCAGTGATTTGGACATTTTGCCTGTTTCCCATGCAAGGCTTTAGGAAGGGATGAAAAACTGTAAATACATCTAAACATAAGCCAAACCTTTCCACTGATGGATTCAAACCACCTTTGTAACTTCTGGTGTTCACACAATTGGGACCTTACCCTCTAGAAAGTGCCATGAATTTGGCTTTTCCCAAGAATTCCCAACATTTCCCATGGAGAAGAAAGTGTCCAGCAGGCCCAGGGCAGTGCCCACCCCTGTGCTGGCAGTGCTGAGGCACCTCCACTCCTGGGATCATTTTTGGGCCCCCATTTCCTTCCTCCCCTTTGCCCTGCTGCTGTCAATCATTTCTTACTCCAAGCCTTAATTAACTATAATTAACCATTCTTCTTTACATTCAGGAGTTTTGATGGTCTTGAACCAAACCAGACTCAGTTTGAGAGGCCCAGGAAAGTTTCCACAACACACATGGAAGTCAGAGCTGCAGGAGGGGCACCAAAGCCAAGTGTGGCTGCCCTGAAAAGCTGCTTGTTCAAATGGGAGTCACAAGACTTGCTTAGGAGATTCCAGGACAAGTACAAAACTATTCCATTGGGCAGAAAGGTTTGCCAAAGGAAAGAAAAACCCTTCAGGATTAAATCCTGCCAGAACTGCTGTGTTTTAGCCTTACTATTAGGCAAGTTGTTGATGGGCCAGAGAAGTGCAAGATAATCTTGAGCACTGTAAATGTTACAAAACACAAAGCCAAGGCCACCAAAAGAATGTTTCAGGATTCTCAACAGAGAGAGTTTGGTCTCTTAAAGCCAAAAATTATTGCTTTTAACACCTACTGAATTTAACCCCAGCTATGGCACCTTAATGGTGACTTGGAATCCAGGCTGCAATTCCATCAGGAACCACTGAATGGAGAGCAGGAGCTCCAGCAGAATGGTTTGATCCTGTTTTTTTGATCCTGGTTTTACACCATTGTTTGAACACCACTGCTGCCAGTCAAAGGCTGGATTATTATGGGGTGGTTTGGATTGGAAGGGACCCTAAATCCCATCTTATTCCAAACCCCTGCCATGGCAGGGACACCTCCCACTGTCCCAGGGTGTCCCAATGTCCAGCCTGGCCTTGGGCACTGCCAGGGATCCAGGGGCAGCCACAGCTGCTCTGGGCACCCTGTGCCAGCCCTGCCCACCCTGCCAGGGAACAATTCCATCCCAATATCCCATCCATCCCTGCCCTCTGGAATCCATTCCCTGTGTCCTGTCCCTCCATCCCTTGTCCCCAGTCCCTCTCCAGCTCTCCTGGAGCCCCTCCAGGCCCTGCCAGGGGCTCTGAGCTCTCCCTGGATCCTTCTCCTCTCCAGGTGAGCACCCCCAGCTCTCCCAGCCTGGCTCCAGAGGATGCAGCATTAAAAACCATCTTTAAAATCCCAAGCAGAGCACATGAAGCACTCAAAAACTCTTGAGCACAAACATTTCTCAGCACATTCTGCTCCTCTCCTGCCCCAGGCTCTGGTGCCTGAGCCCTTCCCTCACAAAGGCACTGCAGAAGCAGATGAAATAAACTCACCTGTTTTAACTTTTTCTTTTTGTCCTTCACAGAGAGGTTTTTATCCTTGATGATGTTCTCCAGGAGCTCTGCCACTGCAGCCTGTGAGGTGGAGACCTTTTGTTCTTCAAACTCCTGAGGAGTGATTTGCTTGCAGTAGGAATATGTTGGCAAGATGGCACAAATTTCTTCTTTTTCCTGTTTGCACTGAAAGAAGAAGGGCTCTGCATGCACTCAACTGATTCTGTACTATTTGAGTAAGTACCTAATAACCACCCACACCCAGTCACAAGCTGCAAAACATTATCATTAATATCTGTACATTCATAATCCTGGGTTTATCTGCATTTTCCCAACTTCAGAAGTAGCAATTAACAAATGAATTCGAGCTGCTCTCATGGCACCAACCTGGGCCATCTTCATGTACTCCAGGTGATCCCTCACAGCAGCCTGCAGGTAGGTTGGGACCTGGAATATTTCCTGCTGATGGTCCATCAGGAAGGAAACCAAACGTGTGGAAAGGAGCTCATCCAGATCCTCCTCCTCTGCACAGCGCAGGACGCAGCGGGAGAACGTCTGGATCAGCTGCAAAAGTTCAGCACAGCTTCAGTGGATAAAACTTAAATTAATTGAATTTATAAAATAAATTTATTTCCCTCCTCTCCACTCTACACAGTGGCACAAATCCTCCCAATACCAACTTCCAAGTGTGGGCATACAAGGAGGAAAAGTCACTGTTGTTCCCTCGTGTGAATTAAAGTAATTTCTTTGGAATTCAACAGCACTTTCAACTAAAAATACATATTGGGAAAAGGTAGTAGCAGAAAAAGGCTTAACCTGTAGAAAAATGAACATCTTGACAGAACTGTAGAACAGAATCCTGGAATGGTTTGGGTTGGGGCAGGGACACCTTCCACCATCCCAGGCTGCTCCAAGCCCTGTCCAGCCTGGCCTTGGACATTCCAGGGATCCAGGGGCAGCCACAGCTGCTCTGGGCACCCTGTGCCAGGGCCTCCCCTCCCTCTGAATAAAGAATTTCTTCCTACTTCTAATCTAAACCTAAATCTTCAATTGGTCATCTCAAGACAAGTGAGGTGATTAAAACCTGCAGAGCCAGACCTAATGCACACCAAGAGCCAGGTTTAAACTGGAATGAGCTGGGCTTTAACCCTCCCAAACCAGTCTGAGATTCTAAATGGCAGCTGGGTGAGAATTCCAACTGAGGACTCATCTGCATTTTTTTAACGAGAGTTTTTCCTTTTCTTACCAAGGACCTGGTGCCCATGGCATCATGCAGCCGTGGCATGTCAACATTGCCACTGATCCTGGCCATCATCCTCAGCAGCAGCTGCAGCTTCCTGCGCTGTGGGGGTGGCAGCAGCAAACAGCAGATCTGCAGGGCTTCCACTGCAATTCTTTCCAGGTGAGGCTGCAGCACATCTGCAAGTTAACCACAAAAGACAGCTGGCATTAAGATTTGAAGCAGCTCCCAGCATATTTTAACCTCAGTACTGCAGATTTCTTATTTTTCAGTGTGATTATTTATGTTTCACAGAAATCACAGAAGAGAATGTACAGGCCTTTGTTTGTGTGGTCATCTTCAACTTCCTTCCTTATGGTACAATTAGGACCACAATACAATTAAGGAATGACACTAATTATTCCCAGAAGTATTTCCAGAAAAGAATGATCTGCAGAACAGAAGAAGACATTTCCAACAGGCAGGGGTGTGCAGATTCCCTGTCCCACCACTTACCTGAGCAGAAAGGCCAATTACTGACACAGCAAGCTCATACTCCAAAGATAATACACACTACTGTTTGTTAGCAGAGCTACAGCACTTTAAACAATGCAGCCAACAGATTTCCTTTAAAAACCCCACAAATCCACGCTCTGTACCTATCCACAAAGCTAGCAAGAGTGGCAGAGGTGAGGGAAGCAGGGATTAGTGAGGCCACACAACAAGGCAGTACAACATGCTGCAGAGAGCCCTTACTTGTGCCAGGCAGCACACAGGGGGAAGGGGGGACAGAGACTTCTGACAGTTCTGTGCTGCTCCTGCACAGCCTCTTTGTGGTGCTGATGGCACAGCCCTCAGTCCTGCTGGCCACACAGGGGCTGGCTTTTCCTCGCCCCCAGGGCTGCACTGTGATCTCAGCTCTGGGTCTGTTGATGGCACTGCAGCTCCTGGAGCTCCTCCTGCCCAGCAGGCTCGGTGTTCCCTTGGCTCCATCAGCCCACAGCTCCTCTCCCCAGGGAGATGGGGCAGGCACTCTCCTGAGGCCGTGGCTCTGGGTTTGACCTGAGCTATCCCAGCCCAGCTCCACCCCTGAGGTCACTCTCTGCTCCTCCAGCAGTTCTTCACTTCTCCCGATGGTGCTCCCAGCACCTCCCCTGAGGGAGGCCCATCCTCTTTTATTACACACACTTGAAGCAGCAGCTCCAATTCTTTCCAAGGAGTAACACCTTGTCCTAACTGCTCCAGGTGGCTCTTGGCCATTCCTGAATCCTGCAAGATTCTGGCAGCTCCCTCCCATCAGCTTCCCAGCACGCCCTTGCTGACGTGGCAGTTTGTGCTGCTGCCATTTCTTTCCATGTTGGTTTTGGGCTCCCAGCTCTTCTGAGGAAAACCTGGAAGCTTCTCCTTCCTCCTTCTCATCAGGCTCTTTGAGGAGCAGGCTTAGGAGAAGACACTCAGTGGACTTGAAAGAGTTCAAGTGAAGAGTTTTTGAAGGCTGAGGGTCACATTTCTCCTCTTGGACAGAACGTTTTCCACTGCCCAGACCAGGAATTTGGATGTAGCCACACATAACTATCAGGAAATGAAAGAGATGTTAAAGATGCAAGTGGTATGAAAATGAACCAGTTCAGAGAACTCCTAACTGGGCAGACAGACAACAAAGCTAAGATATTAATCAAGATATTAATTAAGAAGACTTTAGTTCAGTCCCAAAGCAATTTAACAAGGTCATTGCAACCAACATGCAAGAACAAAGCCAGGTAACACTGCAATAGTGAGGAGCAGGCAGAACAAGCACATCTTTAAGTTTTTGTTATTGAATATTTAGCATGTGAGCTGAAACAGCAATTTGAATGGGAAATCATGAGGCAGAACTACATTTTAATTGACACTAATACAGAATGGAGCAGTGATGATCCTCCTCAGATTGGAGCTCCCACAGAGATCAGGGCACCAAGCTCTGCTTTGAATCACACATTTGTCCCCCAGCTGATGTGAACTTAGAGCTTCCCTGACTGTTTCTAAATTCATACATACCTAAGATATTAACAAAGAGATCATAGTATTCAAAAGTAAGCAATGGCTCAGGAAGACTGAGAAAATAATCAGCAACTGTTCTGAACACATCCCTCTCAAAGCCACTGTAGGTGCCTTGGCTCATGTCATTGTTCCTGGGCCCTGAAAAGAGGGGAAGAAAGGAAATTCACACCAAAAATCCACAATCCCATCATAAAAGAAGTTTCTGAACATCAGCCTAAATTGATTCTTGTTTCACAAGCAAAGAATCCTATCAGCAATCCACAAATATTGTATTTGGCACAATTTGAGAGCAAAAGCAGTATAAGAGATTCCAGGCAGCCACTGAAGAGCTGTGCTCAGTTCTGTTCCACACCAAGAAAATAAAGAAAGAAAGATTAATCTATGGTTTTTATAGGTTCCTCAGCAAAATAATAACCAACCCTTAGTATGTCCCTTCATTTCCAAAGCACAGTGATCCCAGTTCTCCCAAAGGGAATTCAAGCTCCTTGAGGAAAAGGAAGCTCAGCACATGGAAAAAAAACCTCATTATCACTGGTTTCATTTGAGAGGCACTCATCTAATTCATTTATAGTTGATTGTTTAAAAAACAAAGAAAATTGATCTCCCCAGTTTAATATCAAGTGTAGGAAATGTTTTGGTCCAGCTAAAAGCCAGAGGCTGGAAAAGCAAAGTCCCTTTCACTCCTGAAAAACTGCATTAGAGGAAACCACCCACAGGTCTTGCCCAGTTTCTGAACTGAAACATCACAGCTGATTTCACACACACAAAAATCTCCCTTTCAACTCTCAAAAGGGGTTTCTGGAACTAAAAAGCTCCTCAGTGACTTACAGTAGGCCAAGCACTTCATGGCTGACAGCACCCAGTGAGGGAGGTCTTCTGAAATCCAAACAGATAAATGCATCATTTAGACATGAGCCCACATAATTAACAACTAATAATGCCTCACATGTATTAAATAATGCTTAAAGTACAAAAGGTTAAATTTAAAACTGGTTTTAAATATTGCTACATGTGTAATTTTGATAGGGTAAAGGAGAATAACTCCAAGCTGAAGGTGGGCAGGGTTAGGTGGGATATTGGGAAGCAATTTTTGGCTGGGAAGGTGGGGAGGGGCTGGGATGGAATTCCCAGAGAAGCTGTGGCTGCTCCACCCCTGGAAGTGCCCAGGGCCAGGTTGGAGCACCCTGGGATAGGAGAAGTGTCCCTGCCATGGCAGGGGTGGGATGGGATTTAAGGTCCTTGAGCTGTGCTGTGGTTTGAGGAAAAAGTGCCAACAACAGACTGTGAAACAGATTAATTATTCTTTCTAAATACAGAATTTTTAAGCAAACCTAGGGAAATAAACATCACCTGCTTTGTCCTGCAGCATCACCACGCCGTGTTTGCTGGTGTTGCTCATGTTGTACACGACAAACTCAGGGATGATCTGGGCTGGCTGCAGAACCTCCTCCAACGAGGGCACTCCCAAAATGGTTTGCAAACTGGGGGACAAAGAGAGCAGACATTTGCAAGGGATGAAGGAAAACAAGTTCTTTCCATATCTATTCAAAAACTCTTGGAGAGCTGAAGTGCTGCTTGGTGAATTCTCCCTTCCAGGGGGACAACCTGAGGACACTTTTCCCTGGGACAATCAGCAAGGAAGAGCACAAAAAATACATTTCAGCACCAGCACAGGATCAGAAATTCCTGAAATGCAACAATCCAATGTTAATAAACAGATTAGAAAACCTGTGTAAACAACAGAAAAAATATTCAACTTAAAACACAGTTTTAAAAATTAAAAACAAATTTCAAAAGCTTGCTTGGGCTGTTTCACACTGAATGAGAAGGTGCTGGGTGTAATTCCTCACTTACTGGATCCTGATGATATTTCTCCAAGTTTCTTGCACATCTTCCTGGGTTATTTCCCTCCTTTGCAGGGTGTCTTCCTTCTTTCCTTCTGTTACATCAGCTTTTGGTCTTGCTAAGTTTTCCTGAGAAGGAATGGTTTGTACTGTAAGATAAACGAGCCTCTTAAGGCAATTAAAAATCAGAGGAAATTGGAATTAAAAGAACAGGGCATTCTGTGGAACATTAAATTCCACATGAGCCAGGGAGTAACCTGCAGCCTCAGCACTGAAATGGAAGCACACAACTAAAAAGAAATGAAAAAAAAACCAAACCTGATCAATCCAAAATCAGCAGTTTAAAAGGTAAAAACACCTCAAATTCAGATGTATTAATATGTGAATTTTCCTCCTTTAGGACTGGAACCTAAATTCAGAATTTATGCACACAAATCTCAACTGAATCAAGGGCCACACACACACATTCCATTATCGCCAAAAAGATGGCCAATTAAATGATTTTTTAAATTATTTCTCCCCCAAAGATAAATTAAATTTCAACAAGGCCATATTGTGCAGATCATTTCTAGGCCCTCCCAATACTTTAAAATCCCTTAGGAGGGATAATTCTGCACTGAGACAAAACAAACAAAACCTAAAACAAAATAGAAACCCTTCTCATATGAATTTATTTCTTAATATTTCTCAATTCCTTTAAGTCTAAACTATTTTTTATTAGGGGAAGATGCCACAACAGAGCAGTGCCACTAAATGTTAAAGAATAAAGACAATGCAAGACAACTGCAATGCTGTAAGGAACAGAAGTTATTACCAGGGACTGCAGGATCTCCTGTTTTTTCAAAGCCTTCTTGGATGAACTGGGCAGTTTGAAAAGTTTTCCTTTGTCTCCAGAGAAGTTTTCCAAGTTCTCCCTTGGTGGGCTTGGTAGAGGTTTGACTGGAGATGTTGGAGGAAATCTGTAATGAATGGGAGAGATGTGAAATACATTCAGAATTGATCTGTAATTAAATCACTTGACAAAACAAAACCTCTGATTCCACACCAGTGTGACTCTCTGAGATTCACTAAAAAAAGGAAAACACAGATTTTTTTTTTTTTTCTAAATTTATCATATGATAAATTAGCTTTGGGCTGTTTTTTTTGATGCCAAAGTCAAGCTGAGGATGTTGGCACAGCCTGAGGCCAGAACGTGAGAAGTGAGGGCCATTAACACCTCGAATTTCAGAGCTCTTTGGCTCCCTTTCCCACTCAGACTTTGTGTAAAAGCTCCAAGAGAAGCAAACCCAGCAGGCAGCTCCTACAAAACACTCCTGGCTTCACTCCAAAGCACTGGAGTGCAGTTTGTGTTCCAGCAAAAACCTCGGATAGACAAAAGCATGGACACACATGAGTGAAAAAAAACACTCTTGAGGAGCAAAACACTGCTAAAAATCAACTTTTTGCCCAACATGCTCAACCCAGAGCAAGGGATTTTTGCAAATCTGAGCGATTTTAAATAAAATTCTC
>VWZS01007392.1:359160-369607 GCA_013397075.1 Rhabdornis inornatus | reverse complement strand
GCGGTCCCTGCTGCGAGAGCAGCCTCGGCTCTTACGCCACCCCCGGGACTGGGCCAGGGCCTTGCGGCGGCGGGTTGGTGCCCGCCGCGCCCGCCGCGGCCGTGCTGGGCCGCGGTGAGCGGGGTACCTGCAGCCCGCGGCAGGGAAAGGGGGCCGCCGGCCCTGCCCGCGCCGCCGTGCTCGGGCTCCGCTGCGGAGAGACGGCGGGAAGAGGGATGGGGTGGTATGGAATGGGATGGGATAGGATGGGATGGGATAGGATAGGATGGGATGGGATGGTTGGTTGCAGTGAGGCGCTGGGCCGAGGGATGCGCGGACGCCACTGTGTGCACAGGGGTCCGGTGCTCGCAGTCAGCGCTGTGGCTGGGGGTGACTTGGGCTGCCGTGGGTGTTGGTGCTGTACGGGGGAACAGCACGGGTTGTAGCAGCTTCACTCAAAGGCATAGCCGCGCCTCGGCGCTCCGCGCTTTTGTACCGGTACCTCCTCTGCGTGTGCCCGTGAGGCGGTAGACCCGGGCAGCAGCCGGCTTAGGGAAACAACAGGCTTTCAAGCTTGCTTCGGACATGCCATCTTATAAGTCATTTCTGTGCAGATATCTTGGGTAGGTATATATGGATTGAAAGTTAAATTACGGATTTGGATTGTTTTGTGTGAAATGCAACTAGTTTTCGTTGTGACCTTTAGTGGTTTGAAACATTAAAATAAATGTTCTCCTAGTCACCGGACAAAGTTGCTACTTCTTTAATTTTTTTTACGTGCCTGTCTACCAAGAAGTAGGAAACAAAAATTGTTGTTGCTTGAGGCTGAAGTGGAAAAGAGACAAAAGATCTTTTAGACGCCTGCTTTTTCAGTTGTAAGCAGCACTTATGCTTAAAGTTTAGGAAGAACTAATTTCACAATTACCCTATTCTTGAATACAATGCATAGCTCAAGCTTATGTTTTGTTTGCAGTCTTTGGTTAAGTTTTGTCTCCTTTGCTTTCAACATACTATTAAAATTTAATGACTTAATGATCTCATGATACTAGATTTGCTGTCTTGGTATACAAATCTGCTAAATTTGAAGCCTCAGTGTGGGAGATCAGTATTAAACTAATGTGGAAGAATTTTATCTATCATAAAAATAAGATTAAAATTAATATAAAAAGATGCATTTTCGTTGGAAAACTTCTATCTCCTCCTAAGATTAAAGCGAAACAGAAGTTGTTTATTCAGCTATCACAACTGAAATTGTACTTTTCTATTAAGCTTTGTTATGGACTGTGGTATGTTCATTTAACTGTCTGATCAGCTGTGGTTTGTTTTGTTAGTAAGTCAGTTAAATTGATGAAGGCTGTGGGCCATTCCTGTACATTCTGTTTCCATGTCTGTGTGTTCACAAATGCTCCCAGCAAATATGAGGTAGTAGATATCTACCTCAAATTCCCATTCTCTTTTTCTGCCATATAAAGTCTCTGCCTATAGCTTTGTTAGCAAAACCCCTGGTGTGGCTTATCGGTGAGGGCCAAGACATGGATGATTCCTTCTGTTAGTACAGGTTTTTCTCATAGGTCCAGAAACGGCACAAGGTAGAATTTTGTTCATTTGTCTTCCGGTGATGACAAAGACATTAGACAGGATCTTAACTTGCAAAATTTCACCAAGAAACTTTTGTAATACCATAGATAGGGTTTTATTTTGTATAGAAGTAAATTTAGAAGGAATAGCGAATGCTTCTTCTTTACTGCTGTGGGTGAATATTTTTCAAGATTAACTGTAATGATGGATTTGTAAAATCTGAAAATATTGAGTTTCTGTATATCCTCAGAAACAAGTGTAAGTTATAGGTTTGTGCATTTTGAATCATTAGTCATCTTCATTTGCACTAACATTTCAGAGTAGGTTATTGTTCAGAATTGCTACTGCTTTGGAAGACTTGGGAAACAATCCATGTAGGCTCTGAATTGTGGTGAGAAAGTTAAGATGGGAATTAGAAGATATATGAAAATGCACGGAATTCATAATGACTAAAAATAATGAAGAGTAATTTGTAAGAAGAAAGGAAGGTGGATTTATGTAGAACTTATGTAGAAGGTGAACATATGTAGAACTTCAGAAGGATTGTCTTGTATTTCTTCCTTGTCCTTCTACCCAAAATATTTTTGGAAATATGGAATAGGATAGTTTGCTTTTTAAAGCAGTGATTTGAAAATGTATCCAAAGCATGATTAATGTTTAATTATTTGACGTAGATGCTGTAATAAACTTGTGGCTGAAATTGGCGTTGGAAATGGAAGTCTGGATCTTAAGCTGTATGATGCTCTCTCTTGATTTAGTAATTTGCTGTAAGTAATAGGAAAAGGGATTAAGGGACTTTCATGATTTCTCCAGAAAAGGGGAGTGACATGTGTATGAGTGTATAAATTTTTTGCACACTATTTAAGCTGCTGTCTTCCTAAATGTGCTCATGTAAACAAAACAAATTTTACCTTCTTTGTTGTAAGTCTTGAAAACTATCCTGAGGCTTTCCTCTTCTGCTACTTTAGAAAGTGTTTAAATAATTGCACATTTTGGTTTTATTGTTGTTAGAGAATGTAAGAAAATTGGATGAGCCTGCTGTCTCTCCAGTGTTCTCTAAGAGGTCAATGAGAGATAAATAAGACTGTTTTCAGGATGTGTAAAGCTGAAGTGCAGAGATGTCTACTGTCACTTTAAAAATTTACTATCACTTGAAAAATGTAAGGGTCTCCTAATGCAGCATGGCGTTCTAGAGCAATTTTCCAAGCCAGAAGGATATTTTGGGGTATCTAAAATTATGAACTAGTAGTACGGGCTACAGGTGGGTTTGGTTCTTATGACTGAGTTTTAGGCATTCAAGTCACGTGTCCAACCATTCCCAGCTCCTAATTAGAATTGTCATAAAGCGTTGTATGCTTGCTGCTGTGTATGTGCTACATCAAAACAATGTCTTAATTTAAAGGTAACACTATCATAAACTACTTCTGTTAAACATAGCTACATTTTGTCACTTTGAGTACACTGTTACTGGTATAGGAGTATAGAAAGTATTCTTTATCATTGATCTGCCGTTTTCTTAACAGAAAACATTGCTTAGACTTTGACATTGTATTTCAACTGACCAGTGCAGGTGATTCTTATGACGCAGTTTAAAAGAGTAACTACTGGCAAATCAAGCAAAACAAGCCCCTTCCAATCCAGTCAGTGATCGTTTATGAATTGTTTAAAATTAATTCGATTAAATTATTTGGAGTTCTAGGGATAGCTGAAGCTGGTTTCTGTGTAACTCTGCTTGGTAACTCTGGAAGTTCAGGCATATAAAAAACATACGTATAAATTGGCTTTGACAATTTTTAATTTTTTTTTAATTGATTGCTTTGCTTTTAGCTTTTGAGAATGGCTGTGTTGAAGATTCCTTTTCTTTCCGGATACTTTTGTGGGGCATAAAGGTTGGCAGTATCCTGGTTTAATAACTGTAGCTTTTTGAAGAAGCTTGCTCTGTTAAGGGTAAGATGTGTTGTCATACGAACTTGTGAGTATATGAGTGGCACAGAGACTTGCCATGCTAACATCTGGAGTTACATTCATATTTTGATGCAGCACTGCTCTTCTGCTGGGCATACAGCTGGATGCTCTGTTTCAGGAGAGCAGTTGTGCAATATTTGCTTAGTATCCTCTCTCTGTGTGTGCATCTAGCATGAGTTGTCAGCTTCTCATCTGTTCATTTAAAAATATTTTTAGTTACTTCTGTATGGTGGAAAATATCTGTCCTTCCTCATGCATAGAGCTTCTCTGGAGCTGATCTTTATTTGATATGTTGGAATGGAAAGGTGGAAATTGAAGTTGTCAGGTTGTTTTTGTGTCTAATCTTCTCAAAACTTTCAGAACTGAAGAAGATGCATTGCCTGTGTAAGCATCAGGTGACTGCATATCTTTCACATTTCAATGCTCTCAATTTTCTACAACTCTTTCAGACACTCAGAAATTGAAACTTATGGATAAATAATTTTCAAAAATCTAACACCATAATATTAATGACATGAATATGTTTATGTATTCAATACCCATTAATTTAAATTATTTTCTAGGTAGAAAGCATGAAAGACATGTTATTTTTTTGAAACTGCAGCAAGGATTAACAGTTTAAAGAACATGACATCAGTGTTTGTCAGAGAATTTAAAATGAGTTTACATATTTCTGAATTTAGTATCTGACAAGTCAGAATTACCATAATATAACCACTTATTTGTACTGGGTAAATAAAAGGAAGTGTAGCAGGAATTTTTACACTAATAGATGTTAATGTTGAACAGTTGTAATCCGAAGAAGACAGAGTTTGCACTCAAACAATTTGATTGGAAATACAGAAAATAAATGCTGTTGCAGATTGCCTAGAAATTTCTGACTATTTTACTAAATGCAGATTTAAAATTCAGAATAATTTTTATTGCAACAAACAAGCTTATTCTTAAAATCTCGAAGTATTTTAAGTAGTTTAGTACCACAGAGTTCCTGTAACCTGTTTCCTGTTATGCACAAGTCATGGAAATGCTGATTTTTGACTACACATTTGCTGACAGGGTACTTTCATTTCCATGAGGAAATCTTTGCAACTAGTTCTTGATGAAGGGGCATGGAAGACTGGTTGCTCTTGCTTTCCATGACTTAATTTGTTTTGTGTACAGAGCTGGTCAGTAATGCTTCATTGTAGGTGGCTTATTTAAGTGTTTACTTGTGTTTGAAGTCTTGCTTTCTCTAATGGCTTGCTGTCAGGGGACATCTATGCTCTAGATACAGAAGAGCTTTCTTACGGTAGTATAGAATAGGAAATCTCGGAAGAAACACCATCCTTTGAAGAGAGTTTTGTTACCTCTGAGGAAGAAGGAGAAAACTGCTAATGGACTTCAGAGGAATTAAATGTGCCTATATGGAGAGAGGACCGCTTACATTTTACATTCTCATGCACAGTTTTACATTTGTTTTCTATTGAATAATGACAGGATCGCCCTCAACAGATGGTGGTTTAGCTACAAAATGACATTCAGAATGGTCTTTCAAACGGATCTGGAAGTCTATTACCTAGAGTGTGATGTTATACATGACAGCAGAAGATTGTCTTTCTCCACTATGCAATTTGTAGAAGAAGAATCTGCATCTGACTTCACTGTCTATTATGCCAGTGGATGGTAACTGCTTATGAATGGGAATGGAAAGTTTAATCAATTCCCTCTACTATATGCTACATTGATTTATTTTTAATCAGGACAGTATTGGTCTTCCAGTGATCGCAGTTAATGCTGCTGCCACTAGGAAGGAGCAAGTAAAAGCACCCAGTGAAGAAAAAGTGTCTAAGATGCACAGTTTCCCTGTACAGAATTCTGTACAGTGTGTGTGGGAAGGAGAAATGTTGAGAAAAAACAAAACACAGTGTTGATGGCATGTGTGCATGTAAGAGGATAAATACTTTGTTTTTGTAAATTGAACAACTTTTCCACCTAGCCACCACATACATCTGTCTCGTTATGCTAAATACAGAGCCTTAACTCTGCTGCTCTTCATGAATGTAACTAATGAATAGAGAAGTTGTGGAAGGGCTGTATAGCTTTTTCTGAAGCAGAAAAACCTCTCTCTCTGCATTGAGACACCGTACTTAATTTGGTTTAGGTACATACATGCCTCCAAACATGAGCAGAATTGTCATCAGGTTAGTTGTCAGAACTGTTGGTCATGTGAAGAGTATTGAAGTCTGGATGTTTGTGCTTTTAGATAGAGCCTGATATAGGTAATATAGGTTGTACGTCACATTGTGTTTACAAGTGAAGACGTGTCTTTTAGTTGGGCCAGACTTAAACCACATAGGCCCTCAAATCTATGGGCCTGCTTTTGACTTGCTGCTTTGTTTAAACTTGAATGTATGTTGCACATTGGTTCTTAACCTCTGATAGCTATTGATAGTGTGTAAGAGATGAGGCTTTCAGGGGACTCAGTATAGGAAAGTATCTGTTCTGTTTCTGTCATGCTTTCTACTATTCATTGTGAAGTCAGGAAAAAGAATAGGACTGATTAGAAAACCTAATTAAAGTGGAAAAATTATTTCCTTTGCAGTAACCTTCAGTTACAGTTAGAAAACAAGATAATGATGGCAGTTGGTTGTTCAGGCTCATTCCATTCTCTAAAGATTTGCACAGTTACATTTCTGATGTTTTATCAGGAGGGCTGCAGCCAGAGGCTGGGTCATGGCTGTGCTACCCTTCCTGCACTTCTAAATAGGCAGGAAATTTATGAAACTCAAGTGTAGAAAAGGTCCTTTAAAAGCTTCCATTGTGAAAGGTTTAGAAGCAGTCTATGTTCAGCACATTTTGATAACATGTTGTTTTAGCTGAAAGAAACACCTTAAAGCAAAGAACATTTCACAAAGGAGAATATTATTAGTTTTTCAGGAAGAAATGCCTAACACTTATTTGTAAATATTTGTCTATAAATTTGAGTACAGTAAAAAGTTTGGAGAAGTTAAATAAGAATTATATTCTGTATTCTAATTGGAAATACTGGTGAAGTCTTAATTATAATGCAGTGGCATTCAGGGTTTATATTTAGTAACTACATAAAGTTAATAAGTTAGTGCACCAGTATTCAAAGTTATTGTGGGCTTTAAACTGCAAAGGAAAATGCTTAGATAGGGGTGAAAGGGGTGAGAAACTATTTAGAGTGGTACTTGAGCAGGACAACATTTAAATGAAATTGGTGTTCTTATCTTCCTTTTACTTTTCAAATTTGTAAAAGACTTGCTCTGGGGAGAGTCCTTTTAGAGTTTGTTGTATTTTCATGTGTTCTGTTTAGTTTTGCTTGTACTTTTTACAGACTTTTAAATTGCACTTGTACCACACTAATCTTAATTTTGGTGCACTTTTTCAGGTTACAGTTTACTGCAGCCATGGAAACTAAGATTTTATAGGTGTTTTTTTCCTTTGGTTTTGTTTTTCCAGTGCTTGGAAGAAGTAAAGCAAATAATCCTGGCTAGTAATCTGTATAAAATTGCCTTCAGTTATCTATTATTTGTAAATTTATGTCTCTGGGTGGTGTCCTTTAAGGCAACTTGAAATTTAGTGGAAATGGACTCCATACTGCAGCTGCTGTGAAGTTTTTCCATCCACCCATGACAACTTCATGGCAGATCCCTGCATGCCTTCTCTTCCTAGCCCCCCCTTCTGCTGAGCAATGCAGCTTGTTTGTCTCCTTGCAGTGATCTGGATCAGTGATTCTTGCTTTTATTTGCCAGCTTTAATTTTCAGCTGTATAATTTCCCTGATAAGGTTTGCTTTATGGCTCCACAAACAAATTTTTGCAGAACTGAACTGGCAGAAATATTTTTAAGGGTATAAGACCAAATTCTCAGGCTTTTCTCACTGGCAGTATAGAGCTGCCTTTGTTAAAAGTCCAGGATTTTAAGAAGGTTGTGAAACTGTTTGAATGCATCCAGAGGAGGATAACAAGGCTGGTGAGAGTGCTGGAAGAAATGTGCTGTGAGAAGGCACTAAGGACTTTGGGCTTGTCTAGTTTGGACAAAAGGAGACTGAAGAGTGACCCCACTGCTCTCTACAGCTTCCTGAGCAGGGAAAGTGGGGAGGGAGATACCCACCTTCTCTCCCTGGGACCTAAGGATAGGACATGTAGGAATGGTTGAAAACTGTGCCAGGGAAGGTTCAGATTGAACACTAGGAAGCATTTCTACTCTGGGAGTGCGGTCAAACACTGGAATGGGCTTCCTAGAGATGGTGATCAATGCCCTGAGTCAGTATTTAAGGGACATTTGGACAATGCCATTAACACCATCATTTAACTTTTGGTTATCCCCAAAGTGCTCAGTCAATTGGGATAAATGATTGCTGGAGATCCCTTCCAGCTGAAATAGTCTCTTCCATTCTATGCTGTCCCATTCTGTTCTTCTTTCCCTTCCACTCTGAACATGCATGCAGTTTTCCTGAGGGCACGCTTTGCACCTTATATAGAAGCAGCAATATGGATCTGAAGCTTTTGTGAGGGACAAGGGGAATGGATAGTCTGACTTTAATAGTAGCAGTGCTATTATGCTGTGCCTTGCCTTCCTTTCATTTCTGTCATTGCTTTTTGCTGTCAGGAGGAAGTTCATCATAGTGCCAGAGGTCATAAGCAGGTTGAGTTTATTAGTCAGTGCTTAGAGCAGTGTCTCAGTTTTAATAGTGAGGTGTGCCTTACTGGAAAATGTCTTAAAACTAAACTTGAGAAAAGACAAAGAGAAGCTACTAGTGAGAAGGAAAAGATTAGTGATTTTTTTGTTAACCAGTTTTACAAAAAGCAGGGGAAGAGAAGTGTGGTGTGAAGGATTGGGGAAGTAGGATATCAAGTAATCCTAACTGAATTTTAGTTCATGTAAAATAATGAAAGATATGAGATGATGGAGTACGTGTTTAATATGGTGGGAAGTGAAAGAATACAGGCACCTAGAAATCTACAACAGAAATGTCTTTGTCTATAGACTAGAAATATATGATAGAAAGGTAGTGGTAGCAGCTGAGATGATTTTAGTTTATTTTGGATTCATGGGAACTAACAGCAATTGCTGAAAGCAGAAGCATTAGGAATAACTAACTTCCTGATGAAGTGATTAAAATGAAAAGCAATTCTTGAAATGCATTGGCTTAGCATGTTGTGTTTCATAGCTCTACCTTCTGTTTATCTTTAGGGAGAAAGGAACAATGGCTTTGATGTCCTCTATCACAATATGAAACATGGACATTTGTCAACAAAGGACTTAGCAGATTTTATTAGAGAAAGGTAAGTATTCATCCTGTATTTTTAATATAGTATTTGTGGGTTTTATTGTTCTTCATTGCATTTAACAGTAGCATGCAAAATATGTAAACAAAATTCAATTATCAAAACTCAATTATCATTTTAATATAATTCTCTTATTCTACAGGAATATCTATGCTTATTCCGTTGACTTAGAACTGAATAGGAACTGTTAAGCATCAGTTAATAACAAGCTCCAAATTTTTCAGGTTTCATTTAAAAGAGGAGAGTAAAAATCTAGAAGTGTCATTAGATGTCCAGCAGTTTATTTAAATTAATCCCATTTTTTTATTTTGGTTAGAAGAAAAATGATAATTTAAAGTTGCAAAAATTATCGGTCTTACAAAATTTTTACTATAGATTTGGTATTAGGCTATTAGCAACTGCTAGTATAAACTTTAAAAAAATTTTACTTTCAGAAGCTGAGACACTAGGTTTGTTAAAGAGAGTGATATATAGGGACGAGAAAATAATATGCAGAAAATAACACAGGTCCTTCTATATTGGATGGAAGGAAGAGGACTGAAATCTGAAAAAGTGACAACTTCCAAAACATGTGACCTAGTCCTGCATTTATTTCTTTGTGAAAAAAGACTGGTGCCGCTTCATTGAATACATGGATTTCCTGTCTGAACAAAATTACCTGTATGCCTACTTAAGAATTTTGTCTTTCCTCAGTTACTAACACTAGATAATACCTGGAAAATGGTTGCAAGGTATTGATTGAGGACCTGTTCCAGTGCTGGCTTCTTGCAGTAGAAGCTGTAGAAAAAACTGGAATTCTTCTTCAAGTTTTAAGTTTTGGCCTCAAATAGATCTCAGTTTAAACAGAACTTTCAAATTTCCACAAAATATAACCACCACAAATCTGACAGATGCTCCATTGCACTAACATTATTGTAATTTAAAAGTGAATTGGAGAAAATTACAAAAAAATGTTTTCACTAAGTAGAAATGGTTGAGTTCCAGAGTCCAATATGATGTCTCCTTTTGGAAAGACTGCACAACACAAGGAGTCTTCTGTTTTGCAAGTTCCCAGTTTCAGAGAATGCATTATGAAGCCACAAAGGGTTCTAGTGAAATCCTGAGTTGGACCGATCAGATCGAACAGAACACTGTTCTCATTTAGTATAAGTGCTTAATACTTCACAAACTTGCACTGTTAATATTTGCCTTTTGTTATCTATGTGAGTTCCTGAATCTTTCCTTTGAAAGCTTCTTTAATTTTTGGAATCATCTGGTTTTTATACCAGCACATCATGAACCTAAGCTGTACCTTACTTGGACACGTTTAAATGTATTGTTCTTTTAACACATCCTTTATGTTTTGATTTACCTCCATATTTAGATGAGAAACTATCTCACTCTCTCTGCTTCTTGTCTCCTTTATGTTGTATTCTTTGGGCATGCTCCATTTTATTCATATTGGTCCAGAGGTGAAAGGTCTTAGGTAAATGGGTAAAACACAACTTGCTGCTGTATCTGACTTGGTTTATTTGCTTTATTATACTGACATAAGTAAAACTTGACAGTTCTTTCTACACAAAATCCCTAGTAAAAAGAGCATGGCATTCTGGTTTTTTTCCTATCTATAAGCTTCTGCAAATTAAATTTTTA
>VWZS01007392.1:348178-359120 GCA_013397075.1 Rhabdornis inornatus | reverse complement strand
AATTAAATAATTATTTTAAAATAACTTTTAAATAATGTGTCTTTGCAGTCAGTAAATAAAATCTTTGGACCTTTTTCTGCATGTTAAAATGTTCCAGCTCAAGTTTCTGCCAATTATTTCTAGTGTTTTAAATAACATTTAAAGATTAATGACTGTGGAGGAATACATAAGGATCCCCATGGATACTTTGTCCTCAATGAGAGTTCAAGAAATGTTTTTCCTGTGCTTGGATCAGGATGTGCCAAAGAGAAATATACAGCCATCTTACAGCATTTTTTTAAGATCTGTGAAAAAATTCAGTTCTCATTAATTCACTAAGATAGAATTTGATTATAATTTGCAATAATTATTGCAATAACAAAATATTGCAATTTACAAAGCTGCAGTATTGCTACTTAAGGGTATGTTGCCCATGTCAATGATGCAGATCAGCTGCACCAAGTTCAGTCCTTTCCAGTGGCTTTCTTCCATCAGGATATTAAACCTCCCTTGTGTATTCCTCAGCCCTGTTTTTCTGCTGCTTCTCGATAAGCCAGTCTGCAATTAACAAAAAAGCAATTGAGTAACAAATTGATACTTCTTTTCAAGTATGGAATGTATGATCAATCACAGCCTAAGCTAGTAGTAGTTTGTGGCACATAGTTTAGTTTCAAAGTAATAGAGAGACTTCAAATATTAGGTGTCCTTACTTTAATAAAAATATTTGAGAGTCCATATGTGTGCAGTGAAGCCTTTTGCTGCTTTTTCAGGTTACTGTGGGATGTCATTCAACTTCCTGGGAAATAAAATTGGTTCAGTAGAACACATCTTTTCATGTGGGCTAAATTCTTGTTCTCAAAAAGAATTTGGATTGGGCAGTATTTTACAGTATTTTTAAATGGTTCAGTTGTCTTCTCCGTGATCTATTTTGCCATTTGTTAATTGCAAAGAAGTTAAGAGATGTTGCATACAGTTATCTGTTCTCCTCCTCCTCCTGCAGATTATAATCTGAATATTGTTTTACAGTACTATTTTCTGCTGGAAATATGTTAAGTGGATGAGCAACATGTATTAGGAGGCATCTAGATCTACTGTTTTTATGCCTTCCCTTTTTTGTACCTGATTTTCTGAACTCTTCCCTATGGAAACTAAATTTACATACATTTGAATTTCCAGTCTGTTCTTCCATTCCTTTTTACACATTTGCCTTCTTCTGTCTTTTTTTTTTTTTATGAAGTGGATACATAAGAGAGTGAAAACTGAAAACTATTGAATAGGTAGAGGCAGATCGGAGTTGGTGGAAATGCTTTTAACAAGCTGGAGTACTTACCCTTTCTAGGTAGAGCAGTCATCTGGTCAGCTGGGCTTGCTGGAGTCTCCTGACTAGCCAGAAAATATACTTTTTTTGAAGTGATTTCGCATGGAAAGGAGAGATAGCTCAGTGCATTTGGATGTACAGACTGCTTTGGGCACAAAGGACACATTTCTCTGTGAAGCCCATCTCTGTTACTTGTGCTGTTCAGAATAGTGTTTTAGTTGTGTGTAGCCTAATGGAGGACGAGTATTGTTTCGTTTTCTCCAGCCTTAGAAATGGTAATGAAAAATGTGTAAGATACGGAATAACTTTCTACATTATTGTTGTCTTAAGCATTTATTTTTAAAAAATAATTCAAAATTTCTGTAAGAACATTCTGAGATTGAAAAGTTTTTTTCTCTGAGAAAAACAAGCATTTGAAATTTATTAATTTGTAATAATATTTCTATGCTGTATCTGCTGTTCCTTCTAGATATCCTAGAAGGAGTAGAAGTTTTCCTTCCTGTCTGTGTTTAGTGAGTCAATACCAATAGAATTTTCACTCTTTGAGTTTTGTTCATGAGTATTTGTTATTGGTCATGTACTAGAAGAACTGAGAGCCAGTTGGATCTGTGGTTCAGAAGTTTGTCATCTTCAGGAGTGAGTTTTTTGGCAGGCAGTCTGCTTAATGTTGGTAAATCTTGAGTGGGACAGGTTATCTGTCTGCTGAAAGATCAGGTACCAGTTCTTAAAATCATCAAATCATAGAATGGTTTGGATTAGGAAGGATCTTAAAGTTCATCAAGTTCCAATTCCCCCTGCTGTTGTCAGGGCATCTTTCACTAGACCTGATTGCTCAATGCCCCATTCAACCTGTCCTTGAATAAAGGCCATGCTTCACTGATAAAGCATGTAGAAATTTTTGTTTTTTGAACAAGTCAAAAGAAGGCGGTTGAGCTGCCCGTATAGTTGTTTTTTTCTTTATATATGGGGAAGATTTTGTAGGTGAACTGTCATGTGTTTATGTGCATTTAAAATCTAAACTTTTTATGTCTAAGAAATCACTCTGCTTTTCTAGGAAAGAAATAGGTACAGGAATGTGTTGTTTTTTCTCCAGGAGTCCTTCCAATGTTTTTCTGCACCAATTGCCTGTTAAGCGTCATGGGAAGAATCTTCTAGATCAGATGAAACTAGCAACGCATATGTTTCTATTTAACTTTTAAATGTTTAGCAGATGCCAGGCAAAGATACATGTTCAAATGGGTGAAAATTAATTTACTAAGAAAATTATAGTCTGTTACTTGTACAGCAGAGTGCTCGGCAAAGTCAATTGATAAGACCAATGTGCTACCTGGTCATCTTTCAGTTCTGAGCGTTTCTAACTGACGTATGTTAATAATCTGTGGTGAATTGCAGAACTCCAGTTTTGTGGGGATCATTCAGGGAAGTATGCTGTAAATTGGTTCAAAGAAAAGTGATGTGGATTTTGGTCAAAATTCTTGTGTCTAAAGAGGAAAAATAAGGTACTGAGTTATAAAATCTGGAAAATTTTCGTAGAAGATATGGATGATTGGTCAAAATATATTGTTATTCATGGTTATTATTAAAAAAAAAATCATTGTCTCTGCTTGGTGCATGTGTGTTTGTGATTGAGCAGTGTGCAAGATTTCCAAGCCTCAGAAAGTTGAACTTTTTCTTATCATCTAAGATATGATCATATGTGGAAGGAGGATAAAGTTAATTGACTTTCTTTTATGGTGAATAACTGCAGTAGGTAATTTTCAAAGTGAAATCTATTTGTTGCCTGTTGAAGTTTAATCTCCTTCTCCAGACAGATTTCCAACTAACTAACTGGAAAGTTATTTTGGAAGTTCAGTAGGTTTTAACACATGCTCTTCTGTTTCAGGTGAATATCCCTACTTCTTTTTTCATGTTTTCACAAGACAATTATTTTTGCTTGTAAACTGTTGCTGTACAGGAGAAATAAAAGCTTCTGTCTCAGGTTATAGTTATGGTATAGCTTGAGAGAGGGACGAATTCTTCAGCTGCCTTTTTTTCTTCTCTCGTATCCTGTGTAAAGATAAAGCAGGAAAGAAATTGCTCCAAGCTTTTCAAGAAAATACAATTACAGTGTTTACTCAAATCTAGGATGCTTCTAAATCTAAGTTGATGCTACATAATGAATACTGGTTTAGGGTGAAAATTTAAAATAATGTGTATATTTAATAATAGGAGGGTGAGGAAGATGGATAGGGAACGACTTGCAGGAAGTCACTGCTGAATTGGCAATTGCCTCTGCAGAGGCTCTAAGGAGACTCTGTGCCACCCTTGGGTTTTACATCTCTAAAAGATGTAAAAGATTAAAGATCTAAAAGATGAGTGAAATTGTGTGTTTGAGTGAAGGAAAATATAAGAACACTTTCTGTGGTTTCTAAACTCAAATATTACTGCGGGAAGAATTTAAAGGAAAAAACAGCCTACCCCCAAGAAGACTAAACAAGACCTCATTTTGTTTAATGTGATTGCTCAGTAAATATTGTTTGTTTATAGTAAAGTTTTTATTACAAATACATTTTGTTTTGTTACTGTGTAACACTCCTGCTTAGACAGGGCTGGATAGATGATCGTTATGATGTTTTATTCTGTCCATTACTAAGGAATGTTAATGTCAGTTGAGAGCAGCAAACAGAGAGGAAGGAATTGTCCTTTTCAAGCTTTGAGTTCCTGGGTTTTACTTGTTCTGCTCCCTGCAATGTTTTGTCACAGGGTTCTTAGATTATTTTTTTAAATATACTAATGTTATTTTTTTAATATAGTTTTTGAGAGATCGTTTAAATTGAATAGTTTTTAGCTCACCTAAAAGTCTTCTGTTTTGTACCTTTAGAATATATATTCAGTCTTCATACCTTCAAAGTTTCGATTATGCTTTTGATGGCTTGTTTTGGCAGGGCTACAATAGAGGAGACATATTCAAGGTCGATGACAAAACTAGCCAAATCAGCAAGCAATTACACACAACTTGGGTAAGTAAGTGACATGGTAAGAATCAAGTTTGATTCTGAATATTTTATTGATGATGTTGAAAGTTAGTATAACTTTGTCACCTTTAAAAATGTTTGTCTTTAGTAATCATGCAAAAGTTTGTGCAGCGATGACAAAGAGAAAGACAGTGCAGTTCTTTGAAATTGAACAAAAAGACCAAAGCCCAAGCACAGATGAACTTTCTTTTCCTCTGTGTTTAAAGCTGAGGTCTTTTCAGACGTAGTGACTTCTATTACATCCTCTAGAGCCTATGGAAGTTATTTTGAAGAGAGAACATACGCCTGCAAATCTGGCATTGAATTTATTTATTTCTATTATTTCTGGGTTTTTTGAGTGTTATTTGTTCTCAGAGATGTTCAGAATGAGACTTTTCCATAGATTAATCCATAGTCAAATGGAAGTTTTATACACAGGGTATGTTTTTAAAAACTAGAATGATTAATGGATGTTTTTTCATTAGAAAGATTAGGCCAATGAAAACTCAGACTTCTGAGAAAAATTAGATTTTTTTTTTTTATTTATAGTAATGTAATCTAGAAATGAGGGGAGCTTTCATCAGTGAATAATTTGATAATAATTGTTGCTGCTCTTTAAACTAACAAGCAGATAGATAACCTTTGAACATAAGAGCTTTAAACCCTATGGTTAGTATTGATTTTTAGCAGCATTAACCAGAATAGCAAGGCAGAGGTATATCTTTGGAATATCTTGAGGAAGTCCATTCAGCACAGAAATCTGAACCTGACAAATGATCCCACCTCTTTTTTCATCTTTGTTAATCAGTAGATCCCTTTTAGTGGCAGATCTCCATCATTATTTTTTCCTCCATCTTGAGGCTGCAATGATGTAAGACAACTAGAAATGTAGCTAAACAAGAAATTCCTGATTTGTTCACACTGTTTATATGTGGTAGTACTTACTACATGTTAAATTATTTAAAGCTGTTGTTGTACCATCTTGACGCTTGGCATTATTGTATGCTTATCATAGTATTAAATGAAATTTGCTGTGTTTTACTTATTAGAATCAATACAAGTAATATGTAAATAATGGGAAAATTAGTAGATAGGATGCCAAGTACATTGGGATCATATTTAATAAGAATTTATGACAGTTGTTGGGTGTTCTGTTTGTTTCAATTTTAGGAGGAGAAGTGAACTGTAAACTTACTGATTATTCTTTAGCACTACTAAAAAAATTGATACCTGAAAGAAAAAGAAGCAGACTAACATTATTTTCCTCAATCCAGAACATTTGCACCAGTTTGGGATGTTTTCAAAACTTCAACAGAAAAACTAGCAAGTTGTCACTTGGATCTTGTGCGGAGATTACAAGAGCTAATAAAAGAAGTTCACAAGTATGGAGATGAACAGATCAAAGCTTATAAAAAGGTTATTAATTCTTTTTCTTATGTATGTCCAATGACTTGTCCATACGCTAAAATTAAAATGGTTTGGTTTTGACAACCATGTGATATTTGGCAGACTAAAGAAGATGTTTCAGGAACATTAGAAGCAGTGCAAAATATTCAAAGTATTACTCAGGCCTTGCAGAAATCAAAAGAAAACTACAATGCAAAGTGTGTGGAACAGGAACGCTTGAAAAAGGAAGGAGCAACACAGAGAGAAATTGAAAAGGTAGCTCTCTCACATCTTACTTTAGTTTTGTTACTAATTGTCTTACATGTTCAGCTTGTGTTAGTAAGTAAAATGCTCAGACAGAGTTAAACGTAATTAAAAGTTGTGACTATTTTGCAATATGCATGATATCATGAATACCTAGATATGTTTTATTTACACTTGCTTCCTTGTCTGTTCTTACTGTACTGTAATTCTAATTCTTCACCTTGTGAATACCTGCATCAAATTATAGTTTTATGTAGTGGCTTTAACAGAAATTGTGCTCAACTGTTTTAGCATGTTAAATTCTTGAATATATTTTCCTACGTGAATACTCAGTGCTATTTTTACTGAGCTTGGGAGTAATTGTGTTATCCCTGCAGTGAGATAAAGTAGCTGAGTATATGAGTGTTTGAAGTCTGTTCAATAAAGAAAAAGATGTTATCAACACTTTTAGTGCTGTTTTAAAAGGTTCCAGTCTCATGGATCAGAGACTCAAGTACACTTGAGGTGTACTTAATACTGTCTTTCTGTTACGGTGGAGGCATTGATCCATTCACAGAATCACTCAATGTCTGGGGTTGACAGGGACTTCGGAAAGTTATCCTGTCTATTCCACAAGCTCAGGCAGGGCCATCTCAAGCCAGTTACTCAAGACCTTGTCTAGACAGCTGTTTAGTATCTGCAAGGATGGAGATTCCACGGTCTCTGGACAGCCTGTGCCAGGGTTCGCTCACTTTACAGGAAAAAGGTGTTTCCTGATGTTCAAAGGGAGAGAACCTTTTGTGTTTTCTGTTATTGCCCATTGTCTCTGGTTCCAGCACTGGGCACTGCTGAAAAGAGCCTGACTTTGTCTTCTGTGTACCTTCTCTTCAGATATTTATATCTATTGGTAAGATTCTTCTTAAGGCTTCCCTGCCTCAGGCTGAACAGTTCCAGCAGTCTCAGTTTTTTCTTATTGGAAAGATGCTTCAGTCCCTTAATCATCTTCATGCTCCTTACTCAACTCTCTCCAGTATGTCCATGTCTCACTTGCAATGAAAAATCCAGAACTAAACACCACTCCAGTGTGGCCTCACCAGTGCTGAGTAGAGGGG
The DNA here is from genome assembly GCA_013397075.1 of Rhabdornis inornatus. NCBI lineage: Eukaryota > Metazoa > Chordata > Aves > Passeriformes > Rhabdornithidae > Rhabdornis > Rhabdornis inornatus. The sequence continues at coordinate 352,089 of VWZS01007392.1, read as the reverse complement.
AAGGATCCCCTTCCTTGACTTGCTGAGAAAAAGTATATTTTTCCTGTCTTCAGGAATCTTAACTAGTAGAGCAAAGAGATCACTTTTCCTTGTCTCTAATTATAACTTATTAAATCTTGATTCCTCTGGCTATTTCCATTTCAATTAACTGGTCTATGGAGGACTCCATTTTTGTTAGAATGATCTTTTTGCTTTTAGACCTGCTATCTTGATGGCTAAGACAGCATTGGTTATTGTCTTTTCACTGATGACAAAAGTGATTCTGTTGGGTATGTTTCAATTGTTGAAATGTTGGTATAAAACTAGCTTTTTTCCCCCATCTTCTGTCTCAAATGACAGTTCATGCTGGATTCTAGACATTAATCAGGTATGTGTTGGCTGATGTTTTCCTGGGAGTGTATTCAAAGTATAATTTTTCTGAATTCTTTTAAGTAGAGTTTCAGTAGGAAAGGTTGACTTGAGGGAAGGTTTTTTAAGATGTAGCATTATCCTTGTTCATTTGGAAACAAGAAAATGTTCAGCGTGACAGATGTCTACATGAGAAGGGGGAAAGAGGAAGCACTATAGGAGGAGGTTAATTCTTTTACTGTTCTATGCATCTTCCTTAGATACAATTATGTCATCATTGAATGCTCTGCAAGTACTTAAAATATGTTTCCACTGGGAGCAGGTTACTGACACTGTCACGTCTCTTCAGTCATGCCTCTGTTCAAATTTACACTTGCAATTTTGTAAACAGAGTGACCAAAGATTGCATTAATTAATTTTTCCTTCAGTAGAAAATAGATGTATTATTTTCAGTGCAGCATGAAAACTGTTTACTGGTAAAATCACAGATTAACTGCTTTCTCCGAAAACAGGGGATCTACACCAGTGTACTAAGAGTTTTTCACAAAGCCGTATGTTTGGAGAGATACCTTATAGAGGAATCTAAGGAGGTATCTGAGACCTTGCAAATCTCATTGCAGCTGAAAGTTAATACTAACTTGCGTAATAATTTCCTGTTGTTCACTGACATGTAAACTTCTCTATTTATAGTGACTTAACAAAAAATAGTTGAGTGATCCTTATTCTTTCACATACTCTAAATCTGGTCACATACTGTAAATCTGGTAAATACGATTCTAGCAATTGCTGTACCTGAGAATAGTAACATCCTATTTTCAGAAGAGATTACTACTTAATCATACAGTGTTCATGTGTTTTATCGTTTTTTCCTGTCCTGCCGAGTACTTAGTTTTTTAATTGCTCTTCAACATGTAATACTGACATTCTGCTCATCATTAAACATGATGGAAGATGGAGAATGTTTTTTGTTTTGTCAAACTCCTTTGTACATAGGGTTCAATTAAAAATGCTTTACCAGAATACCACCCATTTTTACATCTTTTAGCTTGACATTTCCTTCCTTTTCAGTGATTAAATTTGGGATGAACTTCAAAGCAGTCTTAATTTTAAAAGCAAGATTTCATGGAGCATGTTGTATTTTCAGCATAGTATATGGGAGCTGGGAAACTTGATAGGACTGTGTGTTTCTCAGTGATTCTTCTGTGTAAAGGTGTAAGAGTGAGAATCATGAAGTAAAATTCAGGATAATAAACTGATAGGTTTTATACAACTTTTCTGAATAATCCATATTCTTCTTGCATTCAGTATTTTCATGTTCTGTTATGCTGAGTTTAGAAGACTGTGACTAAGGTCTGCTTAGGCTTTCTTCGTAACTGGACAAAGAACTAGTTTTGGTTCCTATTCTTTTGAAATGCTAATGATATACTGTTACTCATGATTATCTTTATTTTTCTATTGGAAATTGCGAAATCTCTCTCACCAGGGGGCATCTTTCTATTAATTCATTTGAAATTAATGAATTCATTTGAACAAATAGAAAATATACAATTTTCTTTATTGATGTCATTAACAATTCAGGAATACTTTTATGTTACAACTCGTGGGAAATTTCTGAGAGATAGTAAGCATGTTGAATAAAGAAGCTGCAAAAGGAAATGGTGTTCAAGGTGATTTTCATTGGCATTTAACTTGGAAATAGATTATCAAAGGTTTGAATTACTAATTCTCGTGCATTGTGCTGTAAACTTTGAAAATAACTTTTTCTCTACTATCAGTCACTTCGTTCAGTTTTGTCCTCCATGTAGTACTGAGATTTTCCTGCATTTTGTTTTATGTTTTACTCAACTCCCAGAAAGAAGATTTTGGTTTGTTAGCAACATATGATGAAAAGTGTAAATCTCCAAAGGACTGTTAATAATAACGTTGACCTGTCCAAATCTAACCTTCAGTATGGTCTGCACTAGCTTCACTTTGAAATATCTGTTAATCCATTGATGTAACTCCCATACTTTTGAGTTTTTCTTCAATTCTAACTTCACCATCATGGGTTTTTTACCATTGATTATTTCAGAATTGCATTTATAACTGCTCTGTATTCTAATCCTTCTTTTTTCCTATTTTGCTGTTGCAGATATAAATTTGTTGCTCATATTTGACAAGAGCTAATGAGTTATCTTAAGCAATAAAAATTTGATTTCAAAATAAGTTTTATTATAAATATTTTATTAAATTTTCATTGCTTGCAAGGGGAAGGGATTTAATTGAGTAAATTTGTTACACTTGTATGTGATTTATATATAGTAAAATCTCTAATTGCTCTTATCTGAGATATCTGGTATTGAAATTTTATTATGACACTCCTCTGTTTTGGTATGCGCTTGGATAATTTTAAGAGATCATCCTAGGTTTTCTTTTAATGGTAGCTTAAAAAACCTGTATGTGTGACATTTGACACATTTTTGTATTGATCTATAGGCAGCAGTTAAATCTAAAAAAGCAACAGATACCTATAAACTGTATGTGGAGAAGTATGCCGCATTTAAATCTGATTTTGAGCTGAAAATGACAGAAACAGCACAGGTAAGTGTTACATTAAATGAGTTACTTTTGAAGTCAGTTAATATGTTCTATTTAATTTCTGGAGCCATCTGAAATTAAAGATGTCAGTAAACTAGTCCCTTTGGAAATTTATTTGTTTGAAAGACAAACACTGACTATGTATGTTGTGATAGCACTGTCCTTGAATGACACAGTGGTGCACTGGCACCTGGAAGACATTTGTGGAAGAAAGCAAAATGAACTTCTGGAAGTATTGTATATGCATTATGTTTATGTGGAAAATCCTCTGAATTACTGGGCATCCTGAACTCATTCATAGGAATTTTAATACTGGGTTCCAGTGTGGTTTTTCATTATTATTTCATGAAAATGCTTAAGTTACAGGTTATTAAAATGCCTACCCAGGCTTTACCTGAGGTTATCAAAAGCCTTTACAGCTGTTTAAGTTTCCAGGGTGTTTTAAAAGACTGTATTCTGGAAGATTTCAGGCTCTCTGTACCAATGCATTTGGCTAATATGGTTAGCTGTAGTTCCTTAACTGTAGCTATCCTTTTACTTAAAATTTAAATCTTCACTTAATGTTATAATGCACACTTGTAAACTTTCCACATCTGTCCATACTGGAAATGAAAAAGTTGTCATTCTGCCAATTAAAGATGTATGTGTGGAATTCATTTTAAGTATAATGGTGTAGCTGCATCCACAGTTTGGTTGCNGCAGAAGTAAGCAAAGATTTCAAGACTGTTACGGTTGACTGTTGGAGAGGATGGGAACATTTTTAGTTCTGATTTTTGGCCAGGAAGGGGCCATTGAAAACTTCGGAAATGATTTTAAAATGGCTGTCAGCTGACAGCCTGGGTAAAAAGGAAAAAAACTGTAAAAATTATGTATGATGAGTTTAAAGGTCAAACAAATCATATTAAAGAAGCAAAGAACATAGATTTAACTAGTGAGAGTGTGTATGTTTACAAGATTGTTCTAAGAAGGAAGTGCAGATAGATCCA
>VWZS01007392.1:324532-346926 GCA_013397075.1 Rhabdornis inornatus | reverse complement strand
GATTGTTCTAAGAAGGAAGTGCAGATAGATCCAGAAATAAAATTTCTTGGTTTAGATGAAAAAACAAGACTCTTCAGTAATGGAGAAAAGAGAAAACTTGAACAGCTTTTAAGCTTATTTTCTTTTGGTAGAAATAGATCAGAGTTTTTTGAAGGGGTAGATGAAAGTTCAAAAAGCAAGCAAAAAATATTCAGTAATGATTTTGAAAGGATAGTTTGCTTTCTAAAGTGCATTATTTCATAAATCTCTGAATTCTGCACCTTACTTTCTTAAAGTGTAATTATTATGTTTAAGATATGGAGAAAAAAGAGGTTTATTTGTTCTTTTTTCATTTTAGTGTATTTAATTATTGAAATTTAGGATTTACTGTTTCAGGAAATATTTTCATTATGATTAATTGCTCATATTTATTTGCAGAAATTTCAAGACATAGAAGAAATGCACCTGCTTCGTATGAAAGAGATTATACAGTCATTATCAAATACCATAAAAGAAATCCATTTACAGATAGGAGAGGTATTTTTATACTATATTTGGATCATGCTTTGTTTTTCCTTAACTATTAAATGGAATATTTCTAACTTTGTGAAACTCAAATAAGCTTAAATTTCCATGGCTTCCTGTTGCATTTTTAAGTTTAGTGTCACAAAATTTACAGAATAAGACTGGATAAATTTTGTCTTCACAGAAAACAAAATATTAGGACAATTTGAAGAATTTTTAGTGTATTTCTATATTCTGCTTCCTGGGTATTAATTTTCTACTCATTTCACACAGAATTTGGATACTACTTTTTAAATTAGAACTAGAAATTATATCACTCTGAGAAGTTTCCAAATATTTTATACTCTTGGATTTTATGAGCAAAAGATATTTAGTAACAGAAGCTTTTATAATATCTTTTGTTTAGATGGAAGTTGGTTTAATTAATAATCTTGATAAGCATTCCTTAATTTTTTCATTTTTGAAGTTACTTCATTTGCATACACTTGAGTATTGAGGTTTTCTGTTAATGAGTGATCACCACAAGGGTCATGCTGTTTATTTCTAAAGTATATACACATCCTGCCTTGTTGGAAAAACCTATTTAGGGCGTGTTGTTGGACCAAAACAACGTGTTAGACCAAAACTAATACAACAGCAATACTTTTTACTCAAGCAGGTGGGAGTTGTGATAATACAGTAGTAAAAGTTCACACCCTAAACTGGTGCTGGCTGAAAAACCTGCTTGTCTTCCTGACGTTTTAGTGAGATATGTTGCCAACAAATTCAGAAATTTATATATACACAAGTTGTTTAACATGGAAGAAATAGAAGTAAAACCTTAACCTGTCATTTCTTTTTTTTGTCTGTAGTGTACCCACACTTGCTAATACTACAGCAAAGAGAAGGGTTTCCTAGGTAAAATATCTGTTGATTTCTCTAAGTCCTGTAATGTATTTTAGAGGGAAGGTCTTAACTATAGCAAAAGCTACTTTTAAAAGTTAATCACATTATTTTTTTTTGAAGGTGCATGAAGAGTTTATTAATAACATGACAAATACTACAGTTGAGAGTTTAATACAGAAATTTGCTGAGTCAAAAGGAACTGGCAAGGAAAGACCTGGTAAGAGATTAAAACTAATAGAATAGGAAATGTTAGCTTTAAAACTGGAAATTTCCTTCCTAATGAAAGGTCAAACCCATATTTGTATGTATTTTTAACATATGTTCACGTTCTTAGTATTCATTGACTTTGATATTAAATGGTTCATAGAAATTGGTAATGCAGAATTCATTATGTGCATGCAGTATTTGTGTTCATAACGTTTAGTAGTTTATAGGTCTATACTGCTAGACTATGCTGTTTCTTGGAACATCAGGGAAATTGGTCAAGAAGCTGTAGTTCCTTGTACAAACTACGTGTTGTCTGCTATGTGTTTCTGTATGATTCTGCATAAATTGTATTTCAGAACTCTATTCTATATAAACATATTCAGAACAGATGTCTATAAAGCTGCTTATTGAACTATTGGAACAGTTGCATCAGTTTGTTCAACTTAACAAATTATAATTTTAATAGATATGGAATAGCTATTCTTTTATAAGATGTATTTTAATGTACAATAATGTGTATTGCTTCTTTAGTAAGAAGCAAATTGAATAGTACTTTTTGAAGGTACTGCTGGTTGGGTGTGGTACGACATTCCTGGAATGGCATAAAATTCTCACAATACTGCCTATATAGTGTCACTTTAATATTGGCATGAATATACAGTCACTAGATGTGTAAATACAGGAATTAGTAGTACAGTTTCCTTCAGCCCTAGGAGTCCTCACTAGCATCTCTGTCTTCTAGTAGAGGCACACAAAGATGTTTTTTTTTCCAGAGCAAGAATATACATAGCAGAGTAGATAATGAAAATTTATAATAAACTGTTAAATATTATTAGGTATCTTGCAATGTGTCTGTGAGGTGTTTTTAACATAACATTGTTTCATATTCTTTCTGTGATTCTCTAATGCTGATATCCAAGCGGGCTGAGGTAAGATTACATATGGAACGATTTTTGACAGTTTCCTGTGTATTTATCAGTTTTTCAGTAAAGATCAAAAAAGAAAATGTGTGGGTATCAAGTTCAGTTGGTCTGAAACAGGACAAAGACATGTGACAATTCGGTGTTCAAACTTCTTTGATTAGCTGTTGCCAGGATGTAATGGCTAGGGATCTCGACATTGCATTTAAGGTTCTGACTGGCTGGGTTACAAAGACCCTTCCTGATTTGTCCTAGAACATTGGGCACTTTGAGTCATCCATGCTATTAGTGTGGATTTTACCAGACAACATCGTAATTTTAAGAGAAGTAATATTTCACTTTTTAATTTAATGGAGAAATTATACACATTTTATACTTACTTGCTGCTTTACAGTTCTTCAAATCCCATCTATGCTCTCTGGGGCTAAATAAAAACTTCTTCAAATGTATTCTAAGAAAGTTAAGCCAAGTACTTTAAACTGTTGATGGTGAAAAGATATTTTAATTCATGGAGCAAATGTTGAAAGTCTGTGGGATGTATTTATTAATTAGACTGAAGAAGGAGATGGCTCCACATGAAAGTCTAAATATTCAATGTAAAAAAGTGATACTGACTTGGCTTACAAAACAAATGCAGAAAGACTGTCTTCTGGATATCACTGTTGGTTCTGACCTAAATCTGTTTAAAGGCAATACTTCAAAATTACCCAGGACTATGTAGGCTTTCTTTCATCCATATTATTTGGGTTACTATGATAAGTGAGATGGTGGATACTTTCAGATAAACTAAAAAGGCAATGCATAGCAAAGTATTTTAGTTTATTTCGGTGTGTTATAGCTATTTATAGTTCTTCACAGCCGTGTTCACTTGCTTTTATTTATATCTCTAAAAATAAGAATGAATCTGAAATTAAATACTGATGGGGACTATTTTATTATGGAGAACGACAAACCATTTACAGTGAAATTTATTGCGTATCTGAAATGTATCACTGCAGTGATGTCCACTTTACCAGAATATATGGGCTCCCTCTGGTGGCTTATTTCTGCCACCTGGAGTCACAAAGTACAGGGGAATCTGGGATACAAGTTTTCTTGTACAAATAATGTGGTTTTGGACCTAGAGAGAGGGAAAAAGAGCAACAACACACATGGACCTTTTTAGGGAAAAAAGGCCAATTTTATTGAGCGGAGAGCTTGTATTTAAAGCATGTTATGAGAGACTAGAACAGGACAGTAGCTCATTGGCTAATTGGGATAAACATCCAGGAGACCAGGCCTCAGGATGTATCCCATGGGAAAACAACAGGTGTTAATTTTTATTATGACTAGCACTCTGTTTTTTACGAGATTTTAAGTTGTTTTTGACCATTTATCACCTTGGGAAATTTCCTTTCTGTCTGCAGCTAACATCAGTTTATCAGCCTGGGAAGCAAGAAGGACTCAGGCTTGAGAGAAAAGATTCTCGAGCTCTAATTTTGCAGCTCCCTAAGTATCTCTGTCCACACAAATAACAGGTTTTCTTTCAAACAGTAATGCTTTGTGAGAGTTTTTTAATTCACTCAGGCACTTCTTTACAATGGTTCTTTTTGTACTGCTACCTAAATAACTTATCTAGTCAGCTTTATAACCTGTGTCTCACTGAATTTAACTTTTTCTTTATTAAATCAGTTTAGAATTTAGAGATTTTAATAACACAATAGTTGAAGATGTAATAATTTTTGTTTTCTGACTTCCATTCAGTGTAAAAAAACAAAACAAAAGACCAAACTACTTACATCCAGTTGCAAATCTTTATTTTTAACTGAAAAGAAAGTCAATTAGTGTAAAACACTTAAAAACAAAGCTGGCAGGACCAGTAAGGCTTCAGATCAGAATTTAATGTGTTTCCTGAACTGCCTCTAACATCTGCAGGAACCAGGATGAGGTCAAGGAATGGGCCTATGTGATCCTCATGAGGTTTAACAAGACCAAGTGCAAGGTGCTGTGCCTGGGTCAGAGCAACCCTGGTACCAATACAGGCTGGGGATGGACAGATCAGAGCAGCCCTGCCCAGAAGGACTTGGGGGTGCTGTGGATGAGAGGCTGGACATGACCCAGCCATGGGCACTCCCAGCCCAGAGAGCCAAACGTGTGCTGGGCTGCATCCAGAGCAGTGTGGGCAGCAGGGCAGGGAGGGGATTCTGCCCCTCTGCTCTGTGAGACCCCACCTGCAGTGCTGCATCCAGCTCTGGGGTAGCCAGCTTGGGAAGGACATGGAATTGTTGGGGTGGTCCAGAGGAGAGACACCAAGTTTATTAAAACACCTCTCCTATGAGATCAGGCTGAGAGAATTGAGGCTGTACAGCCTGGAGAACAGTACGCTCTAGGAAAAGCTGATTGTGGCATTCCAGCACTTAAAACAGCCGTATAAGAAATATAGGGACAAGAAAATAGGGCCTGTAGTGATAAGGCAAGAAGTAATATTTTTAAACTAAAAGAGTAAATTCAGACTAGATATAAGTAAGGCATTTTTATGATGAGGGTGGTGAAACAATGGAACAGGTTACCCGAAGGAGGGGTGATTTTCCCATCTGTGGAACCATTCATGGTCATGCTTGACAGGACTCTGAGCAACCTGATGTCGCCAAACATGTCTCTGCTCACCACGGTGGGGTTGGACTACATGAGCTTTAAAGGTCCCTTCCTACCCAAACCATTCTAGGATTTTATAATATGTTCCTGATGTTAGGTATAGTAGCAGATTCAATGCCATCAGCTGGAAGATGCTTTAGTCGCTCATATTGTCCTGCTATGTTCATCAAAACTTGCCCACTTCTGACTGATTGGTTTCCTGTTTGTTATAGTCTGTTACTTCATATTACTTGGAAAATTAATTTATTGTATGGTAGAAAATATCTGCTTTTCTTCCAAAGTATATTTAAATCAATAATGGAAATGATATTGGAGCAATCTTGTTCCAGATTAATGAGATATCAATGAGCTCCAGCTATAGATACTTAATCTTCTATTAATCTATTAAAAATTTGCTTTGTTCTAGTGCACAAGACCAAAGTTCAAGCTCGTGTTCTTTTTAGATTTTATATCTGAAATTGTCGGGTTAGTATCAAATACCTTCTAAGAAGTTAGTGGATGCCTATATGTCTCTAGTTGATAATGAGTAATTTTTAATTTAAGTTACTGAATTACCATGTCCTCATCTCATATATGGGGAACTAAATGTATGTGTTTGTTCCTCTATTATTTTTTGCCCACTACACGGTTCATCCAGAATGTTCCATCCAGCCTGGTCTTCAACAGAGATAGGACATCACAGCCTCTCTGGGCAACTCATTCCAGCAGCCTCACAGTAAAGAATTTCACCAACCTCAGAGTAAAGAATTTCGTTCTAGTATTTAATCTAAACCTACGCTCCTGTATGTTAAGGTCATTCCCTTCATCCTATGCCTTTGTGAAAAGACCCTCTCCAACTTTTCTTGTAGTCCTACTGTAAGTAGTGGAAGATGCTCTAAGTTCTCCCTGGAACCTTCTCTTCTTCAAGCTGAACAGCCCCAAGTCTCTTAGCTTTTCCTTATAGGACAGATGCTCCAGACCCTCTGATGAATATAGTTGCCCTCCTCTGAAGTCAATTCAGCAGGGTAGCATCATGTGCTGGGGACTCCAGAGCTGGATGCAGTACTACAGGTGGGGTGTCACCTGAGTGGAGCAGAGGGACAGAATCCCCTCTTGTCCTGCTGCCCACACTGTTTTGGATGCAGTTCAGGATACAATTGGCATTCTGGGCTGTGAGTGCCCATGGCTGACTCACAATAAGCTGCTTGTCCACAAACACCACCGGGTCTTTCTTTGAGAAGGCCGCTCTCAACCCATTCTCTTCCCAGCCTGTATTTGTGCTTGGAATTGCCCTGGCTCAGAATCCTGCAGTTAACCTTTTTGAATTTACAGAGGTTTGCACATGCCCATCATCTTGGGCCTGTTCTCGGTCCCTCTTGAATGGCATTCCTTCTCTCACTCTCTCTCTCATATTCCTTCTCTCACATGGACACTAGTGTGTCCGTGCCACACAGCGTGGTATCACTGGCAAACTTGCTGAGGGTGCTCCCAACTGTCCATATCACTGACAGAGATGTTGTTGCACAGCACCAGTCCCAATACTGTCTCCTGAGGAACACCACTTGTCACTGCTTTCCACTTGGACATGGAGCTTTTGATGGCAACTTGTTGAGTGCAACCATCCAGCCAATTCCACCACCAAGTGGTTGCCTGTCAATTACGTGTCTATCTGGTTTACAGACCAAGATGTCATGCAAAACAGTGTCAAATGCTTTGCAGAATACGGGTAGATGACATCAGTTGCTCTTTCTTTATCCACCAGTGATGTAATCCCATTTACATCATGTAGAAGGCCTTTGTCTTAATTAATTTGTTGTGGTATCATTGTTAGTGGTTGTTGGTAGTTTGTTCCTCTATTTTCCCCCTTTTTTCTTAAAAGCATTAAAGATTAAATCAAGAATTCTATTGTAATGCAGATTTAAAAAATGGAAAGCCCTAAGTTTACTCTCTAGTTCTGCAATAAAACAATGATGTGCAGATGACAATTACTACATATGCTGCCATTATTTTGTTTGAGAGAGGCATTGGGTCATTTTCAGCTGTAGTAATTTTCTTTAAAAGCATCGATTTTGTGCTAGCTTGCTTTGTGTTTCACAATCTGTGAGCCCATAAAAATTCTTGTCTCCTTTCATTATCCATTCAATAAATTTGAACTTTTTACAGAGCCCTAAAGAGATTTGCATTTTCAAAAATATTGAAAATCGGTGCCTGCAATTCATCTACTCCTTGGATTAAATTATAACAGTACTTTACAATGTTTATTATCAACAGTTGCTGTTGGTCAGCCATCACTGACTCTTGCACTTACAGTAAAGTGTTTGACTTCTGTTTCTCTTGTCATTTTAGATATTATATGTGTACGTATACTATAATATAGTATGAATATTTTTATTAAAATGGTGCTTCCACAGATAACAAGATGCAGAAAGAACAGATGTAGTATTTTTATACTGTTTCTTCCCTCCACCAAATGCAAAAATTGACAATTTGGTCAGTAATCAATAATGCTGATTTGAAAAACAAGTATGTTCAGCCTGTTGATTTTTGGAGCTGTTAAAGACCTATTTTACTGTATTTGCCCATGCAGAAGAAATAGTCTCAAGGCTCCTGGTAACTCCAGTCATGGAAAAGAGTAAGGTCATGCATGTCAAGTGGAGTAATAATTTCTAAATGACAAAAAAATCCTAAATTACTTTCTGGAAATGGTAGTAAGCAGACTAAGTTGATACATTTTTCACTGAGTTAGAACTGCTATGATGTCAGGATCACTACTTTTTCACAAGGTAGCATGTACCAGAAAAATCCTGGCACCTTTCTTAGTGTGCTAGTTACCCTTTTCTGTTCTGAGAGAACACATTTGGGAGCTCTGCCTCTTAGCAGGTATCATCAAGCATTAAAGCTTCAAGTTCAATAAACATCTAAACCCCAAATTTTACCTAGCCTTTAATTCAACTGATTTCTGATTCTGTGAACTCAACTGAATTATTGATTTTTTTCTTAGAATCTTTCATGTGGCTGTCTGTTGGCAGTGGCATTAGTGCAAAGTTTGGTGTGAATTTATCACATGCTTTTAGGCCTTTTGCAAATGCCTGTTGTGAGCATTTTAGTCCTAAATGTCAATGAGAAGTATTGCTTATGTGCTTTTTCCGAAGCAAATGCGAGAGTGTCAAAGTGAGCTGCAGCACAGCTGAAATGTAGTGGTGATAGTGTTAATTCACAGTTGTGCTCACTCCATGTTAGTACTCCCGTTAAGTTACTGTGTTGTGTTAAACTGCTTGTCTGTTATCTAATGAAGAAATGTACTAAATGAACAAGATTAAGCAGTGGGGGGGAAAAAGAGAGTTAAGAATAAATGTATTACTCCTAAAAACTTTTAGAAACAAATTAATCCTTTCCCAGAGTTTGAGGCAAAACAAGGGCCACCGAGTATTAAAGCTTGCTTTGATTAAAGCTTACTAGCATTTTACGTGGTTAAATAACAAACTCTGCTTTGAAAGAAAGACTTTAAACAGTGCTGGGTGTGGCATTTATTTTTTTCAGTGGGTTTGTTTGATAACACAGTAGTTTACAGCACGTATAAAAATACTTTTCTAGGACACTAAACAAGTTACAAAGCTGATGGAAATAAACACTGAAAATGGTTAATACTGACTTTTGAACAGCTCTGCAGGACATCTTTGAGCTTCTTTTCCACAGGGAAGGGTAACAAAGGAAGTATTTATTTTATGTTCTTATAAATTATTTTCTTTGTATTTTTTTTAAATACTGTGAATACTTCAGTGCTGCTGACATTTGTGGTTAAATGCACAGATAGCTTGGAGTGCCACAATTTCTCAAAGACTGTGCCCACATATAGTTCTGCACAGAAGGCTGACTGAGGAATGAGCTTCCTTTATCAACACTGACAGTGTCCAAGGGATTCAGCAAAGTATTCTTTGTAAAGAAAGGCAGATTACTGCTGTATTTCAGAAGTTCATTGAAGAAATTAAGTATGAATATTTGTCAGCATTTTTATGAGAAGCTGGGCTTGAGACAGCTAGAAAAGTCTTTAAGGGTCTTACGCTGTAGAACTGTTTTTGTTGAGGAGCTACAAGCTGGAAAGCTGTACCAACAAATGTATCTTAATTGCTGTCCTAGATGTCTGTTTTATTTTGCCTGCAAAAATTTGGTCCTTTCAAAAAACTGCCAAAGCTTCTGTAGGTTTCTAGTCTGATCTGCCAGCACAGATTTTTAATAATTACATGTATCTAAGTTGTAAACTTGTTTTAGGATGCAATTTACTGATTTTTAATGGTCTGGAGAGTTACAAAGAAGCAGGTGTTATTGAAAAAATACTTGAATGCAAGTGGAAGAATCATAGCATTGATAAAAATATCTTGGAGGACATCAGTAGACATAACAGGGCAAAAGCTAGATTGTGAATGATCTGGAACATGCAGTAAGATAAAGTACTATTGTCATACTCAAATTTTCTTCCTATAGGCAAACAAATTAATTGCAGTGTGACATTTAAAAGAGCTTTTTGGGACTGCGGAAGCAAAGCGCTGTCCATTTCAGTAACTTTCAGAAGAATATATTAAGTAGATGATAGTCATCAGAAAATGCAGTAGGATACATGATGGATTCTACTATGACCAGAAAAATTGAATAGCTTCAAAACACCTGAAAATAGAAAAGAACATATTGACATGTGTTTTATGCTGATAAAGCCAATAAGACCTGTACTTTACTTATATAAAAACATAACTTTATATGTAATTAATATTTTGGAAAGATTTGATATTTTGAACTTATTTATCTGGGGTATATTTTTCTTTTGAGGTAGGAAATGTTCTTTGTTTTTTAATGGAAAAAAGATCTTTTTGCCTGAAAATTCTGGATACTATAAAATATATTACCCTGTTTTTGCTCCTTGAGGTCACATTAAAGATCTTAACCTCTGATGATTTCATGGGCTTAAGTTCAGCATTTCAGTAACAAACCATACCTCTCTTGTTTCCAGGGAGAATGTGTGACTGCTAAAAAAGATGTAATTCTTTGAAGCTGTCTTTGAAAATATTTACTGACATATACTGAAAATTTTATTGACATATTTACAATGTCTGGTGTTCCATAATCTTAGCTGAATCTTCTTAAAAGTGAATGTGTCTGTGCATTTCTCTCATCACTGCATACTTGTTTGGTCTATTTCAGCAATTGCATCATGCACCGTGTAGACTGACAGAGCCATTTGTTACAGATACTTACATTTATAGACTAGAATTATGCTGTTGCTTAGTACTTTTGCCATACCTCTCCTTCAATTTTCATAAGCTACTTTCTACACAATTTAATAGAAGAGGAGAGTGTAGAAATGAGGTTGCTAGAGAAAGAAGAAGCATCCAAATTACTGCTCATTTGGAAAGTCAGCAGATAGCTGAGTATGTGTTTGTACTGTGTATGTTTGCCTGCCACTTAGCTTGTGATTATTTAAAACCAGCTGTATCTCACGTCCTGTTGTTTATGCAGTCAGAGAGAAAATATGGAGTGAAGCTGAAGCAGGAGCAGAAAAGGATGAGAACAGGGGTCATAATGCTCTGCAGATTGGTATATTAGCTGACATTATTTTGCTGCTCACAGACCTCATAGCTGAAACTTGCAGTATTTGTTGTCATACTCAGGTGTTGCAGCCTAGATGGATCTCTGCCTTGAATCATTCCCTTTGGTACACGTTTCCTGTCTCTTTTGAAAATTCTTGCGTTATCAGAGCAATGAAAAATACTTTGTAACTGATGTTTACCACCTTTTTATTTTAGAGAAAAAAATCTGGTCTTCACTTCTCATGATAAACATCTTAATTGATAATAGTTCTTTTGAAGCTATTCAGATTATGATCTTTTTCTGCTTTGTTTTTGCTTTGTAAGCCACATAGAAATAGTGTCCCCTGAGTATAATGTACTTGCTTTTAGGCAGAGTACCAGAAAAGCCTGAGATGGATAATGTTTCCTTTGATCTGGTGAATGGAGTGCAGGGCTGGAAGCCTAGTAACAGAATCATGGTTAAAATCGATTGTTTGTTTAGATGCTCTCTTCATATGTTAATTTCTTCATCTGAAAAAATGACTTCCAGTAAAGTGCTATGTATGTTGCTATGATAATTGCCATTATTTCTGATACCACTATCACCTCTACCTTTCCTTTTTTTTCCTTAATTAAATACTATTGCTGTGCTATAGTTTTCTTTTTTTAACTTTTATTTTTTAAAAGGAAGATTTGGTGAAGCATTCAACATCTCTAGAGGCTATGTATCAGCTAGGCTGATATATCATTCTGAGGATGTAACAAAGAGTAGTCAGAAATTCAGAAATGGTGTAGTGGAACTGTATTTATTAAATTGGATTAAAGGATAAGGTTTTACCAGTCTTGTTTCAGTGTTTTCTCTCAGACTGACCTGTTAGGCCAGTTTTATTTTTTGTCCCTTATCCTCTTTGTGGCAAAGAAGAGCTGACCAAATCCATAAGTTAAGATTTGCTTGTAGCAGTTTGGTACTAGCCTGATAACTGTATCACATGTATGAAATTTAGCTCAAAGAAAACGGCGGCTTGTCTTTACTCTGTACTCCTCCAAATAAGATATGCTTTAATTTGTTTATTTTCTTCTTTTTTTAAAATGTAGATTAAGAAGTCCTTTCCTAGGGAAAAAAAATTCTTATTGTTTTCTAAAATAATTTCTCATGTATGGACAGGCAATAAAAATGGGAAGTTGGTGATAGAAACACTGATGTTGACAAAATATATTTGGGCTCCCTGGCTTCTGAATTTGAAAACTTGAAATTTTTTGCTAAATATATAACAGGATCAGATGATAGCAAGAAAAAGACTGCTTATATGTTTGTGTACATACAGAATTGACCTTTGTGATGCAGCTTGACATCTAAACACTAAAAGCAGTCATTTGTTTTGACAGCAGAATTAATTGAGGCTAAAACAGTTGAAATTCCACTTGTATCAAGCTGTTCATTAGGAACTGCTGTCTGGCTTTAGTGCTGTCAGAAAAATAACCTGTTCTGCTATGATTAAATAGCAGAATGATGGTTGGTCCACTGAATTTGAGAGAGAGGTTGAATAAACTTTCTACTGCGGAAACAATTCAGAAGTGACACGCTGCAAGGGGGGTCAGAATGTGCATTGATATCCAGCTGAGCTGTCAACTGGCACTGAGCCAGGCACGCAAAGCTTTGCCATTTGAAGCAGCATGTGAAGCATATGCAGTTTAAAAAATTGTCCTCCTTTCATGCATGACTTATGCTCAGAGACAAACTTTTGTTTTTGTTGAAAACATGAATATTGTTTGTTATTGTATTTGTAACTACAGGTACAGATTTATGGAGTATTTTTAAAGGATTTTGCTTGAAACAGATATGTTAATGTTTATATGTGTGCATGCATGTGTGTAAACTGATTCCTCAGGTTGCAGGGAAAGGCAGTTTTGGGGGATGTTCTGAGGATCTGAGTGTTTCCAGTTACTGAAAGTTACATTCAGTTAATACCAATATAATGTTTCTTTCTGTAATGTATGCCCCCCGCCTTAAGCTAGAAATGAGACAGTTTTCAAAAGCAGATGCAGATGTAAAGCAGTTCTTATTTGATTTGTTGACTTCTTGATTTGTTTAACTTTTTAGCTCTGTGGGATTTTCCAGTTCATTGATATATTTACTGGGGGCACTTTTTCAGGGTATGACATAATATTATGTTTTCCTTACTAGTAATATTGGTTGACATTTGCATTTGACTTGTTTATTTAAGAATCTAAACAGTCAAATATTTTTTCCCCTCTCAGTTGAGGAAAGTATGAATTATTTTATTGTTTTGACATTAGCAAAACATTCTCCCAATGTCTTGCTCACAGAGGTTTTATGTAAATGTTATACAGACAGGCTAGAAAATCTGTGTCTTTTGTGGAGAGAGGCTTTTTTTTAGTAGCAGGTATAAGATAGTGGTTATAAAGATAGTTTCTCTAGTTGCCTTGAATATACTCTGAAAGTACTGTTCCCATAGATATGAGCTAAATATGTAGGAGATTCTGTAATATAATGTGCAGGGCAATTACATCTTCTTCATTTGTCTGTCAATAAGAATATGATTTCTTTATTGCTAGCTATATACTCTGTCTTTCATTGCATGAAAGCTCACATACTCACATGCCACTTGTAACAAGAGAAACATTACACGTAGTTACTGAGCAGTCTAGGAGATGCAGCCTGAGATGCACACTCACTCACTGGTGCTTAAGTTATGCAAGTGTCACCTCTTGTAAATGATGAGATTAACAAAAATAAAAATTTTTCATTTATACAAATTACTTTTTCTGTTCCAGCAAACCAAAGCTGCTTTATTTTCAAGAGCCTAAAAACAGACCCAATCCTGGTGTATTTGCTTTAGTCTCTTGTCAATTAGCAGCTGTCTGCCTCCATGTGTTTGTGAAACCATTTCCATTTGCCTTCTCTTGTCCTTATCTGTCCCAGCTGGTAGAATACTGTGAGTGTTAAAAAACTCAGCACAGCTTGCGGTGATGCTTGCTGGGAATTTTTTGTACAGTTAGAGGAGCTTACTGATTTTTGATGCCTGCTCCCTTTGTAGAATACTGCATTTCTCATTAACATCCGGATAGCAAGGTATATATTGTTAAGTGACTGAAATCCCACTAGATACTCATATCTCTTTCTGTTGCAGAGGCTAACCTTCATTTATACACTGTATTTATTCCTTTTTTTCTATTCTGTTTGTCTGCGGTATCAATACATGCAAGTCTACATTGAGGTATTTGAGGTGTTAAAGCCAGTGTTACCAATGTGTGGATTAATTTAGCAGCAGGCAGAGTAGGCTTTTGAAAGTTGTGCTCTCCTTGCAACAGAACATTAAATCAGAGACCTTTGCAAGGATTGGACTAGATCTCAGCTATAACTTTTTATTGCTCAAAAAAGGTGCTCTTGAAAAGTCTTTTTGATTTTTACAGTACTGCTGTAGTTTTAGGATTTGTTTTTGTGTTCATATGAATGCTTGAGAATAGGCTTCCTTCTCCATTCACTTTATTGTCTTGTTACGAGAAAAAGGGCAAAGGAAATTTCAGTGCTTTGATTGCAGTACTGCCAAATAGCAGTGTTATCATTATCACCTGCACTGCACTATGGCAACATTTAGATGGTTCTTTCAGTGCCTTAGGCTACCATGTGGCTTGGACTCTAGAGACTGCTTCAGGGAATTACTTCAGTCTCCAACATCAGCACTGCTTCTGAAATGTGAAGCAACTGCTTTTCTTTCTTTAAATGTTGCAATGAACAGTGAATTTGTTTCCATGCATCAAAAATTTTAGCCGTTGTAATCATCCAGATTTTGAGCTGAAGTCCTTGTTGGTGTTAAGCATTTGTCTACGCTACAATAATTGGGCACAAGTCTGTTCTGAAAACTTTTTGCCTCATAGAGCTGCTGCATCCACCTTAAAAACTTCTTGTTGTTACAGAAGTTATTGGGATATCAGGACGTAAGTTTGCATACTTTGACTTCCATTTGTATATTATATCTGTCTGGCAGTCTCCATTAATGCCAATCCACGGGTGGTTCTTGACTATAGCAACTTCTGACTTCTTCTTGACTTCTGATTAAGGAATCAGAAAGACTGACATTATGGTGTTGCAGAGGGGAAAGCTTTCTGAGTTGGGATTTTTTTAGAGGTTTGGGGCATTTTTTTGCAGTGCTAGTGCAGCTGCTTTTGTTTCCATGTTACGTTAAACATGGACAGTGGACAGTGCTGGAAAACTTCTTAAGAAACTGTCTGAATTCCTTATTGATCTTATGCTCCCATAACAGTATGTGTTATGTGTGCCGAAGGCCTTCTGGCTGACTAGGAGACTGCAGCTGGTTCTAGCAGAGGACAGTGTGGTGGCAACACACAGTTCTGGCTGGACCGCAGTATTACCACCTCTTTGGACTCAAAGACATCTGTCTGCAGGAGACTCCAGCTGTTATGCAAGCTATTGAAAACTTCTCACAGCTATCCTGTTTTCTAAATTACTACACTATAGAGTGCCACAGGAAATGTCTATTTCTGAAATGTTACTTTGATTTAAAAATACTATGCCCAAGGTAAAATATGGTATTCTTTATGGCAGACATATAGGAAGCAGACCTGTTGGGAGGTCTGAAATTACAGAACGAAACTTGTCAGAAAATTTAAAACTGTTATAAATTTCACTTTGCTCCATTCAAAAGGGCAAGCTGTATGCAGAGATGCACAAATATTCTTGGTTGTAAGGCACCCACAAGGATCATCAAGTCCAGCTCATAAGTGAATAGCCATATAGGGATTGAATCCACAACCTTGGTTTTACTAGCACTGTGCCCTAACCAGCTGAACTAAATAGAGACAGCCACTGACATGAATTTCTGAAATTCCAAAGGAAGAAGGGCCCTATACAAATTTTAGTAGGATAGATAAGTTACAACCAAAAAAAGTTTTCGAGTTTTAACTGATTCACATGATATCTGTGTGCTTCTGTAGTAAGGAAGAATGTGTCTTCAAATAAAAGTTCTTACACGGTGTAAAAAACTCACCTTTAAAGGCACGTGTTTTAGGCAAGCATAATGGAAAAAAAGATAGAGGAACTTGGATGTCTAGTTAAAGAAAATAGTTCCTTTCTGCTTGTTTTAGAAGTGGAAGTTAAGATATTGATCTGAAATATGGATGAGCTATACTTGAGCCTTCATTATTTCTTTTAATCATTAGTGTATCAGTCTTAAAACTCGGGGGTTCACTCTTAGTAGCTGGAAAGGGTAAAGAAATGGTGGAATTCTGAAAAAGTCTGAGTATTTTATTTCTCTGAAAACATATTTAAGTCTCAGTGTTTACAGGTTTATTTCTTTTGTTTTGGGGATGAGTGTGATTGTTTTGTCTTTTAAAAAATTTTTCCTAGCGAAATAATATGTATAGAAGCAAGAAACAGAAGTAGTTGAATCATTAACAAAGTGATGAAAAATGTGTGGTCTGAAGTGTAGTTCTGAAGAAGTAATAGTTGTGTTCTTCAGCTTCTATATTTTATGGCATTTTAATGAATGTATTGCTTAATATCCTTTGTAACAATACAGTTTAATTTTGTAAAATAAAATGTTGATTAAATCAATATGGAGAAGTAAACATGTACAGTTCTAAAAATCAGTTTTCCTGGATTTTTTTTTTTCCTGTCCTTTTGTCCTGTATCTTTTTACAAGATACCCAGGTTTTCTTCTTTTTGGAGCATGCTGACTTTGTTTTACTGTAGATTTAGTGGAGAGCAAAGGAGAAAGGATTGGAAGACCAGCTTAAAATGTACATGTATTTAAGATGTGCAACAGATTGAGAAAGCTGTTAGGAAATTGCATCTTGTCTTGCTATATTGAATAATTAGACTTGCAGTTGAAGTCATTTACTGATTGAAATTTAAAGGGCTGTTAAGACTACCATTTGAGATTTGTCTTTTAAAATTCTGCTTTCAAGAGCATCAGTTGGAGGCCAAACAATTATATTATGATAAGTGAGATATTGATGGGTTCTAGCCCAAAATTCTGATCCTGCTGTTTTACAAACATTTAGATTTGTTTTTACTGATTGGGAAAATTTTGCAAATTCAGTCTTAATTACAGTAAATATAAATCAGTACTTTGAGCGTCGTGTAATTAAAAAAAAAAACAGAAATCATTAGAAAGAAGGATTTTTCCCTTTTGTCTTATCTGTAATATATCTGTATATAAACTTGTGTCCATGCTGTCAAAATGTTTGCAGAAAGATAAGTAATAACCCCTGTGGCACAGTGATAGCATGTTAAACTTTTTCTTCTGTGGATACGCTATAAGATAATCCAACATGGGCTGGAAGAAAAGGTGCCTGCCTGCATGTGCTCTGTGTTTTCGTTGCACTTCCGCAAGTGCTGGTATGATTCTGCCATTCCCTGAACAAGGTCCTACAAAAACTCATGCTGTTTTCTGTACACTTCCTCCCTAAAATGTCACATAGTGGAATTAAATAAATTCTAGACCTGTCCAGATTGAACAGATGAGGCTTGGGACATAAATTTGCGGTGGCAACTGACTGTTAATTTGTGGCAAATATAATTTAAGGAATTTGTTTAGATCCAGAACTTAACTAGTGTTCACTGCTGCTTTTTTTTTTTTCTGTCCTGTTGAGTCTTAAAGTTTTTTTGGGAATAAAATCTTCTTTATTGCTGTGTTTAAGGTTTTAGATACCATTTCTAGCTATGTAGGCAATTGGCTATGGAGAGGAAACACTAGAACTAGCAATGCAGAGTTAGCAGAAGTGTGACTTTCAAAATTAGGCCTATAGCTTCGTCTTTTTCATTTTTACTTATACAGCTTTTGTTCATTAAAAAAAGATAAATTGAAAACCTTTCACTGATGCTTATTATAGATGCAATTTTGAATGAGGACACCAGTTAGATATAGGCAATTGAGTTGTAGTTAGTTGATGACTGGTATTTTAATTTTTCAGTATGAAAGAGTGAAAAAACTGCTTTACGTATATGATTTTGCTGTATCTTTGGCCATTGGCAGAGTAATTGTGCCTTTCACTTACTACCAACATTTGTAATTAGATTATCTTGTATTTTCAGGAAATATTAGTTGTCATTAAAATAGATTTAATTTGACCTAATGTTTATCTTCATTGTCCTTTCTTTAAGGCCCTATTGAATTTGAAGAATGTAACACATCCAGTGTAGCCGAAGGTGAGTTGCATAGTTATTTACATGAGAATGCTGTGGATAAGGACCTGAACTGTGAAGCAAAGGATACTCATTGTGTATAACTTTAAAGTGCTCCAGTAGACTAAAATACAGTTTTCCTTTTGAGAAACAAACTTCAGTGACAATAAGACCTATAAAACTTTTATAAGACTAATGCATCAAGTTCAGATAATTTGAGTGTTACGAGTCTGCTTTGTCTAAGGCTTTGCCTTTGCGGAGGTTTGGATTTGATTCATTTATTAATGTGTTGTAGCTTAATTTACAAGTGTCAAAACATGGCCCGGGCTCTTCCCATTGTTACTGTGTCAGTTAAACCGAGCCTAATGTAGGTTATGGTTGCAAAGTCTTTATTGGTGCAGCTTATTTTCCTTAAGGGGTTGTTTTAAGGGCTTAAGAACTGCTTTCTGTCCATAAGCTATGTCTTTATTTGTGGGACAGAGGAATTAGCAATATAACTATAGCATCCCAAAACTTTTAGGTTGCCAAGACTTCAGCTGAGACTTAAAATCTCTTCTAACTGAAGCAGAGAAGACCCATGTTCAGAAGTTGCTCTCATGCTCCATTTTCCGTTGTTTTGGGCTGCGTAAGGCACAGAGAAAAAATAAAGCCCAGACATCTAAAAGTAATATTGGAGCAAATTATGTGCCTCAGTATATATTACTGACTCTACAGCTACCTGATTTGAGAAGTTTGGAGTTATTGGATATTTCTAGGAGCAGAGAGGTTCCTTATGCACTGTATAAGGTATTTGTGTAAAGGTAAATATATTTACCTTTACACAAATACCTTAATTGACAGTGGTTTAATTTTGGAAACCAAATTATTTCTACCACTCTGCTCAAAAGCATGCTGTCAATAGTTATCATGCATCAAAACCAAATTGTAGACTAGTTGGATCAGATGCTTGCACTTAGACATTTTGTTTGTCAGTCTGCTTTGCCTCAGCAAATATTGTGAAGAAGCAGATGTGGCAGTAAGTCAGAGAGAATATTTAAGTGTATTTTAGTACATTAAGTGGGAATGAATGCAAACTTTTTTCAGTACTGTAGCTATATGTATCCAATGCTAAAAGCGGGGAAGAAACAAAAGGGGAGAAGTATAATTCCAGATTCAGTGAGAACCAGTACTGGAGCTGGATACAGCACTGGAAATCATGAGCTCACATCAGCTGAAAAGCCAAGAAACAATCTTGTTTTTAACAGGACCAAGATCCTACTTTTGAGGAAAGGCAGGAGCTTGTAGCTCCTGGAAGCACACAGGAAAATAACGACAGGGTGTTGAACTGCGGTAGCTGAGGAAGGCAGTGTTCAGTTTCTTGTTCTTGGCTATTCAGGATAACCTGGAGCAACAGCTTCTGTTGAGCTTTTGTAAGCAGAGGCCTCTTTCTCAAAACTATCTATTAAAAAAACATAGTCTGTATACCCAACTTGGGGATCCAAATAATTTTTTTAAGGATTTTGTTACTAATGTGTTTAACCCTATTTTGATTTCTTTTTTTTAAATGGTATTTTACCTATTAAAGCAAATTGGAATAATGTTCCCTTAGTTTGGCTCCGTATCTATCTCCACTGCGTACCTGTGGCAGCATTTAAAACACTGGCATTCATATGCATCTGTGTTTGACGTTGCTAAATATGCATTTATCTCTTTGATCTGTAAATGAAGTGTTTGTTCCATAGGAATAAAACCACGGAAAAGGAAGCCTTTTGGCTTATCAGGAATAATGAAAAAGGAAAAAGATACTGAATCTGTGTAAGTATATTTCCACCCTGAAGACTTGTCTTGTATGAAAACTAGCAATAAGGATAAAAATTTGCTGATACTTGAACAAAAAAATGGGTTTATACCATTAGTTTAAAGGAACACGATGAATACAAAAATATCACAGTTATTTACAATTTTTGTGACCAAGGATCTTATAGTCAATAACAGGAGTGTATTCATAGTAGTCAACTCATGTTTCATTCTTTCCTGTGCATAGGTAGTTTTCCATTCTCCCACGTTTCAGCATTGTATATAATGTAACTCAGATTAATCCTAATAAAATATGTCTATATATGGTAAAAGTGGATGGCTGTGTTTGCGGAATTGAAGCTTCAGTTATTCTTCTGTTAGAAGAACTTCTGCATATACTGTTGAAGGACAGAAAAATGCAGTATATCATGAGCATACTCTCTTCTCAAACACCATCATTCTAGCTCAGGACTGATGTCCCAAATATACCCTTTGCTGTATTCTTTGCATGTGCTCAGTCTCCTGGGAGTTAAATCTTTTTAAAAAGTGAGTTTGAATAACAGTTCTGAGGTGAATTAGTTACAGTGTCTAGATTAGTATTTATGGTCAGTGTATTTTTTTCAAAATTTCTACACATATTTTCTCAAGAAGTTAGCTTACAATTTGACAAACTTGACAATATAGAAGTATTCCTAGAGATATCTGCATACGTACTTTTAAAAATTACTTTTTAAAGTATTTTACTGGTGTTAGTTTTTTTAACATACTGCTGAAAAATTGATGACCTAAGAGCAACAGGTGCTAATAGTATTTTGTTTCTATATTCACACTGTACGAAACTGACTAGATTCTCTGATCAGAAAGAAAAATGTATGATGGCATGATATCCATCTCCTATGTAATATGTGACATAGGCTTTTACAGAGATTCTTGCATTAAAGCATAACTACTAAATTAACTAGAACATTACAAATAAATAACAGAGGATCCATTATGTGTTTACATAATATATTCTAATACTTTTTTTTTATCTCTTTAGGTCTATAGATTGCTAGTCTGCATTTTGTTTGATTTAATTAATCAGCTGATGATCCTGTTATGCACTGGAAATTATTAAAATGTCATCAGAAACTTCTCTGCACAGAGAAGTCAAGTACTCCCTTGGTCTTGTGTTTTACCAGTCTGTAAGCTTGTTTAGTTTGTGTAGGGCAGACTTTCCACATCTGGAAAAACTCTTGTGCTTAGTAGGCTTTTCAGTTTGTCAATAAGGTTTTTAAACTGTTGGTACCTGAACTGGTGATGTGTCTAGTAATGGTTTTAATTCAGGGAAATACCAACACAGTGCATTCTGTTACATATTGCTATAGTTTAGCCAAAACTTGCACTTCTAGTCACTGCTTTGCATGATTTGGTTGTTTCAGTTTTTATCTACAATCCTTAAATTCCCTTATATTGCCTTATAGCAGAAGCGTGACCCAGTTCTTTAATTTTAAAAGAATTACCATAAATCTAGTGATTTAAAAGTACGTTTGTCTACAGCCTGATGTCCTCATTCACCACCTCAGCAACGTTTGTAACTTGCTGTGTTTTCATTGCATCTGTAGAACAGATCCTGAGAGATGCTGTTAATACTTCTCTGAAGGATACTAGGTCTGCTGTTTCTGTTTGAGATCTCTTAGCTCACTAATTTTAGAAACAGTCATTGTAGGTCGAATTATATTCATTCATTTGCCTCATATTTCACATTTCTCAACTTTTATGTACCTGAGGCTGTCTTGTTAGCATACAGACGCTTTTTGAAACAACATCTCTCAAGGAAAGAATATCCTTTGTCTTTCCCAGCAGTAAAATATCTTTCAGAACAGCTCTATTGCTATGAAAGATGTAAAACAAGTCGAAATTTGGTGACATAGGTCCTCTTTTGTATGAGGCCTTTCAGAGAAGATGGAATCCTTCATGTCACTGTCATTTCCTTAAGATGCTGTACTGAATTTTTTTTTAATGCTTCGATGTTAGTAAGTTTTTTGCACCTGTTTTTAACGCATTTTAGTAAAAACTACAGGTTTTGCCTTTAACCCATTTATTTTTTCAGAGAAGATGCTTTAGGTTGCAATAGATTTTAATTTTTTCCACATTCATTTTTCTATAAATGCATATTTAGGATATTTAGATTAATGATATAAAAACAGTCTTGTTCAGTTACACTATCACAATTTGTCAGGGTGCAAATTAGGGAGGACTTGTATGCTACTCAAGTATTCCGACATTCTGTAAATGTAATTGCTTCTGCTTTCTGAAGACATCAGAGAGAATCAGTGTCATTCATTATTTTAAGTACTACTGCTCAAATCAAAGATGCAGTGGAAAAGTTTAACACTTGTGAGTAATGTGCTTGCAACCACTGCCTTTCTGCAGACAACCTTTTAAAAATATTTTTAAGCACTTTTTAGGAGGATACTCAGTTATTAGTTCAGCATCTTCTAGTACTTGACTGCAACTGTGCTTGACAAACACAAACTAAGAATGAAACTCTAAAAGAGGAAGCTTTGAATTCTTCTGAAGAAAATATTAATTTCTTTGTGAATTGCTTTTTGTCCAAAACATTCTGCACTTGTGGGTAGACTATTTCATTAGGTTTGGTGACTTTTACGTACTGCACACATCAAGCATGAAGACCTGAAGCTTAAAGTATATTCATCTGGAACACAGTGTGGTAGTCCTCACTTTCCTTGATTTTTTTTTTTGTTATTACTTTAAATTTTT
>VWZS01007392.1:224279-323119 GCA_013397075.1 Rhabdornis inornatus | reverse complement strand
AATAAATGCATGTGCTAATACTATCAAACCCTATGTGGTGAAATTTAACTTACATACAGTCCTTGCAATATGTAATTTATCTGATAGAGGATTTGGTATTTTCATAGCACACCTGAAGTTTTAATTTTGTGAAGTACATGATCTTCAGCAGTATGTACAAACAAGTGTCAGTAATACATTTTTGTTTCCCAATAATTTTAGGTTTTAAGCAAGGTGTTTTCACTGCAAATACATGTTACTTTATTTTTCAGCTAATAGTTTTAATTCCTTAGCTAATAGATTCTAAGAAAGAAAAAGATTTAGTTTGTTATGGACTCAGCTTTTTATGGTTATATTCCTCTGCTTACTACTGTTTCTTTTGAGAAATCCTTCTAATACTGGTTGGGTTCTGCTTTACCACTGGCAATAGAGTGTAGGAATATACTGTCTAAAATATGGCTTTAGGTGCAGCATTTCTAGATGCACTTTTTTTAATGGTCTAGTTTTCATTACTGTTAGTTAGATCTGTGATATGTCTTACCAAATTTTTTAGTTAATGCAGGTAAGTGACCATTTGAAATTAGATTAAATATGTTCATGATTTTTTATTTTCTTAATTTCGTCTTTTATTTTTATGCAAACATGTATGTTCCCTTGAATTAATATATAACAAAGATTGTAACTACGTATAGCTATATTTGGAAAAAATTTACAGAGTAATCTACATGGTTTTCTGCAGACTAATTTGTTCTTAATTCATTCATTTAGGTGCCAATTATATTACACAATTTAAGTTTTCAAGTTCACTTATTTTGTGGATTTTCTTATTTTTATTTGGTAACTCGGAGGCCTTAGTAACCTAATATTAAAACTTGTTTTGAGAAACTTATTTTGAAACATCTAGTAAAACTATCCTTCTAAATGGGGAAGAGTAAGTTTTGCCACATAAGAGAACTACATGTGTAAGAACAGATGTTCTNGTATTCTGTATAGTGATAAAATGCTTTAATAGCAGAATTTATTACTGTAATTCTAGTGAAAAAATGACATGAGATTCATTTCACCCCTTACAAACAAGCAATTCAAAGTGCTTTTATTTTTAAGATTGGAGTCCTCTTCCAAGAGGTGTCATTTCAAATGTTTTGATTTTTTTGGCTTTTACTTCTTGATTTCCTTTTTGTTTTATTTTTCAAACCTGCTCTAAATACTTTAAACAGTCTCTGTCATCTCTAGGAGGACTTGTTTTGTATGGATATTTGCAAGAAATAATGCATTTCAAGAAATTGAACTTGGAAAACTATTATTAAACAAAAAAAAATAAAGCAGGAATAATTTGTGTTTGATTGCTAGGAAATACTGAGTAACAGACCTCAGAAAATTCAACTGAAGATGTCCCAGTTATTATTTTGTCAGTTTTGGTCACTCGCAGAAAATTGGCATATATATGATTAATATGATCATTTTTTAAAAGGTGGCTTTTGTTTATTTGTCAAGAACTTTAACTGTGTGAAAGGAATGTAAGAGATAACCACTCTTCAATTGCGTGTAAATACAAGCACCAAGGTAAAAAAAATGCAAATTTTCAAGTTAGGGATGTAGAAAAAACTGATTTCTATACATAATCCACCAGTTCAGTGTGCTACTGTGGATGTTTGAACATACTATGTAGTCAATACCATGAAAGACTTCTCACTAGTCCAAAATGTGTAATGCAGTCTATCAAACTTGTATTCTCTGTTACCAAAAACAAAATGGTGAGATGGGTCAAAAATGTCTTTTGTCCCAAAATGGATGCTCTTAAATTTATCTGTGGTAAGACAGATCTGCTTACAGTCATCCTTTTTGTAGCTGCGAGATTATATATACTGGAAAATGAGTTAATAAATTGTTAATTCCTGTACGTATTTTTTTGTAACTGCTGTAAGAGGTTTTCATGTGCCCATGAGTAGGCAGCTGTGGACTGAGAACTGGTATTTGTTAAAAAGGTGGACCACTTCAATAAGCAGTCTCTGTTTAAATATAGTATCTCATGACATTTAAAATGCCTGAGTTTTTTATATGTCAATCTATAGTGTAACTTCCATTAAGCTAAACCTTGATATTTAAGAAGAAGGGAAAGTTTGTAGTAGAAAATGTATGCACTGGAAAGAGAGAGCAACTAAAGACTGACTCTATGGGGCTTTTGCTTAAGAATGTTTTTCTAAAGGCTGAAATGTCTAGTTTCCCATGAGTTTGTCATGTCTCTAGAGATGTTCTCTAGGAAGACATGAGGTCTAAAAGAGACTTTTTATTTCCGGAAAACATGTTACAAGGTTCCACTTGTGTCCAGTAAGATCTGAACTGGGATTGCAACCCTTGCCTTGGTTGGGATGCTTGCTGATCTCCTTCTTCTACTTCACTGCCTATTTTCACGAAGACTGTAGTAATGTAATTATCTTTGAGTTCTCTGTTCTTTCTGTCAAATCCATTTGAAATTGTCCAGTAAGTTCAAAAGTAATTAAGAAGGGAGTCACAGATGTACAGAACATCATGCTGAAAGTTTTTTTTTTTTTCCATGGGAAACTGAAATGCAAGCACGTGTTAAGGCATCCAAAACTTTTCATTAACCTCTTCACATATGAGTGTAGCATAATTACAGTTATATAGAATTATAGACCATTTTTATTGTTGGGGACTGGTTGAATTTGGAACCATCAAATTCTGAGAAGTTCAACACAAGAGTAACCTAATATTTAATGAAGTTGAAGTATTTTTCATTTTTTGCATTTTACAGCATTTTGTTCTGGCATTTTTCACATAGCTGCTATTGAGGACAAGGCTTTCTATCACAGCACAAGACAGGGGCACTTTGAATACCCATTTTCCTTTCTCCATTTCTAACAATAGGAGAAACTGACTGTCTACTCTCTTCTTCTGTGTCTTTTGGGTTAATAGGCACCCTAAGGAGAGGAGGCCAATATTATGCCTCTGTCTTAACCTAAGGATATGCCAGAGTCAAATTTACATCTCAAATATGTCAAAAGTGGAGAGGCTTTTTGTTCTCTTGTTCCAGCCTATGAGCTTCAGCTGCTTACTTAGAGTCCTCATCCAGATTACAGGAAGCCAGTTGAGTTCTGGCAGAAAAAAATGGAGTGACCTGTTCAGCTGTACTGAATCTTGAAGCATACCCTCAAGAAAACTTGTTAGAGCTCTCATAACCACTGTAGTTATCCCAGGAGAAGAGAAAATACAAAGAAATCAAACTGGAGCAAAGGTTTTTTGCTTCTTGACTGATGACCAGCCTGTCAGCAGCACTAGCGTTGCAGAGGAAGGTCCAAACGAAGTAGCTAGACTGCAGTGCTCCATATGTTCCTCCCTTGTCCTTTGTATGTAGCCCAGAGACACTAGTGACATGGTGATGGTGTGGCTTATTCAATAACTTTTGGATGACAGATGGGACAGAGCAAGAAAACTGAAATAAATTATTCAGATTAAATTATCAAATTATTTAGTTTACCAAAACTAAAAAAAAAATGCGTTTTGTCAATAGAATGCTTGGTCCTCAAGCTTCTTATGCAGGAAATTTTATTTTATTTATCACAGCCTTATGTTTTATTTCTTTGAAAAATTATTAACCCCAGATAGCTTGTAGAATATGCCACGGCAAAGACAAAGGTACACGACCTAAGTTTCTGGCATGTGTTTAAAGCTATGTAAGATCTCAATGCATTACATCTGCAATCACAGATAAAACTGTGGCTTTTATAGCTACATATTTAACAGAACCTCAGAAAGGCTTCCTGAAAGTCCACCTTTCCAGTTGCTTTTGCAGAGTTCAATTCACATGTATAATGAGGTTGTTGGGAGTTTTTTGACTGCAAAGACCACTACACATTTGTGTAGGGGACTAAAGCAGACCTCCATCCCCCTCGTATTAATAATTTTTCCCAAAGGCCAAAGTTTGCAAAGATCAGCCCATGTGTTGAAGTTCAGAAATTATACATGTATATATGTCGGTCGTGAACTTAACCTCCGATCAGCCTGGTAAGCAAATCAGGTCTTACCTGTGTTGTGTGCCTCATAGTTAAGATACACTGTTTTCCATGACATAATGTATAGTTCTGTAATTGTAGGAGTGTGGAAAAGGGAGTAAAAATCAGTCAAATCAATGTAAATATCTTCATTAGCATCAGATTCATGTGTGTGTCTCTCTCAGGTTGCTGTGTTATCTTCTGTTATTAAATGTAGATTTGCAAATGGGATGTTGGTATTTCAGAAAGCAGAACATTCCCCAGTTCAACCATTCAAAATATTGAGAACAGTATTTTGAAATGACTACTTAAAGTTAAGATTGTGAGGTAGTATTTTGCTTGTGTGTGACACAATTTGCCTTTGTCTATACAAAGGTATATCAAGTATCTCTTCCACCCGTTTTTTACGTTGGTTTACACAAAAATATAAATTCAGTATCTAGTTAATTAAAGCAGCTGTTAACAATGATCATAAATTGGCACAAGATAGATCTGAATTACTGACAAGGCTGGAAATACAAAGCAAATTATTTATGTGTGTATATGCTGTTTAGAGTCAGATGTTTGAAATTACATGTATTTAAATTTTAGATATAGGAAAAAAATACAAATTAAGTTTTCTATACAGGGTTTGAAAAGAAGTAGTAAAATAGACTAGCTGAAAGAGAATGAAGGAATTTTCTTATCCTGTGTTCAGAACTTAAGCTGTACAGTATCCATCTCTGTTATGTACATGAAGTTGTGAAAACAGACTGTATGCTAAAGGGCTGTTTCTGAGGAATAGATGATTCAAGTATATTATCAAGATCAGAAGTAATTATCATAAAACTATTAAGAAAGAAAGTTAAATACTTTAAGATTTTAGTGCTTTCTTCATCCTAGAGATTATTTAGTAAATTAAAAATAATATAATGAAAATAACTTCTACAAGCTAAGTTGTCTCACAATTTTATATCAAAATAGTCAGTTTTGACAGCTATGTGTATGCTGTGTTAACCCAGTAGTAGTATCCTTTACATATATGGCCCAGTTGTAAGAAAAATTAATTGTCGTATATTTAAAGAATTTTATTGATTTTGAATTCATCTTAACAATGAATGATCCTGATCTATGGAAAATTACCTGGTGTGACAACTAAATTAATTTCAGAATTCAGAATTTGTAGTATTACAAAAAAATATACTTACCCCATAGCTATATGTTTTTGTTCTGTTTACTTTGATGTCAAGTTTCATTAGTGGTTTTTGGTGTATAAACAGGGTCAACTTGAGGTCAAGCGTAGCTAAGAACCTTGATTTGAGCAAGTAGAGCTAAAGTATTGGACCGTGTGATTGTACTCTTATTACTTTTTTGGTTTTGTATTTATTTATTTATTAATCAATTAGCAGTGAAGTCTAGATCTTGCACATATTTCAAGAAATTGCACCTATATGGTCTATATATTAAGGCAAGAGAGCTTAAATGTTGTTTTTTGGCCTTAGTTTGATGCAGTATTTAATCTGGTACAGTCTTACATCTGTACAGGACTGTATTTCTTATACTTTTCTTAGCAGAAAGTTTGAGCTATGTGTAAGTTCCATTTATTTCAGAAGTGCTAAATTTAGGGTGCTGTATGGAAGAGAATCCTTCTTAGTGAATTATCAGACATCCCATTTGTGATATCTGTAAAAGATACAGAAGGGTAACTACATTTTAATAATTTTAATGTGTGTGTTCTGTACTTCAAAAGCTATTCAGAAATATTCTCTTTAAACTTGGCTTCAAATTTTATCTGGAGTCATAAGGTTCCTTTCTTGTCCACTTGAAATCACCAGTGTAAGTAATTTTGTTATATCTCTTGACTTCTAACAAATTACATTTTGGCCACACTGTGTACACATATCTGTTGGTCAAATTGTTTCCCAGTAGCTGCTTTCTGATAGAATAAACTGATGCTACACTAGAATAAATCACTTATACATATATATACATATTCTAATTTTTATAATATATTAGTAATTGCTGCATTTTGAAGGCACCTTGATTGTGGTTTTTTTTGTGATAAATTTACTGAGACGTTAAGTAGTTCACATACGCTGCCTATGCATACAAATTTGTGAGTGGATTTTTAGGTTCTGTGTGGGTAAAGTATCTACGTATCCATGTTTATCCCATATGTATAACATGCATGATGTAGGGGGTT
Source organism: Rhabdornis inornatus (assembly GCA_013397075.1). NCBI lineage: Eukaryota > Metazoa > Chordata > Aves > Passeriformes > Rhabdornithidae > Rhabdornis > Rhabdornis inornatus. The sequence continues at coordinate 316,948 of VWZS01007392.1, read as the reverse complement.
CGTGTATTTTTAAAATTTAGATTGTCTTGGAGATTTGTTTCTCTCTGCCCCAAAGTTTTTTAATGAAACTATATGCTTAGCTGAGCATTCTGGGTTAGTTTAACATCATTCTTTTCAATTTCTGTTTAACTGCCTGCAAGAACAGAAAAAAGGAACTTAAGTTCCCAAATGGTTATTGGCTTTGAAGATTCAGGATAGTGTTGGAGATGTGTAAAGGAAAACTTGGGAATAAAATTTTGAGCACCTATGGTGTGGACACTCTTTTCTGAAATAACAGTGCAGGCATGCTGCCTTTTCTAGGGGGAGTGGAATTTGCAAGCTGTGCTTTGGCTTGCATACTTAAATATTGACTAGTACTTAGGAAAAGTTTTGCCTCCCCACCATCGGAACATCTTGTGTCTTAACTGAAAGCAGTAAAAATTGGGAAATTTTTCTGAGGCTGAGAGAATTGTATCCTAATCTAACTCAGTACTAAAGCTAAAATAATGTTGATTTCTTTCCTTTTTGATAGAGTAATTGATTTGTAATTAATCAATTAGTAATTAATTAGTGATCAATTAGTAATTAATTAGTGATCAATTAGTAAAAGCACATGCATTTCAAATTTGCCAGTTTTCACAGGAAATTTAGAGCTTTTGTTACATTTTGTGCTGAGTTATCTTGTCACACAACTTCTGAATAACAGATCATAACTTCAGATAACTGTAATAATGTTGAATAAAAATCACTTCTGTGAGTTGTTGTAATTTTAATTTGTCAATGATGTAAAATTCAGTCTGATGTAAGAATGACATGTTTTTTGGTTATTTATCAATAGCATAATTTTTGTTGTTTTTAGAACTTTCCTGATGTTGATGATGAAGGATACAGCATAAAACCGGAAGCAACACAGGATATCCTTTTTGCTATTATTGTGCCAAGTTATTTGATGTTACTACAATTCTTTGGAGAGAGGAAGTACTGGCTAAAGAGTTAGTGAAGATGAATGACAGTTACACCTATGTTACAACCTTGTATTCTTACATTAATAGCTTTTGTAAAAGGAATCCTATTTTTTCTTGTATGTGTGTTCAAACATTAAAGATTAGATTAGATCAGGTGTCTTGGGAACTTTAAAAGGATAGTAAAAATAAAAAGCAAAAAAATAGCCAGATCCAATGCAGATCCAAAATTCCATGCAGATCTCTTTCCTTGAAAAGCTCTGAGAGTTTATAAAGTAAAGTTTGCAAACTATTTAAAGTGTATTGAATGGTTATCTGTTCTATACCTTCAACCTTACTTTTTTTTTTGTAGCCTTAGAGCAGTGTAGAAATAGAATTTTTGTTACTTAATGAAGTCATTACACCACATGCTGTTTCCAATTGATGCTTTTAGCTTTTACTGTCTTTTTAATAATATCTTTCATATACAGAATAAATTTTGTTTTGAATCACCTTCATGGAGGCTCAAGATTTTTCTCTGTCATTCCCCTGTTGCTTTGGAGGAAAATTCTTGTTTCCTCTGTGGCAGTAGGAAAAAAGTAAAGTTCTACTTCAGAGCTTGGAATAGTTACCATAGATATAAGCAAGCCTAGTATGTTAGCAAGATAGCTGATTTTTGGAAATGTATTCACTGAATTTTCTGGGTACTGCAGATAAAAGGTGAATTTAGGCTGTACCATTACCTTAAATTGCAAAAACATTTAGGCAGTTAATAGCTCATTACAGTGGCCAGTTCATCATCATAACTTCATTTTTGTCAGCTTTGCAGAATATGCCTCTAATGCCCACATGGAAGACCCCTCTAACAAATAAAAGCAGTTGGTGTTATCTCCTACTTTCAAAATTGATCTAAAAGTGACAAACTTTTATCCAGTTCTAAGAGGAGTATTATTTCATGCTTTGCATGTATTTCTGAAAGTGAGAGAGAAGCGAACAACATTCATGCTTATAATGAATCATTCATCTAGACACCCTTTTTTTTATTATGTCCTTTTTGTTGTGAAACAAGAGGAAACACATAAATTCTTTGAAGAATATCCATGATTTGCAATCTGTCATGAGATAGTACTTCAGCTTCTGAAAATCTTGACCAACTTCAGGAACTTATCAGTTCTCTTTCTCTTTTCCTCCCTTAGCCTCTAGAAATTTACTCTGTTGATGGGAATTCATGAGATAATTTGTTGGAAGACGTTATATTATAATGACAGTCAATATTAATAAGTCTGACTTAAATCTGTATCGGCAAAACACTTTAAAAGAACTGTTTTATTTGTAGGAAATTAATCTTGAAGGTCAGCGATAACTTTCAAGACAAGAAATCTTTTGACAAAATTAGAATTACTTTTCTTTGAAACTTTTTCTAAAAATGCTTCATTTTGAAGGAAGAGATAGGCATAAGATGAAGATATTTGGCTTTTTCCTCACCACAACTTCTTGATCCTTTCAGTTGAAAGGGATTTGGAATGTCTTTAGGGTTCAGGTTTAAAACTTCATTTGGGAATAGTTTGAAGGATTTTAAAGCAAGTGTCTGTCATATTTTCAGGTGAAAATAACAGAAGTGACTTAGAGAATGTGTACACTTCTTCTAGGTGGTACAAAACTTTTGTGTTTCTGTAGAGGGAAATTTGCAAATTTTTCTTGCCAAAACAAATGCAGTTTTTAAGACTTATCTTGGGCCTTGCAGAGCTTTTCTTCAGTGTGGCTCCTGTGCATATAAAGAGCTGTTTATTTTCCTTATTTTGGGGGCTGCAATGTCATTGTGATTCCTTTTTATCCAAAGATGACAGTACTTTAGGCCGCTGACATTGTTCAGTTTACTGTGCAGCCTTCTGTTTAACTGGCATCCTTTCTTACAAAATTTTCAGAGCCACACCGTAAAAGGAGCAAGTAACACTGGCTCCTGCTGTTTCCTTCACTGCTTATGTTAGGTACAGGTACTATGGGCATTTCACTGCTCAGTAAAGAACCTGGGCTTTTCTTTTCTATTTGGTTTAAAAGATTTCTACGTTTTTCATACATCTGTTAGAATCCCTGTTGGAGTCTTGCAAATTATAATTTTACATGCAGAAGTTGCTGCTTAGAATCTTAAATTTAATCTCATGCCTTCAAATATGCAGTTGTTCAGTTATATGGCAGATACTGCCATTCTTTAGTTGTATGGCATTATGTTTTTCTGAACAGAATCATCATTCTGAAAATAAACGGAATAAACCCCTAAATTTTAACGCTTGAGTTGTGAATTTTGGAGTGGATGTATGTAAGTGCACAAAGAGGTGACTTAATATGAGTATTTTGTGGAGTAAAATTATGAAGTAGATTAGGCAGGTGACTTTGAGGTATTTCCACCTTAACTGAGAAAAACATACCAAAGAGAACCATTTCTATTCATCCAGTGATTCTGACTCTGAAGATGATGAACCCAGGAGGTTCCATGTGGAAATAAAACCTGTCCAGCCAAATAACAGCTCTCAATACACTATGCCTTCTTTGGATGAATTAAAAGTATCCATAGGGAACATCACTCTTTCTCCAGCAATATCTGTAAGTTTTTTGTTCCTTGTATTTTAATGTGTAGAAAAGTGGTAAAGAAACTGTAGTGTAAACATATATTATAGTGTTCAGAATTTATTCTAGATTCAATAACTGTTTTCTTGTGCACTAGGTGATTTTTGGTACACTTTATATTCCAATATATTTAGATTGCACTTTTATATTGCAATATAACATTAAGTACTTTTCTCATATTAAAACTTTCCTGTGAGTCCTTTGAGTGCTCAGTTCTTGTCTTTGTGCTCTTGCCACCATAAGACATTCAATTACATCTTAGATTTAGCTGAGTGTGGCTTTTAAAATAATTTACTAATTAGTTTGTGGTAACATAAAAGTCTTTTAAAACAGATTATATAATGAGGATACACGTAACATTTGTCAGCTTTATTGATGTATCCTGCCAGTTCATGGAATAATCCTTTATACTACCAGATCATAAATAATATTAGGGTATGCTAGTACAGTATTCAGATCAGAATAACACTAGTTCTGATTTTAAGGAAAATAGTGCACATAACATACTAAAATAATAATTTTTCTCTTTTTTCTGTCACCTCATTTTGAAAGCAGAGGCACAGTCCTGTAAGTAGAGAATGCCTTTTTATTTGCATTTGTAGTTAAAACTAAGTAAGTGTAGTATGTGAGGAGACTTGTTGGGAAAACATAGGAATGTTTCATTTCATCTATACCGTGTGATAGGTACATAGGCTGTTTCATTTTCTGTCCCAGACAGTAAAGAGATTTAAAAATGCTGCTCCCTTTGTCATCTCTATAGTATTTATTCCTGCATTTTCATACTAGTATGGCAGGTGTGCACTGGTTACTCTGTCCAGGCTCGTATTACATGGTCTCCTGCAAGCTCATGATGTTTTTGCCTGGCATTGAAAACAAAATATCTCATAGGAAGTTGAGTGGAAATAAGAACTCTGGGACTATTAAGTGGTTTATTTCATGGTAGAAAAACTTACTCCTATTTTTTTTCTTGTTTCAGGCACAAATGAATCAAAATTCATCCAGTAAGTATGAATCTTTTAGTCTGTTAGTTTTTTAACATAGAATGAAAACGAATCTCTTTTTTTTAATTGTTGGAGACGTAAACTTCTTAAACATCTGTATTTTAAATGGAACAAAATGTTTCGCTTGTTAGTTTTATATAACTCTTCCTTTTATCTATTGAAGAGTTATCCATGTACTTGGATGTTGAGGGGATCAGATGAACCTGTATCTGACAGTAGTGAGGAACACATCCAGATGCCAAAGGGGTTACCCCATGGAAAAAACTCCTGTGCAAGTTCGTGAAACCCTTCCACCTGCTAAAGTTTAGTATGATCACAAACCAGCAAAGCAGACTGTGTGTATGATGTAAAATACTGACATTGAGGATGGAGCATTAGATTCTATTATTCAGGGTCGGGGTTTTTTTGCCGGTAGGAAACCAGGCCAGATTTGCTGAAGAACAGTATTGATGTAAACTGTATAATTCAAGGAGGAAGTTTCAAGTAAACAACAGTTCCTTATGAAGTACATTAGTCTATGTAGTCTTCTCGTATTTCAGGAATATCTAAACTTATCAGAAATACATTTTCTTTTTTCCATTTTAATAGTAATTTGTTTTGAACTTACAACACTAATATTAGCTATCTTTTTATAATGAAAATTAAGTTTTTATTCTGTATTTCACACTTTTAGTGATAATACTGTATCTTTTTCTTAGGTGAAGAGTTAACAAAATCAAAACTTTCTGCTCCAGCTACTGAGTAAGTTCAAATTTAAAATTCTATCCAATGCTGTTTTACAGGAATTTGTTCTTATTTTTCTAATGCTTGGAAACTCACCAGAAATGACATCTGAGTCCTATTTTAAGTTGTACCTCTATTGCATTATAAGATTAAGTGTATCAATGGATATTTCCATTCATTTGTTTGCCCCTTCTAATCACATTTGATTTATTGTGATCAATCTCAGTTGATATTTATAATTAGATGGCTACAAAATGCTTTTAAATATGACAGATTTAGTTTCTATCCACGAGTATTCCATGGTAAAGTGTTTAAGATTGCAAACCACAAATTTACACTGATCTGCATGCATTGCTTATGTGCGGAGTACTTATACGCTGAAGTAAATGAATTTGAATATGTAGGTCTCAAAAACTAGTTGTTTACCTGACATTAGAGAGTATGTCCACACACAAATTTTCACCAAGGTGTTGGCTAAGATAGTCTCCTTATGTGTAAATCAGTTCTTTGACCTGCAACTTTTGACTAATTCTTTTCTTTTTAGATGCAAAGACTAGTATAGACTTAACTTGTCAAATGTTTCTATCATATTATTGAGGGACTTTTTGCAAGGGTTATGTAGTGATAGGAGTAGGAGATGTGGCTTTAAACTGAGAGTAGTTTTAGATTAAATATATGGAAGAAATTCTTTACTGTGAGGTCTGATGAGATGTGGAACTAGGTCACCCAGAGAAGTTCTGGATGCCCTGTCTCTGGAAGTGTTCAAGGCCAGTGTTCAAACGACGTCATCTAGTGGATGTCAGCATGGTTGAAACAGAATTTTTAAAGATCCTTTCGAAGGCAAACTATTCTGTGATTATTATAGTTATTACATTATCAAACTACTACTGAAGTTTGTGATTGTTATGAATGCATAAATCTTTCATTTCTATTCAAATTTTAACTCTTAATATAGAAAGGGGAACAGTGACTTCCTGGCATGGGATCCACTCTTCAGCACTTCTCTTGAATCTTCCTCTTCAGCTTCTTTGGCATCATCATCCTCCTCAGGTAAAATATTTGATGGTAGAGATTGTGTTTGCCATATTTCTGGATGTTCTGGTGTTTTTTTTCAGTTATTGCAAGGGTACATGCTTTGATGCATAAATGATAGAATTTTGTAAAGCAGTATACTGTTGAAGTGTTAGATGACTGAGAAGGCAGTATATAAGGCTTTCAAGCTAGAGAGCATGAGGAAAGAGGGAATGCTAGACACTTCAGGAAAATTCTATCTCGCTCCTGCCTTTTTTTATTGCCTTCTTATACTTACGGAATAATTGCTCACCATCTAGAATGTAATCCTTTTTCTTCGGATGGTAAACTGTGAGATTAAATGGAGGTTGTTGTAGCAACTGTGAGGCAAGCTGAGCTTGCACAATGAATAGGGATGGGTTTCTTCTTTCCAGGAAAGTCAATGTAGTACAAAGGCATTGCACAGCTTTGCTGTGAGGAACTTGTTTCCTGTAGGAAGGAATGATTCTGTTAGGAGATGTGAAGGCATAGTCCAAGGGGGGATGGATAAAAATTCCACAACTGCGACACGAATTAAGCTGAGGTCCTGAAAGCAGTGGTATTGCAAGAAAAAGGATGGTGTGTAGCATATGGGAGGTGGAGGGAGAGAGCACATGTTGCATAGGAATTTTGGGTTGCAGGATATTAGTGTTGGTAAGACACTGGCAGGCTTTCCTGAAAGCCGTTCTTTGCAAAAAATGGCTCCATGGTTCTTTTCAGTCTACCTACTGTTCTTTACTCCAACATCTTAATTTTCTCTTAATGTAGACACTTTTCTCTTCCCATACACCTGAGAAAGGAAGTGCTTGCTGATTTTTTTAAATTAAGTACTTGTATTCCAAAAATTGTCCTCACTTCTTTGTTCATGATTATGGCTTTCTAGTGGTTTTCTTCTGTGCTTGATCATGCAGATTGAAGAACAATAAGGAAGATTACATGTGACAATAGAAGAATTCTGAAAAACTGGTGTTATTTCTTGGCTTAAGTAATGTTCTTTTAGCAGCAATCAGCAGTGCTTTGTAGCACTTCAGATTTTAAGTAGAACCTAGTCTTTCACTACCAATTCATGTTCCTTGAAGGTTATGGTTTTAACAAATCCAGCTTAGAGAATTCGTCATAATTTTTTCATCCTGACTTACGTAACCAGTCAGTAGTATTGGCAAGTGAATCCACTATGTGTGTGGTAACGCATTTAAGAATAAATTCTAGAGAAAGATATATTACTGGAATATTCTGAAAAGAAATTGTGCTTTCTTAAGATACTCTGTTTTGATAACTTTGGTCTTGTGTTGGAGTCTGTGGAGAAAGGCAGAGGATACTTAACTTGTGCTGGTGCTTGTAGCTGTATTTAGGCTTTTATTGCTGTGCTTGGACAGGAAGTGAAAGCAGATTAGGAAATCTTCATCCAACTCCTCCTGGCAGCAGAATTGTGGAGAAAGTAGTCTCTGGTTGATGAGTAATGACAGAGATCCGTAATATCATCTCTAGCTGTATCTGGCAGGGAGTCATCTACCCTAGTCCTCATGCTCATGTTCATTGGAATTGGTGCAATAGAGGGTCTTGTGGGTATAAATCAAGTTTAGGTACATCTGTGCCTTGGCAAACTTTATTTGATAAATAATTATTTCAAGAATTGTAGGTGTTAACTAAGATATTTACATTTGTGAAATAATCTGTAGAATGAAATAGAAAGTAAGTGTTCCAAAGTATAACAAATTTCTAGTACATTTGGGGCAAAAAAAATTGGATCAATGTAGGTCATGTTGTTTAGATTGAGTTCTAATGCTTCCTAAGTTGCAACTTAGTTTTAAAAGGTTTTTTAAAATACTTACCTGGTTGTATTTTCCTTGAAATCAGTGTTTATTCTTCAACTTGAAGGTTAGTATAAGATAGTGCTTAACATTTTTGAAAATCTCAGTCCAAAACTTAAATTACACGCATTAGTTGTGTGGAATACAGCATATGTCCCTTATGGTTTAAACATTTGTTTAACTAATGTTTTATAACTCTGTTAATCATTGAACACTTAAACTACCTTGGTATTTGAGCAGACAGTGGTTTATGCAGCACAGAAGTAATCTTTGGTCATCCATGAATAATCCCACTTTATTAGAAGTTTAAGCTAACTTTGTAGTCTTGAAGAAACACGACAGACATTTTTTAGCTAGCTCTTGATATTTTAAAAATGCTTCTGTTAGTTATCTTCCTTATTTTCATCCGTATGTATTTTTTAAATAGTTCTTAACATCTCAATATTGTTTTTAAATAGGATTTATAGTATTATTTTAAAGTCTTTGAATGATATTTAAATTATCTGTAGAAAGGGAAAGCTGTGTTAAAATTTTTAATGTTTAGGTGAACTTAGAGAATGTATTTGTTTATGGCAAAAGGACCACTGTAGAGAGGATAACTGTACTTTTGATCTGAATTTTTAAATGTGTTTCTCTCTTTTTTTGACTTTGGTTGTCACTGCTGTTGCTCCTAGCTCTGCCAATCTGCAAGATGTTGAGAATTGACTAACCTTGCATTTTCTGCTTCCTTCGTCATCTAGAGCAACAGGCAACAGCAAGTGCAGGGAATACTTGTGGAAAACTCCTTTTTTCAGCAGTCAGAAGACTATAGCATGAGAGAGGAAAAAAAACTGAGGTGGATGATGCTTCATCCATATTGTTACTCACTAGACACAGATTCGTACAGGCAGAATAACTATCAGACCAAATCTTGTGACTCCATTGTCTTCATTCATTCACCTGAAAGCCAAATCTGTTGGACCTTCCTATTACAATTATTAAGAGGATCAAAGTCTTTGGAAGGAACAGGATAGGTTTGATTAAATAACTCTGAAGGAAATTAAAAGCAGAAAGCTGTGGAGAGGAACCAAAAATGGAGTAGGATGCCAGAAGGGAAAAACAAAGATGAGAAAAAGTTAAATCACAACAGGTAGTAAGTTGGAGGAATAAGGAAAGTTGTGAGACATAGAGCCTTAAGTGGAGAGATACACAATAACTTTTTTTTTTAATGTAGTAAAAAATGCAAAGTGACATCGTTGGCAGTGTGAATGAAGTACATATGATAAGTGGCTTTTTTCTTTTTTCTATTTGTGAGTTGGGGGGATTACCTTAGTAGAGCAGTTTTTTTTCATGCTGGCTAGTAATCCTTGTGCAGTGGATATTTAATACTTTTTTGAATATTGAAATTTTTATCTTTTCATTGTCAGTCCTAGTTTCAATTCTTCCCTTTTCCTTCAGCTACCCTAACAGAGCACAATAGGAGCTCCTCCTCATCTACCACTGATTTGGCTGGGTGTAGAATATCTCAGTCTTTGCTTGGACGCCAGACAGATTCTGGGTCTACAAGCCCATCCTCACCAGGCTTTACCATTAGCATTTTGTGCAAATCTGGTGTTACAGCAGCACCATCAGGGAGTACCGGTACTTTATCCTGTTTTTCACGGTCTCAGAGTCAGTGGATTTCCTTTGCTGATGAACTTCTTACAATTAGACACACAAGCACAGACAAGAAGGAGCCCCAAAGATTGCATTTTAAAGCTGAAAATGCCTATCTTGCCACTTCTGCTTTGCTTGGGAATTCTTCCAACATCTGTGCTTCTGAGGATCAAAGTGACCTTTTCAATAACTCTATATGCCATGAACGATTATTCATTGAAGAAACTTGCACTGCTGCTGAAATATCTTCTGCATCATCTTCAGCACTACTGGACTGTTGTGTAGTGTCTTCTTGTGCTCATACAAATAAGGGTATGCCAAGCATGCATTCTGTACTGCTCTTTGCTAATAACTGACTCCAAAAAGCAAGCTTTGGATTCATTTTTCTTTTTGTTATTATTGCTCAACTGATGTTAAAATTAACTTGTCTTCTTACTTAGAACATACTAAATTGCTTGTTAATACCAGCTGGGACAGTGAAGTGACTATTCAACTAGAAATAAGAAGAAAATTCAAATTATTCATTTAAAGGCATTGCTTTCTCTTAACTATGCAGTGTTGCTTTTCTAGAAATGGGAATGTATTTTTGTGGGATGTCAGACAGCAATGAGATCTCAAAGATTAAGTAATTGCATTTGCAAAATCAATTCTTTTTACATACAAGCGTCCAAGAGTGGTTGGTATAAAATCACCTGAGAGCAGTGAGAAAGCCCATGATGCACTTTTAAATGTACATTTCAGGGTATCACATGGCGCTGTTTTAAAAGCACTTACAAATTGTGGTAACTCTTGAAACATGGCACTTGTACAATAGGAACCTCTAGAAGAAACATCACTTCCAGATACTCTACTCAAGTAAATAAATACTTATGTGCAGTGTGATCTTTCTAACGTTTTCTTAACTTTGCTTTCTTTCAGCAAGGCCCACCACTCCTCTTTCTGTGGGCACTATTGTACCCCCTCCAAGGCCTGCTTCAAGACCAAAGCTGTCTACTGGGAAACTTAGTGGGATTAATGAAATAGTATGTATTGATTATTATTTTTTTATTTGCCATTTTGACTTGATTTCATATACACCATTCATTTACACTGTTACAGTGGAGTTACTTTCTAGCCAATTTTTAAGGAATTACATAAGCAGATTTTCAATATTGCCAAATAGGCATGGTAATAGTTTATGATAAGCATCTTGTTACAACAAGTAATTATTAACACAAGTACAAAGGTCCAAACCATAATTTTTGCATCAGCTGAGTGTTTTTAATTGAGCAAATCTGTAATTTGATAATGAAAGATGGTGCATGCATAAGATTGAAGTTTTTAAAATGCAAAATACTAGTGAAGTTATCAACAAACCTCCCTTGATTTAGGGATATCACCAAAGCTTTGGGAAATGAGTGGGGTTTTTTGCAGTTTTATGTTGACAGAAGTAGTCCTGTTGTGACTTCTCCCTGCACTTGGTGCTGGTTTGTGGAGAAGGGAGGTGGTAGATCACAGAAGTTGCCTGTGAGGATAGTGAGAGGTTGTGCACTGTCTGTATGTGCCTGCAGTGCAGGTCACCTGCTGATAAGAAATGTGGTGAAGAATGCAAATAACCAAACAGCCTATCAGACTAGGCCATGCCTAATTTCCTCTGTAAATATTAGTATTCTGCAAGTTTCATTTGATTTCCTGACTTGGAAAAATGTTCCCGTGGTAAAATCCTCTTATTGTCTTTCTAAGTAGTAAGATACTTTAACCATATTCTTGGTAGAAACAAAATTCTCATCAGGTTTGACAAAACTGAGAAAATATTTTCAAACTGTTTAGCTTTTCTGCAGGATAAGAACAGAGTTAGTTTTGAAATTCTCTTTTCTTTCCAATACAGAATTGTAGTAATTGCTCTTAGCCCAAGGAGTCTGTTCTTCATGTCATCATAATTAAATAGAATTTATGTGGTACTGTTCTGCTATAAAGTATGATCCTGAACACTCATTTTATACTGGTGCTTTTGAAATTTACTATAGTCTGGATACAAGTAGATGGTTGTCAGTTGTCTTTATTATATGAAGACATTATATTAACTCCTTTTACAATTCTCTTAGTCTCTATCAAAGCCAACAAGTGCAATGGAATGGAGTAAAAGGTTACTATGACATCTTGTCCTTAGGGGGAAGGAAACACCCCAGATTCACAAATGCTAGTGGTCAGAAGGAATGAATGACTAAATTCAGAGGGTCCACAAAACTCACAAAGCTTTATTATTAAATTATGCACTTGGCATGGAAATTGTTATGTTAGTCCCTGACCTACTATATACGCACATGACAGTGGGTTCTGAAGAAAAAGGTAGAATAAAAAAGGAAGATACATAGGAATATATGAAATAAACAGGAAGAGAGAGAGAAACAGAGAAAAAGAGATCACCAATCCTGGTTCCAGTGTTGGTTCAGCTGATGGAATGTCATAGAGGTATCACCTAGGCTTGTTGGGGGTACATTTTTATAGAAAGGTTTTCCCCACTTAGAGCTAAGTTTCTTGTTTTCTATGCAAATTAATTATCATGCACAGTTCATTCTTTCAGACCTTTCTGGAATTCAGTCAGAGGGCTTTGGGCATCCTGCATGGTCTTGCTCCTCCCCTAGAGTCCATGCCCACTTCTCTGCCTCATTCCTGCAATTGAGCTGTACTAGTACTTATGCTTGTATGCAGGACCCATAACAGGATGTTTGTCAAAGGAAAGTGCTGTCTACCACTGCATAGCCCCTTCTCCAGCCACATCTTTTTCTTTTTCAGTTTGTTACTACCAACAATCCTTGGTTATTATCAGTGGACCTTGTCTGTTAGTACCAATAGTCCTTGCTTATTAACAACGATCTGTGGTTATTACCTGGAGGCCTTGTCTATTAGTACCAACAATCCTTGGTTATTACTAACAGTCCTTGATCATTATCAGCAGTCTTTGTCTGTTATGACCATCAGTCCTTGGTTGGTTCGCAGCCGTGCAGCCATCAGTGTTTCAGACATATACATTAGCCCCTTATCTCCTGGGATTCTACAGTTATCCTGCCAAAATGATGCTTTGGGGATTTTGGCACCTTTCAGATAGGTTAATCCCAGCATGATCATTAGTTAAATACCTTAACAGTTAAGTGTATCCCAAAACCATCCAGAGATTTAGAGTGGAAGAGACTTCTAAGTTCTCTTGGCCAATCTGCTCAAGAAAGGGCTGGCTTCAAAATTTTATAAGGTTGCTCAGGTACATGCTGAGTTTTGAAAATCTCCAGAGTGGGAGATTTTATAATCTGCTAATCTGGCAGCCTGTCTCAGGATTTTACTGCAAGGTTGCAAGAAGGACTTTTCCCAAAGTCCGGCTGGCATTTCTTCGCTGTAGTTCTTGCACCTCTTGGAAGAGCCTGACTCTGACTTCTTTGTGTGCCTGTTTTTACCTACCAGGAGATGGCTAATAAATCCCTTCTTAGGCCTCTGTTCTCCAGGCTGAAAAAACCCTGGTCCTACAGCCTATTCCTCTCTTGTTCCTGTATTCCAGTCACAACTATTTTCATTGCCCTCTGCTGCTCTCACTTCCAAATCATTAGTAGCTCTGCTTTAGCTCTCTAAGTCTATGTTTGCCACACATACACAGGGCTGTAGTCTTAGTTTCTGATACTATGTTCTATTATTATTGACAGGCTGTTGCGTAATCAAATATATTAGACTTGACTACTCTGTCAAAAAAACCTAAGATCTATGAAATAATGGAATTTACTCCAATGGAAAATGCAGGTTCTCTGTTTTACACTAAAAAAGTAGGGTAGATAAAACATTAAAGAAACTATTTTGTGAAACATTATTTTGTGAAATAATATTCAGTGAATATATAATAATAGTGAATATATATTCACTATTTTGTGAAATTGATTGGGGCATGAAATAATTTTTCTATTTACAATATTTTTTTTCATCTGTTTAAAACCACTTTGTGTTATATTCTTGTGATCTCTTTTGTTCAGCCTAGGCCATTCAGCCCTCCATTGACCTCTAACTCAAGTCCACCTCCAGCAGCTCCTTTGGCACGCGCAGAGAGCATTTCTTCTATATCCTCTTCTGCTTCCCTCAGTGCAGCAAACACACCTACAGTTGGTAAGTTTAATTAACCATTTTATCTTACTTGAGAAATAGGACAACTCAGCCACTAGGCTGCACCTGTTGCGAGAGCCATTGCTGGAGTTAGCTGTTTCATATGTGAGTCCAGGTACTTCAAGCATCCTTTGCAGTGTCTGCTTCTAAATGACACTGAGACACAGGAAAGTAGATTAAATTAGATTAGACCATAGATCAAATTATGGCATGTTCTTTGGGGAAATATTATTGACAGTTAACATTCTATGAATTCTTATTTGGTATGCTTGTATATCCATCAATTACAACATGTTATTATATATTTGTTCAGAAGATGTTACTGTATAGGTGCAGAAATACTTAGGGACACTGAAAGATTTGAATGAATACAAATGTTCACGAAACTGAGTTCTTTTATGTTTTTTTAATTTTGTTTGTTGTTCCATAATTGCAGTTTCCAAAAAATCTAATGCATCTTTTTCTTCAAGTTAGTTAAGAATATAAGCTGAGCAGTAAAAGCACAACGGACAATTAAAGAAGAAAGATTAAGATGAAGAGGAAGTTAATCTTTATGTGTTGCCACTAATTTCAGAAGGTGTTCTCTTGTTTTTAAAGGAAGGCCATTCAGTTTTGGTATTTGATTATCATAAATCAAAAGGAGATTTTAGTTAGTTGGGGTTTTTTGTTAGTTTGGGGATGGCAGGGATTAAGACATTTTAACTTGTTTGTTTAGCAGTATTGAACTGTTTAGTTCCTGAACACCATTACACCTTTAATCACAAGTTAAATCATGCTGTCAAGTTATCATTGTTGCCAAGGATTCCTCACTCAGGCTCAGCAGCTCAGAAGAGCATCTGTGCTGCACCTAGTGGGAGTTCTGCAGTGGAGCTGTTTCCACCCTGTGCAGAAGCAGAGCTACTAAGTTCTGCCTAACCTTAGCTCTTACAGTTCAGTGTCCACCATTTGCACAAATGCTGAGAAGCGTCACAGAAACACAACTGATATTTTGGTTGCCAGAGTCTGCCTGGGCTCACGTCCTCAGGTCTCAAGCTCTGGTGTCGAGGAACCAAAAATTGGTGTCAAGAGCATCAATACCCCCAGCTCTGGGGAGATATATGTATGTGTTGTTGGAAACAGTGGCAGAGTGAAGTCTTGAGGTGAGGCAGGAGGTAAGGAGGTGTGTGCTGACACTGAGGTTTGACGTGGTTATTATTCTGGCCTAGGAAAAATAGATAAGGCTAGTTCTATCTGCACCGATTGCACTTTCCTGGGAAAATGGGAAGGGCAGTGCAAAAAGCTGAAATACTTTGGGGCATGAGGATATAATTTGCAATACATTCTGTATTCTCTTGGCTTTTGCACAATCGAGTGTTCCCCTTACCCCATTTGATCTGAATAATGAAGAGTTGACTCTGATTATCTTTTTCCAAGTGAAGTTGAAGGCATATGTAATTGAGTGCTTCTTTTATGTTTTAGCTTTAATTTAATTTGCAAAATATTTTTAATATTAATTTTTAACATCTGTTTTTGCTTGATATATTTTGTTTTCTTGCAATGTTTTGTTTCATTTAAATGTAATAGACGATGATCTTTTGATTCGAAATCTTCCTACAATTGAAAAGCTTTGTGAGACACCACCAGGTATTGTACTCAAAGCACATTAATGTCTTAACTAATCATCCTAATATACTACATCTAATTAAATTGTATTTCTTTTGAAGCAAGTTTCTCCAGATATTTCTGGTATCTGGCACATACAAGTTGCTTGGCATCTCAACTACATTATAAGTTATATATTGCTGAAATCACCAAAACTTATGTAACTACTTTTATATAATGTTATCTTCTGTCTATCCACTTGCCTGCTCCATAAACAAACAGCTCCAAGCTGAAACTTGGCCTTACTTCTTCAGTTTGCCATTACTACTTTCTTTCAAGTAAAGTGAATATATTTTTACTTTGACAATCCTTATTCACCTAACACAAGTAGGTAATAATGTTTCTATATTTACATATAATACAAATCTTAGAAGACAGACATAATAAAGATAGTACTTTTTAAAATAAATTTTATTTTCATGACGGCTGTTTAGCCAGTATTAAAACTGTCTGGATCTTTTTTCCTAATCTGAACTAAAACCATTTGATTAGCTTTATTCATCTGCCCTTTTTATGACCAATGATGCAGTCTTTTGTTCTGCAGTTGTGGTCTGCACCTTGAAGGTGTCAATGCAACCATTTGCATGGTTATGTCACTAGCTCTTGCGTCAGCACAGCTTAGGGGCTGGTAGTGGTGATCAGGCTGAGGCAAGTGGCAGGGCATTTAAGCCAGGTTGGCCATCACTAACAAAGGTGATAGAACTGGAGCCTTGATCTGGGCTGCAGCCTGAGATCAAGTGAGGATCCTTCACGCAGCTGTGTTACTTCCTTTCCATCTGAAACTTCACAGGAGATACAGAAAACCCTGAAGCTGAATGTTGCTGCATTGAATTGTACTGTCAGCAGCAAGGCAACAAAACAATGATTTTCAGCATCAGGACAAGCAAAGTTATGTTTGTTTCATATGATGGAATGACAGCATCATGAAAGTTGGGAAAAGATTGCCAAGATCATCAAGTCTAGCCATTGAATGATCACCATTTCTTGAACACCTCCCGGCATGGTGACGCCACCACCCCCCTGGGCAGCCCATTCTAAGTGCAGAAATTCTTGCTGTAGTCCAGCCTGGAGCTCCCCTGGCACTGCTTGAGGTCGTTTCCTCTTTTCCTGTTGCTGATTGCCTGCGAGAAGAGACTGTTCCCTACCTTGCTACACCCTCCTTTTAGGTAGTTGTAGGGAGTGAGAAGGTCCCCATTATCACTCCTTTTCTCTAGGCAAAATGTCCTGAGGTCCTTCAGCTGTTTCTCATATGACTTACTCTCCAGACCCTTCCCTTGTTCCATTGCCCTTCTCTGGACGTGCTCCACCACAAAAATGTCTTCCTTGAATTGAGGGGCCCAAACCTGGACACGGCACTGGAGTTGTGGCTTCACCAATGCTGAGTACAGGGGGACAATCCCTTCCCTGGTCCTGCTGGCCACACTACCTGTATTGCTGATACCAGCCAGGATGCCATTGGCCTTCTTGGTCACCTGGGCACTGCTGGCTCATGTTCAGCTGCTGTCACCAGCACCCCCAGGTCCTTTTCCTGTGGGCAGCTTTGCAGCCACTCTGTCCCAGCCTGTGGCACTGCCTGGGGTTGTTGTGACCCAAGGACAGGACCCAGCACTGGGCTTTGTTGAATGTATACTAATTTATTTATTTTTCAGTTTATTGGTTTCTAGAAGAATGCATAGGTTTTTGAGTCGAAGGGTGATGAACAATGGGAGCAGAGCAAAGAAGAGAGAAGTGATCTCATAGTTCCCCAAATAGGTCTCAGAGAAATATATATACATATGTACTTGCTTTGGTGTTCCCTAAAAAAAGGCAAGAAGAGTGTTATTATTTCTTAAAAAATTCACTTTTCAGTCAAGCAAGCAGTATTTGTCTTTTACCAATAGGAATATAATGAATATGTTTGCATTACTCTGCATAATTTTTGAAATATTGCTATAAAAATGTACATATGACCATTAAGTAAAAGATTTTAAAATAATTCATACACCTGTACACAAGGTAATCCTGTCTGCTCTACAGTTGTTTGTTGTTCCTTAGTAAATTGTCAGAAAAAGACATTAAAGCAGCTCAGCAACTATAGTGCCACATATGTTGAGAGTACACTTTGGTTTCAGTGAAGAATAATTCTGGAGTTCAGTATTTCACCAAACAGAATTTCTAGTAATTGATTATTTATACTCATTATTATTTATATTACACAATTATTATTTATAACTCATTATTTTATTGCACATTTTCCTCTTGAAATAATGATTTCTGGATTCCTGAGACGATTGAGAATCACAGGTTTTGTTCGTAGTTTTCAGGGAGAGAAAAATCCTTGGAATCATGGTCCATCTATTATCTGAAAGAATAAAGAAAAACAGCCTACTGGCATTCTTTTCATACTGAAAAAAAATGAATAAATCAGTGGTTTTTAGCCAGAATCATAATAATTAGTTAATTTAAGAATTTTTGGTTTTCAGCACTTTTTACTAGTTCTTTTGGATCTAAGTGTTGCACAGATGTTTGCATGGTATGGAGAAGCATTCTGAACATTTTACTACCTTATGTGAGAAATTATAATGGAGGGAGAGGTATGAGGTAGCAGAATTAGACCAGCTCCTGTCTTTTACTTTTTCTGTCTCTACTTCGTTCATTTATATCTTAATTTAAGGTCTAATATGAGGTATTAGGTGCTCGGTGAAGAGCAAGACCCCACCTTCCTTTCTACTTCTGAAAGAGCTAAGAAAGGACAGCCACTTAGAGTAAATAGGTTTAAATTTGCTGTGGGCAATACTATACAGAATAATTATTTTGTCTCTGCTTTATGGTATGAAAGAAATTTTTCAATTTGCTTATGAAAAGATAAAGGCTGTACCTCCTTTGTGATAGGTAATGCTATGTGATACTGACCATCTTCGTTCCTTCATGGTACAAAAAAATGTAATAAGATGCTCTCTACTATGCTGCTGCACTAAAAAAGAAGAAACTTCCAATATTCTGTATTTCATACACGTATAGAAAATTTGTGGAAAATGAAATCCCATGACAACCTGTTCCATCAACTGCATATGTGCATTTCAAAATGCCTTAGCATGAGGTCTTGGTTGATTTTTATAGCTCTATATTGGAATTGTGTTGTGTTAGCACAAGCAACAAGTGAAGACTTCCCCAGCAATTTCTGCTTGGGAGTTACAATGTTTGTTGACTGAAAAAGTTAAAAGAATGTTCAACAGTTCACTTATGTGGGTAATATTGATGAATTTGCATTTAAGTTAATTTTTACTGTAAGTGAATTCTTTGTATTTCTGTGACCATTTTATCGTGCATTTTTCCACAAAAAAAGCATACAGTAGGGATTTTTTAAAAATAATTCTAGTCAATTTGCTTTGGGTCTGTTGACTTCATCCCCACCAGTAGCCATTTTAATGCAGTGTTCCTCTGTCTCATGTATTTCCTTGTGTCTGTTTACATAACGTCATACTAATAGTCATACCTGTGTTCTTAAGCTGCTGAGCAGCATTTTGGTGGTACAATTGTACTGTACTATGTTTATGTATTTCTACACACTTTACAAGTAATACCTCAGATGACACTGTGACATTGGTGTAAACTCTTGTGAAAATTACAGATGTAGTCAACCATTCTGAGATCTATTAAGCTTTTTGAAAATTAAATCTATACACTGTATGTATTCTAGGTGTTTCACGTGGTCCCAGCCCCGTCAGCCTTGGAAACCAGGACATCTTGCCTGTTGCAGTAGCTCTTACTGAATCTGTTAACGCCTACTTTAAAGGAGCAGATCCCACAAAGTTAGTTAAATAGTGAATTGTGTTGAATGTATTGAGTTATAATAAGACACTGAGTCTACTTTTCATACTGGGGGAGGGGGAATGAGTATGAATTAGAAGGGGAATTCAAAGGGTTTTTTTCCCTGGCTACAAGTGACAACAGTGGCTTATTGCTCTTTACTGGCCTGTATCCTGCCAGGAGTTCATACATACCTACTTTACAAACATGTGTTCGGTGAGAGCACTGAGAATGACAAGGATTTTTATCATTGTCAGGTAGGTGTTACATGTAATTTTGTGCAGCTGAAAGCACTTCATTCCCTGTCACATCCTTTAGGCCATCCTTAGGCCTTGCCTAGGCAGAGCTGTGCCGTGTTTTCAAAGCTTGAAAAATATCCAAGACTACTGTATGCTTAAGCAGTTCATTTTTTCTTTCTTATTTCATCTTATTTCCAAGCTGAAAGTGACAATACATAGTCACATTACCCTCATTTGAGATTGGTTTTCTGTTTTTAAATCAATTCATAAGATTGTGAAATTGCAGTGGTTGCTTTAAAATTAGTATTAGAACTAGGCAGTTAATGAGTTGCAATGAAGCTGATTTTTTTATTCTCTTCTAGATGTATTGTGAAGATTACTGGTGATATGACGATATCATTCCCAAGCGGGATTATTAAAGTCTTCACCAGCAACCCATCTCCTGCTGTGCTCTGCTTCAGGGTGAAAAACACAAGCAAACTAGAGCAGATTCTTCCAAATGCACAACTTGTATACAGGTTTTGTATTTTTTTAAACATAACTGCAAGCTACATAATTTGTAAAGTATGAGCTGTTGTGTACATAAATCAGAATTCTTTGTAGTCTGGTTGATTTAATTACATATAATTTAATTTTCTGAATTAATCTTCTTCAACTTAGTTCTCTCCACTGCCACTATTAAAAAGCTCAATGATTACTGGGCTTAAAACGTGAGCTGAGTATAACAGCCATAAAAATAATTTGTGTGTCTGTGTTTTCATATGCATTTTATAAATAATTTCTTTACACATTAGTAATAATGGTAAAACTAAATGATGAAACAACAGGCTTAAATCGAAAACAAGTAGTAGGAGATTCATATACTTTCATTTGCCATCTACTAGTATATTTTAAATCTGAATCATTACACAAATCAGATTCTTTACATAACTATGTCTCAGATGTGTAGCAGCATGCTTTGAAGAATTTGTAGAAAAAAAAGGTTGCTAATTGAGTAGGATAATTGTTGGAATTGCACTTGGAGATATTGTTTAAAAAAAAAACAGAAAAGCTGGAATTTTTTTTAGCAGAAATCCATTTCAGCTGAGCAGTTTGTATTTCATTTATTGGAGAAATCATTTGAACAATAAGCTAAATGTTTTTAAATGCTGTGTTGTTTAACTACTGAAATAATAAACTATATGCATGTATTCTTTTGTATTTAATTTCATTTTGTTAGTTCATATTTAATGTAATGAATAATTATTACAAAATTAAGTTTAATCACTGTTTGGCATGACAGTTTATAACTGAAATGTTAGCAGAGCTGTATCTAACAAAGTGAACTATACTGAAAAAGTGTATTTTGTAAAAAAAAAGTTAAAATGTCTAGTATTCTTGAATGTGTGGTATAATATTTCACCCCTAATTAATGGTCTTTCCTTGTAGTGATCAGTCACAAAGTGACTCCAGTACTAAGGACTTTTGGATGAACATGCAAGCTATAACGGT
Source organism: Rhabdornis inornatus (assembly GCA_013397075.1). Lineage (NCBI taxonomy): Eukaryota > Metazoa > Chordata > Aves > Passeriformes > Rhabdornithidae > Rhabdornis > Rhabdornis inornatus. Next base: position 295,904 of record VWZS01007392.1, on the reverse strand, counting down.
CTACCTCAAGAAATTATCAGAGCAGAATCCATCTGCATCCTATTACAATGTGGATGTTTTAAAGTATCAGGTAAACATTCTTATCCTTTTGTAATTTTTAAGGAATTCCAGCAGATATGATATATACCCAGAAATTAAAAGAATTTTTCTTTGTCTGCCAGCATGGAGGTGAACTGTCATCCCTCACCTAGACCAGTTCTGAGTATATCTCTACTTACAGTGCAAAGACTCTGCCCAGGCTTAGCACATTCCTGCTATGCTTCATGTCATTCCGTAAGATACAGGGCTTGTTTCAGCTTGCTAATGATTCAGCCCAATCCTGCAAGCAAGCTTCAAACACTGTTTTTCTTGATATTTGTCAGCAAAGACAAATTCTCCTTTAAGATATTTGATGGGGACTCCTTGCACTTCGTACTCGTTCTGTCTTTGATTTTGCAATTGCGTAAGTTTTGGATGCTGTCACTGATGAATTTTAATGCATGGTTCTGGCTTGCAGTTGAAAGAAAGTAGGTTTAGATTAGATACTAAGAAAAAAAATCTTTACTGAGAGGGTGGTGAGTCACTGGCAAAAGTTGCCCAGGGAAGTTGTGTATGCCCCATCTATCCCTGGCAGTGTTCAAGGCCAGACTGGGTAGGGCTATGAACAACGTGGTCTAGTGAAAGTTGTCTGTGCCCATGATGAGGGCAGGTTGGAACTATATGATCTTTAAGGTCCCTCCCAACCCAAACCATTCTGTGATTCTATCTGAGAATGTATGACATTCTGATTTCTCGCTATGTAATAGAAGAGGAGTAGTCAGAATGGATTTACTGAGCATACGTCATGCTTGACCAAGCTGACAAACTTCTGTGGTGACATGACTGTCCCTGTGGATGAGGGCATAGCAGTAGATATTGTCTGTTCAGACTTGGGAATGCTTTTCAACACCATCTACCACAGAATCTGTATAGAGAAGCTGGTGAAGAACAGGCTGGATGAGCAGACACTGAGGTGAACTTATTCCCGGGGGACATACTGATTTTACAGTTTAATAGCTGCAAGAATGATCTGAATGGTGGGACAGAGTGTACCCTTGGTAAGTTTGCTGATGATACCAAATGGGATGGCCCTCTGGATAAACCAGAGGGTCATTTTGCCCTCCTAAGGGGGTACAACAGGCTGCAGAAATGGGCTGATAGGAACCTCGTGAAGTTCAACAAGAAGCCCACTTGGGGAGTGACCAGTTGGAAATGATCTTGGCAGAAAAGGACCTGAGGGTCCTGTGGGTTACCATGTTGAACATGAGCCAAACAACTCCCTGCTTGTGCTGCAAAGGCAACACATGGTCTCCTGAGCTGCATTAGCAGTATTGCTAGTAAGTGAAGGGAGGGGATCCTTCTCCTCAACACTGGTGACACCACACCTGGGGTGCTGTGTTCAGTTCTGGGTTGTTCATTGCAAGTGAGACTGGACAGAGTTCAGCAAAGAGCCACGAAGATGATGGTGGGACTGGAGTATCTGTCCCATGAAGAAGCCTTTAAGAGTTGGGACTCCTAAGCCTGGAAAAGGGAAAGTTCAGGGAAATCTCATTAATATGTATAAATACCTGAGAGAGGGCACAGAGAGGACAGAGCCAAACTGTTTTCACTAGTGCCCACTGACAGATTCAGAGGCAATGGGCACATGCTGAATCACAGGAGATTCCCTCTGAACAGCCAGAACCACTTTTTTTCCTATGGCAGTGGCTGAGCACTGGGCACAGGCTGCCTAGAGGGGTAGTGGAGTCTCCATTCTTGGAAATGTTCAAAAGCTGTCTGGAGCTTAGGCAGCCTGCTAGAGGTGGCCTTGTGTGAGCTGCAGGGTTGGACCAGACAGCCTCCAGAGGTATCTGTCAGCTTCAGCCATTCTGTGCATCAGTGAGATGATGTTCTGGCTGTTAATAAAAAGTCTTCATGAATATTCAGACATACTCACCTCAAAGGGAGAACAGGGATTTTCTAGGCATGCATTGAAATGTCTGAACATCTGAGACAACTGTCTGCACAACAAAAAAACCCTAAAAGTTACCTGTCAGTGCAGCTGTTCATACCTGTAGTTTTCATATCTGCCTAGTATAGTTTAAAATCCAAGCATACTGAACTTGCAAAAAGCATGTTAGGCACACAGAATTTCTGAGAAAGATGGAAGAAAAAACCATTTGGTTTGCTGAAATGAGTACTGTGTATTCTTCTTGTAAAAATGAGGCTTTGGCACATGGAAGCCCAGACAGATAAAAAAGGTTTTGGCAAAACCCTGACCAAAAATGGCAAGAATGTACACCAGGACACGGGAGGTTCCTCAGATAGATCGAGAAGGTGGTTGAGATGCATCAGCACAGTAGAATGAGCTCAGCTACAGAAGCAGCATTTCCTCCTGCAGCAGGAAAATAATGCTTTGAGGAGGTAAAAATTATTCTGCTGGCTGCCTGTCCCTTAATGACAGGTGGTGTTCTCTGGTGCTGGCTGGTTGGGCAGCTGAATTGGCACAGCACACAACTGCTAAGAATGAAGTCATTTTGCTGCAAGCATGTATCTTGCGTAAGGCAGAACATAAAAAAAATAAAGATTGCAAAAAGTTGTAAAAGAGCAGGAAGGAGCCTTATAAGCCAGAGGGAGTTTAAACCTTTTCTTTAATTATTTTAATTTAAAATTAAAATAACTGGAATTCCTTTAGGCAGCAGTCTTCAAAATTCTGTGATTAAAGACTCGGGTGTCAGTTGTTCTCTAGATTTTTTTTGACAGCACTGAGACTTACATTAATTACCATCATCCTCTAATTCTGCCCCAAAGGTGGATATTTTAATTAAATTGTTTTCAATGGTTTATTCTTTTACAGGTATCTTCAAATGGCATACAGTCTACTCCATTGAATCTAGCAACTTACTGGAAATGTGATGCTAGCACTACTGATGTGAGAGTGGATTATAAATATAATCCAGAGTCTATGAATGTGCCTAGTATGCTGTCTAATGTCCAGGTTGTGGTACCAGTAGATGGAGGAGTAATAAACATGCAGTCACTTCCACCTGCAAAATGGTAATATTATTTTCAGGATTTTTTCAAATACATTTCAGTGTATTCTTTAGTGTCATATCCTGAAAAATTTCACAGGAAGAAATAGCAAGATGTGTAGATCAGATGTCTAGATATTTTGTGGTCTAAAACAGATCATGTGCAGCCAATTCACATAAACTGAAAGAGTCAGTGAGTACACATCCCAGCTCTGTAATAATACAAGCCTTTATGAATTTTTCAATGTTTGCTTTCTTTTGTCCAATAGAATAGACGATTTTAATACAGTAATTTGAAATGGTTAAAAACCATTTTCTCTGTGTAACAATATATTTTTATAAGGGGATTATATAGAAAAAGCAGCAGAAAGGCAGTTTTAAAAAATATTTCCTAATTGTTCTAACTTAAAAATTAGCTTCTAATGGAAATAGTTTTAAAACAAACCTCTGTAACTGAGTAACTGAGGAACTCTCCATAAGCCAGTTAGCACTGTCTCTCAATTCAATACTTGCAGATTATTAGAGTAGCAGCTACCTGCTGAGCCTGCATTTGCAGTAGCACTTCAAAGTATGACATAGATAGCAGGAAACAAGTTACAAGTTTGTGGAAACAAGCAGAGGGTAGTGGCACTAGACAGAGTAGTACACCCGTGGAGCAGAAGGTAAGCAGAATTCAATCACTGTGCCTGTACAGCATGTTCATACTTAGCCAGCTGTAAGATAAAGCCTGTTTATTCCCAAAATTGTCTTTTAACATGAAGAGGGCAAAGAACACTAAGTTGAAGGAAGTTACGCTTTACTAACCTTGTTTCTTATAGATCAGTTTACCTTACAAAGGAAGGTTTAAAAGAAAAAGAAACGATGCATTTATTGGGTAGATTCTGATGTTTTTGGAGGCAATACAGTTACAGGTGTTTATTGGACAATGTAGTAATAGAGTATAATTTTAAGTGGGAAAAAAAATCCTTACAGGACTGAATCCTTGTTGACTTGGAATTTCAAGGAAACAGTACTTTAAACCAAATCTTAAGCTTATTCTGAACAAGAATATGTTCAGTATCCTATCTGAACAACACAGCTACCCTGTGGTGAAGCCAGTCTCCCTGCCCAGGCTTCTTCCAGAAACCCTCTGTGATGAAGCCGGAGCAAAAGCAGGAACACCCACCCAGAACACCTAGTGTTAGCTGGGAAGGCTTAGGGACAGTTGCGTTAGTGAATTCACCTAGGCAGCTTCCAATACCCAGAATTTTCAGCCTGGCAGGCTGACCAAAGGAAAAAAAAATTCAATTATGTCCCAGGCAGGTATAGTATTTGTACTACCTGTACATTTACTACCTGTTCCATCTCATGGATTGGGTGGTGGGGTTTTGGTCTTCTTTTACAGAAAAAAGTGCTTTATAGCTTGACTTCCTGTGAGTAAATGTGTACTGCTTATGTGAGCATTTCAGTCCTGCTGCAGCAATGCCAAGAGCAATTTCAAACCTATCAGTACTTCATGCTGCTCACAGCTTTAAGTTATCGACTTTCCTTTGATGAAACTGCTAGAAAGAGTTAAAAAGCCTGTTAGCTTAGATACTCTTCATACCCTTTTCTGCCCCTTTGCAGTGTCTGAAATTAGCCAGAACAGAGTGTCACTGATGCCAATTAGTTTTACTAGAATGGAAATGGAATAAAATTCTTGCTCTCAGGACTCTCAATTAGGGGAGAACAATCAGCATTGCTTCCCATTCTGCCATCATCATGAAGCATCAAGGCATAGCTTCCAGACTGCTTCCAGAGAAACTTACCCATTAAGACTGCAGAGGGGTTTTAATTTTGGAGCCATAGGTGTTAAATGCGTAAAAAATTATTGTATAAAATGGGTAAGAGAATGTGTTCTTCTGAGCTCACTGCTCTGGAGTGATGCAGACATACCCTTCTCTTTTCCTCTTTTCCTCCTGTAGTTTTCCACAGTCTTACCTTAAAGTGTGCAAATATTTTTATAGACTTCCATTTAGAGATGTTTGTAATATACCAGTATAAATCAAGGGAAATAAATTTCTAAACCCAGTGCTTGTAACTAACCTACCATTCTTTTACAGGAATGCAGACCAGATGAAAGCATGTTGGAAAATATCTAGCATTTCAGAGAAGTCTGAGAATGGAGGCAAGTTGAACTTTTTTGTTTTCCTTTCTTGTACAGAAATTTTTTAACAGTAAACAGGTGATCATTTTAGCCTCTATGCCCTCTAACTCCTTTTTACACATTTTCTCATGCTGTATCCTGTTTACTAGTTCACCTTCTTCTCAATTAATTGCTCCTGAAAGATTCCATTATGAGTGAGATGTCAAAATATAAATTTAATTATTATCTATACAAGGGAAAATAATGAAGTACCTTGAAAACAGTTAGTAGTTCTAAAATAGTTTGGATGGGATAAGAAATTATTGCATTCATGCTATTCGGAAGTGAGCAGTTACTCAAATGAAAGTAGGTTTAACATTTGTGTCTTTCCACAAATAGATAATTTTAAAATATTAAAAGGAGGTAAGTGGAAGAACTGGGGGTTAAAAAAAAATCCAGAAGTCCTGAGCTTAGATATATTATTCTTGACCAACGTTTTGAATCTTGGTTTTGACCATAACGACTCCAGGAAAAAACTTAATCTATGCACATCTGCTCAGAGTGGTAATTCATACAATATTGTGTAAGGTACCAATAGTTGTCCTCTGCCCAGTGCCTTTCTCTGAGCTGTAGTTGATGTCACAACCCCTGCAGTCTCTGCAGGTGCAATATTTTTCTGAAGTAGTAAAGCAGCCAAAGCATCTCATCTTCAAAGCCTCTGTGGAGAAATGAACTGCTAATGTAAAGGAGAGGTCTTTAGTCCTGTTAAGAATTTAGTGAAGGGGATTGTGAAATCACAGATTTGCCTGTAATTATGACTGGTTTCATACAGAAACCACAAGCATGAATAGAGAAGACAACTTCTATTCCTGCAGAGTTGTGGTTATCATTCCAACAAAATTAGAGAGAATTTTATTGAACACAGGTGATTAGTCTGGTGTACTTTGTCCTCCACTAACCTCACAATTCTTTGCTATTTGTCTTCCACCATATTGGATTAGCCTTCTTTTTTTTCCCTTTGCCAAACTCTATGGCTTCTTTTAAAAGGAAAAATCATTCTGAAACACAAATGCAGCCAGATGAAGAGGAACTGTACACCTGCAGAGCAGCACAGAGTTGGCTGCTAGTGATCCACTTTGCATCTTGTGCATTGACAGCAGATTTGCACATATCCCACTGCTTCTGTGGTATTCCTTCTCTTCCCACCATCTTTTCCTCCCCTCTTCTTTGAGTATAAACACGTATAGTACTCAGTTCAGGAGGAAGTAATATTGGGCTGATCTTGCACTTACAGAAGCAAAGAGAGAAGCTGCACAAACACTGTCAATGTCAGGACAAGTGTCTCCAAGTCTTTTTTCCTGGTGGACAGCATGATAAAATTTTGGGGGCTTTTTTATGGCCCAACATATTATGTGATCTGTCAGTTGGAGAGAGATAAAGCACAGAACAAACTTTCAAAGCGCTTGATATATGAGTTTCCATATTTAGAGTAGAAAGAATTTCCAGTTTACAGAAATAAAGCAGACCTACAGAAGAAATTAAATTGATCTTAAGCTAAATTTATCAAGAACAAGCCATTGTTTGAAAAAAATTTTTTAGTTCCTGCTTTTACCTCAGTAACATTTAAGTTACTAACTTCCCTTGTAATTTAGCAGTTCTTATTGATAGGAATAGCAAGTTGTTTTAAAGTAAAATTATTCCACTAGTTTTAATTTAAATCTCATTTTCACAGCACACTTCACAAGAACAAGAAAAGACCTGTTTTAAAACTAGAAAGTAGTAGCAATGTGGGTATTTTGAAAATGCCTTTCATTGCCTACAGAAATGTACTAAAGTAATTTTGAACCATTATTGCTTTTCTAATAGCATCAAAGTGATGCGACTTTACCACTGTCTCTGAAAAAAATCAACTGAAATTTGTGGGAAGTATTTAATCAGACCTTGTCTTTATTGGAAACATATTAATTTCTTTCCACTGGGTACATTACTGTAGAACTGCATTTCTTCCAATGTTTTTGTTCATGTACTCTCATCCAGACAGATCATGACAACTCTTAAATTTCTGAAGTAATTTCAAATCTACTAGTGAAAAGCAGATAGTATCTCCTGTCTATCCTATCTATTAATCAGATACCATCTACCACAAGAGAGATGGTAGTAAGTGCTTAGAGACCCCCAAGCATAAATGGTTATAGGGACCAATCAGGTAAGTAGTAAGTGATTACCCACATTTTGGATAATCTTGCAGAAATGTATAGTGTTTCTCTTTGAATCGTTCACTAGTCACTGTCTTAAACAGACCATTGGAAAAAACAGACTTGTACTCTTAACCTCTTTTGAAAGTGTATGTAGGACTGCCACTGGGAATAGATCTCAAAGGTCACCATCTCAGTTTCACTTCTTACTACTAAAAATTTGGGGAGATCATTTAGTTCTTGCAAAACAATCACCTTCTCAGTATATTGTTGTGTTTATAGGTTCTGGATCCCTTAGGGCAAAATTTGAGCTTTCAGGAGGACCCAGTAAACCAGCAACACTTGCAGTGCAATTCATCAGTGAAGGAAGCACCCTTTCAGGAGCAGATGTGGAACTCGTAGGCACTGGCTATCGGCTTTCCCTTCTTAAGAAGCGATTTGCCACTGGTAAGACACTGACATGCTTATATATTCAAATCAATATTATCTAGTGTTAAATTCTAAAATATGAAACTGTTACATGAGTGATGTATAAATAGTTACTCTTTATTGAAACATTTCTGACAAGTCAGTTTGGTTTTCCATAGTTATTCAAACTGCTCCTAGGAAAATATTGACAAAATCTGGTTTATCTACTGACTGCAAAAAACTTACCTTTGTTTTTCAGGACGGTATATGGCAGACTGTTGATGTACCTGTGAAAGTCGTGGGATCAGGATTGCAAGAAACACACTCTGCCCTCTCTACTTTTCAAACACTATTTTAACATGCATGAATTTTTCCAAAATATTGACCTACTTTGAGGCTAAACTACAGAAAGTAAATGCACTTTGAAGAGTCATTTTGGAAACTTTTAATTACTTTACAATAGCACTGAAGTTAACTTCAACACTGTCTGTAAATGATCAACTGCAATACTTGGAAAAATTTGCTAAAGAATTAGTAATTTTATATAGAGGAAGTCAAAATAGTAATCCACAGTTGTAATGGAAGTATGAAATTTTATGTTGTACTGTAAACCTAAAAATGTAGGAGAGCTAGTAAGAAATATTTGAGCTTTTCATAAGTAATACTCATTTTTCAGATTCTTTAATTGCCAGCTTTGAATTGACAGTTTATAAAGATAGCAGAGGCCAAGTCTTGTGTAGTTCTTCTTTCCATTCATACCACAAGACCAACTGAGTTAGAGATATATAAAAGTAACTTGATGCCCATATATCATATATTATTAAAACGTAAGTTGTTTTACATAGGGTTTTTTTAAACTAAGTGCAATGTGTTACAAGTTTCAAAACACAGCAGAGATTTACTTCTGCAGTTGATAAAATTTTTTGGGCCTTGTGATTGTTTGAGTTAATGCAGTAGATTTAATTTATTTTTATATTAATTGCATAACATTTGTGCCTTTCAAAAAAGCCTGTGCCTATTCAATTTGATACTCATGTGCCTCACTTCCTTTTTCAAAGTTTGGCTCTTCATCAAGAAAGCATGGTGTTTGTATTATACACACAATTTTATAAAAATTCTTTTTACTACAATTTATTTAGAAGGCAGGTTTGCAAAAACTAGTTTGTTTTAAAAGAAATTTAAAACACTGAATTACTTCCTCGAGGAATAATTGCAATTAAATGTGGTTTTAGTAAAGGGAGCTGCATCATGCAGGACTTGGAAACTTTTTCATTAAGTAATTTCAATGTCACCAAAGAGGAGAATCTGAAAAATCAGTGAAGATAGGAAAAACAAACTTCTAAAAGCAAATAGCATTACTCTTTGCTTTAGCTATAAGTCTTCAGACTTTGAGTGTTTTTGGGGATGTGTGATGTGAATGTACACATAGTACTTCAGGAGGCATTTTAAAAGGATATTTTATGGCTGCAGGATGACAAATCCTGTCGTGTATTAATTTTTTTTTTATAACTAGCAATTTTAATATTTGTATTGTAATCTAATCTGCTTGCTACAGCCTAAGAACAGGGATGTGACACATCAGTAACAATTTTTTTAAGCAAGTCACTAATTTAGAAAATTTTGTATGTATTTGTATCACCAAGTTGTTTTATTGTAATGTTGAAATCGTAAGCATTGGAGCAAAATAATTAAGTAACCTGCATGTGGCAATTTCAAATGAACATTTAGCGTACCAGTATCTATTTCAAATTCTCTATTAAAACAGTAAAACATGCTTGAGTTAATTCATGCAGAGCCAGTAATGAATTGGACTGCTGAAGCTTTACAAGAAATTATGCCTTTGTAGAAGCTGCATAAATTGTCGTGTACACTAGACACTTTTGCTGGTGAGAGTTTCATTGTTAGTACTAAGAACATAGTGTACTGTAGATTCGATTGGAAGAGTATATTTGGCTCCTATATTTTGCTAATCTTATTGATGATAAATTTACAACCCATAAAATGGTAGTCTTTTTATTGGAATTTCAATTGTAACCTGCTTTACAATCAAACTGATTAACACAACAATATTTTATTAATGAAAACCCAAACCTATTATTGCTATTTTAAATCAAGTATTACATTAATTTTTAAGTTAAATGAAGTAGTTAATATTTCAGCACTTTTAAACTAGCCTTCATTCAGGTGTTTTTCATACAGTTGCATTGGGTGCAGGTTACAATTTTGAAGCCATACAAGTTTATATAGACATTTTGTAAAGAAATTCAAAAACAATGTAAAAAGTACGTGTAGCTATCTGATCTTAAATAAAACAAAAGTATGTAGCAAGCTGGTTCTTGCTTGTGTATACAGCAATATCCCTTGTAGCTGCCTCCTAAGGAAATTAATTTGTAAACACAACTCTAAAGGATCTGAATTTTTATGAATTGTTACTACGTTAGACTGTAAATTAGAGCATACAAGTTTATCTTTCAAAAATTGTAAATACTCTGAATTTTCATAAAATGTAAATTTAAAAATTTGCACCCATAATAAACATGTAATATATAATTTAAATACTTATTTATTTTGCCTGTACTTTTGCAGTTAAGTTCCACAGATCTTCTAAGCAATAAGGTAATAGAGCAAAACCATGCCCATACTGAACATTTGAAAAGATTGTTTGTTAAGTGATAAAGGGTAAAGATCATTATGAACTCTTTTATATATTTAAAATCATCACTGAGAAGGTGGATGGAAAGATGACTTCTCCAAAAGATTTCATCTTTACTAAACTGGAATGTCTTAGATGTCTGTAGTGCCCTATGCCTTTAGTAAATTGATCCACCTCACTAAGTTAGATTAGGCAAAACTGTGGATATGTTTATGAGAAAAATCTTGACTTGTGGACATGAGCTGCTGTCTGTAAATAGTGCTATCAAATGCTCTACATTATGTCTTCATTAATAAGGCTATATCTTGTTTTGTGTGCAGGAGAAGAATTAATGACAAGATTAAAGTAATTCTGTCTGATTTCTAATGTTCCACCAGTCAAGGGTAGACAATTTAGTACTTATTCAGTACTTCTTCAGTCTGTATGGTTTAGTCCTTCTAAGCTTTAAGCACAGAACAGAAGTTGAAACTGAACAAATGTTTTTGAATCTGTTTGTTTCTTACTAATCCCAAGGCCTGTAGAGGCTTAGTAACTAATGACTTATTAAATTCACTTTCTCAGCTGGTTGGATATCACTGCAATAGAGGTACCATTCTTGTCATGCAGGAAAGCAATGGTCCAAGGGCTTGATTCTTATCTTCAGGAACGAAAAACACATATGCTTAGTGGTCAAACTGAATGGTCCATCTAACACAGTAGTCTGGTCTTCAGCACTGGCCAAAGAACAGGCTACAGCCTTGCAGAGCTAATGTGTCATTTGCTTTCTGCTCCCCCGGCACCTCATTTATTTGTTAGGGATATAAAAAGGTGCTGCTCAGTTCTTCTAGCATTCATTGAACTTAAAGTGTAACAGATCTAACAGAGGCTGCTCTGGCACATCTGTTAACACTTGACTTATACCCACATACTGCTCTCAACTGCTGCAAACCGGACCATTACTGTGCAAGCAGGTTTGTGATTATCTAAGTACATGATCAGCTAGTTTTTCAGGGAAACCTATCTCTACAACTGCCAGATAACATTTTTGTAGGGTATTTGAAGGAACTAAGGTATTTGATTATGAACTGGAACAGCATGCGAATTACAACTGTGGCGGGTTTTGTTATCTAACTAAAAAGCAAAGTCTTCCATCATGGCAAAAAGGATTACATTTCAAGCCCTGTAGGTTTGCAAAGCTTAAGCTACAGAGATGTTAAGATGCCTATCTTTAGTTTTGCAATTGCTAGATAATTGGTTTTCATTTCAGTTGTTTTGAAAGGGAAATTATACTTAAGAGCATGCAAGGAAAAAAGTCAGGAATTCCTCCAAGCATAGCGTAAGCTAAAAACAGTTCAAAGTACTAAAGCAACAGATAACATTTCTGCTGTTGAGATAGCCTTGATTGGACTGATTACAAAGTCCCTCAACTGAAAACATAACTTTTATCTTTAATTCCACATATTATTACACCAGTAAGTATTCCTCCTCAGCTCACTTTGACCTCCGTGTTTACTGACATGTTGATTTTTGGATTCTCCCTTAGTTCATTCAATAACCAATATAAGGCATACAGTTTTAAAAGAATAAAATCCTCTTAAAACATGAGAGGCCTCTTCTGGATTACTAATTGAACTCTTTAATACTCTAATTCTGTATTTTCTGTAACTGCTTTTTTCACTTCCTTTGGATTCAAAACAAAAATTCTTTTTGTTTTTAAATCTGGGATGACTATTTTAATTACCGTAACCTAAAATATTATTTCTGTTTGCCATTGTCCCAGCTGAATTTATTTTTAAAGATTTGTTCAGTAACTTAGTTATTATTACTCAGGAGGTTTTTAAAATAATTTAATAACCATAAGCCATAAATCATGCCAATTTCCCTACTCTGATTATTCAACTTTTTTTTTTATCATATCCCAACCTGTCTTCTTGAAGTTCTCAGTTCTTAAATCATGTTTTCTGCTCCAGAAAGTTAGCAGTGGTAATGTGTTCAGCAGTGACTCAAATCTTTCTCCATCCTGGTTAAGGAAGCAGCCCATTTTTATAATAATTGCTGATTCTCCCCTCCAGATGTCCCCTCCTGCTTCGCTATTTGATAAGCTCCTTATATAACATCCACAGCCTTCCCTTCTGTTTCCCACTATTGTCATTGGTAGGTTATATGAGTAGTCATCACTAATACAGAAATGCTAAGGCTGCCCCAGTGTTAGTACTGATGAGATTGCATCCAGGTAAGATGCACCAATGCAGCTTGGGATAGAAGAAAACCAAAACCCAACAGTGTAAGCTCAAAAACTGTTGTTTACCTTCCACCTGTGTTGAACTCTCTTTCTCTGGCATCTTATAGGACCATTGATTTAGACAGAGAATCACAGACAGAGAACAGACAGAACTTTCAGCCCCTAAGCACCTGACCTCATTCTTCAAGTTTCTCCTTCACCGGTGAGAATCCCTTGGCCTGTGTGCATGAGTCCCTTCTCACTGCTGAGCAGTTCCTAGATTGACAGCACGCTCTTAAGTGCTCTGGTATGTGAGTAAAGGGGTGTTGTAGTCTGTGATCTGTCATCTCTGCAGCTGACATCCCTCTGAAGTCTTACCAGTCTATTCCCATGAGTGGGCCAAGTGCTGACACACCTTTTCCCCTGCTGAAATCGCAGTTCCATGCTCTGAGTCACTTAATTAGAATCAGTAGACTGGATGTCTGCTTCTAATGAGATGACAGGGTAAGTTTAGTTTTATTTCAGGACTAGAATACAGAAGTAATAGAAGTAGTTTGTACATTTCTCAAGGTAAAAACTGCATCCTGCACATCTAGTGTGGAGGCACAGTAGCCCATGGGAAAGCTGTGTGAGAACATGGGGCTTTCCCAAGGGCTGGCCTGGGGGCAGAGGTTTTCCCAGGAACAAAGGCACCTGCTACAGTTTACAGAGTATGTATTTTCAGAACTCTGTTGTTTATAATGAAAACATCTGTGCAAGAGGTGTTGCTCGCTCTGACCAGTGAGCTGTATTCTGTTCTTTGGTTAGCAAGTGAGTGTACTTACGGAGTGTGTGTTACAATAAAGTGTCCCTTTCCTATCTTGAGAGGAGACCATGTTGTTGTGTGTTTTATTACGGTCGTTCCAATAGTTAATCCTTAATTAACAGCAGCAATCTAGCACAAGAAACCTGGCCCTCAGGTGACCACTCTTAGTCTGGTGTAATTTCTTTAGATAGTATAGAGGTAGTATAGAGCAAACACTACACTCATGGCAGAAAGAATAAGGAAATTAAGGGGAAAATGAATGTGGGCAAAAGCATTCCCTACAGATTAAGGCGAAGAATATGTATTTGCCACAACTTTCCCATAGAGGAGCTGAATATGTAAAAAAAAATTCAGGATAATGGGCCATTAGAGCTACTTTCTTGGCATTTTGCAAGATACTTGAGAAGACCATCAAACGTCTTAAAATAGAAGTTGTATCTTTAATATGATGTGAGAACATGGAGGGTGTCTTCTTTGTCCACCTAGCTATGAGCTAGAACTTGTCACTACTGCACTCACGTAAGTACCAGCCTTTGCTTACAGGAAACAGTAAGTTTCCCAGTGAGAGAAATATGGAACCTGTACCCCCATTTTCCTCAGCTACAATCTTTTCAGATTGCTTAAGGCAGCAGTGCTTTTGCCAGCTGCTCCCCAAGGGATGCCACAAAAACATGCATTAGAATTCAGGAGGGTTTTGGCAAATAGTATTTTCTAGTCATTCCTCCAAGTGATTCTCCAGCTCAGAGCAGACCTACAGTAACATGGTTTTGATAAAGAAGTGTGAAACCATAATCCAAGGAGTTCATCCCTCATGTGGGCAGCAACAGTGCAGTCTTTGGCTTTTCATGCTACTGAGGGTTAAGAAAAACCAACTGTTGTCTCAAGTTGTAAATGAAGCTTTCAAAAAAGTGTTATACTGTTCTTGAAGTGCTAACTGTTACCTCAGCATTAGTTTATAAGAAAAAAAATGTTCTGAGTTGTACCTGTTAAGAGTCCTTCTGGGACCAGGAACATAGACTCAGCTATACCTTCTATCTAGGTCATCAGTAAAGGTGTTTGTACCAAAACACAGCAGGAGCGGTAGTATCCAGAAGATATGTTCACTATTTCAGCTACTGAGAATGGTCTACTCTTGCCATTATTTTAGTGTGTGGAGCAAAAAGATCTTGTGTATGACAAGCAGCACCAGTGTCCTGCTATGTCCTCTTCACAGAAGCTGTAAAGTATTCACAGTATATGGTGCCATACACAACAGAGTCTGAACTGAAGAGAGATTTCTGCATCAACCCTGTAAAAGCTAAGTGGTTCCTTGCAATCTCCTGCTACTCCATTCAATGATCTTTTCTGTTTGTTTGTTTGTTTTTTCCTGGAACTGTAAAAGCAATAGAATATTGTTAAGATCTTGGTTGGTGTTTGTAAGGAACAGTATCTTACTCATCTGTTCAGTCAAAGATTGGTTATACAATTGTTTTTAAATTCTTGTTAAGTCTCTTTTGGACACTTGCCTTTAGTTAAAGGATCTTCTATTCTCTTCAACATTTAAAAGTGTCCCATACTTTTTCTGTATCTCCATTAAAGTTTAGGAAGCCCTTCTTTGCCTGTCTACCAGCAAGGTAGGTGTTTTAATGGTTATTGCTGCTACTATCTACATTTAAAGACGCGTGAATTGTATGTTTACAACATATAAGCAATCAGATCTAACCAGATGTTTGCAAGTAATGATTCAAATGAGTATTAGAAACTATATACATACCTGCTTGTAATTCAACTTACCAGCCAAACATAAGTCAAAACCAGAAAACAAGAAAATTCTGTTCTCAGTAAAGCCAACTGAACCAACTTGCAGGAGGATTTGGCGAATAGGGATTCCTGACCTAGGGGTAAAGATGGGATAGGGAATGTGATCTCCCAGTTTAGACAACAACACATCACCAGCCCAGGCCACCTGTTCACAGTCAGAGACGGGAACTAAATGTAGCTGGCTCCAATGATGTAAGGGAAGACTTCTCTTAATAGTGGCTTTAAATCCTGAAATTATAAACTATAGAAGATTGATAAGAAAAGCAAATTAAACACAGGGGTAGAAAAGTCCATGGAGATAGTTTGACTGAGGGTGATAAATAGGTGTTTGCTCCAAAAAACAACAAAAATATTTAACTTCCACTGTATTATGGGATCCATACTAGCTGAAATGTCAGAATTGGTAAAAACAAAGAGTGAGAAAGAAAAGTATTCACTAAATATTTTGCCATATCTCTTAAAGGTTTTCTAGATCCTTTAGTCACATGGTGAAAATACCTTGCAATCCAAGAGTATATAAAGAGAGATATTAATATATCATCTACTAAAGCTAAATATTTTTAAACCAGCCTATCAGATAAAAAACATCCAAGAATTTAGGAAGTTGAATAAGCCGTACTATGGATCATTAATTTTTATTTCAGTGATTCTCAGATACTGGAAAAGATTGTGAGATTAAAAGAAAGATAACACCATTACAGAAAAAAAGAAGAAAAAAAAGAAAAGGTGTCAATCCACATAACTCTAATATAAAACTTGGTGAGAAAATTTTAAAAAACCATTTAAGATAATTAGTGTCAATCATGGATGTACCAAATAAAGGTCTTAAACTAATTTGGGATTAGGTTGAAAATCTGGATCATAAGAATAATAGGGTCAAAGGAAAAAAGGATTTATGTAAGATGCCTGATTTAGAAGTACACAACGTTGGGTTTATAACTAGAGCAATGCAAGAACATAATTAAAAAATTAGTCTTAAGATGTAACTGAAGAGGGAATCAACTTTAAACAACATTCTGGTGGACTCCTGCAGACTTCATTATATCTAATATTTTTGCAATTACTGATGTTAAAAAACCTGAAGCTTTGCAGATGACAAAAGGCTGGAGGACAAAAAAATAAGCTAGGTCTCTAGTGCAGTTTTTAACCACTTCACTATCATCCAAAATAGCAGGAGGATGCCATAGTATCAAATAAGTAGGAACAAAATAATGTCCCTTTGGGATAACAAAGGACTTTCCTGAACTATTCTTAAAAAGTAATCCAACACTAGATCTTGTGAAAAGTCCACAGATCTTCATGGCATCACAGAAGATCTGAGGCTAGAGGAAACTATGAACATCATCTAACCAGTTCCCAAGCTCCAAGCAGGGTCAAAGACCTGAAATTTTACCGAACTTCCTGCAATCTCCACCCATGTTTTCCTACATCCATGACAGATTATATGAGACCCTTAAAGACAATTAAGATGTCTGATATTATTCAGGTACATATTATGGACCAAGTCAAATATTCTTATCCCTTCAATAAGAGCTCTACCACAAAGCTGAATTCTATACACTATAATATAGTCACGTACTGCGCAGAGAAGACACAAACCTTGGTGGAGCAGTCTCCTAGGCACCTTCTTCTTATGTTTCTTTCCTCAGATAATCCAAGATATACCAGTGATTCCCTGTTTGGAGTATAATATAAAAAGGGAAATGGACCATTTGTCAGAAAAAAAAAATATTATCAATATTCAGAAATTCTTCATGGCACATAGACCAATCCTCTCCCTTCATCTCTGTCTCAAGGCTTTCAGAAATTACTTCTGGCTACAAGTTTCCTGAATAAGTAACAGAAATCTGAGTTTGAGAGAATTCAAAAACCTCTATTGCCACACAGACGTTTAATATCTTTTAACATTGGGAAGCAAGTAGCTTAGGTGTGTGGCAGTAGCATCCCATAGGTATTGTTAGTTAAAGAAAGGCTATCAGCTCCAGTGCCTGGATACATCCATGCACAGATATGCACCTGCAACACTCAGAAGAAAATAACCTGCCTTACTTGTGTGATGATTAATTACTCCATATGGGAAAACAAACTTTGAGATTGCATGGAAATTAATTATCATCTATAACATAAAAATAAATAGAAAAAGTAAGCAAAACATCACCAAAACATCAGCTTAGACAAGCCCCCCCTACCAAAAAAAACTCCAGAACAACCCAACCAAAATTACTTATACTGCATTTATAATCACATGTGAAAGTACTGGTCATAAATAAGCTAAAAATCCTTGTTTCTTTCTTCAGGTTTTTAAACAAGATGCACCAACATGTTAAATGCAGAGGTAGAGAAAATTAGTCTTAATATTATTAATTTACCTGGCTTTAAAGTCAATATGGAGAATATTGGGGAAAAACAACAACAACAACAAAAACAAAAACAAACAAAAAAAAGCTGTGGGACTTGCAAAACCAGTGGAATAGAACACCAGTGATTTGAGTCTATTTTATACTGTCAAAGCCTAAGGAGTTACTTCATCTCAGCTGATATGAACCGAGGTAGAAAAACAGTATTCTATGTATGGCAAAAGCACTGTTGTCGGAAAAAAAGCTGTCAGAAGCTTTCGCCATGTCCTATAGAGCCAATGCTAGCCAGCTCTGAGATGGACCTGCTACTGATAAGGCCAAGGCCATCAGTGACTGTGGCAGAACCTCTAGAGTAACATATTTACACAGGAAAAAAAAAAAGTGATTGAACAGATACAGTTGCAGCCACAGAAGAATGGAGGATCTCGAGATCCATAGTCATAGCAGGACTTGTAATGCTGTGGAGAACCCACACTGGAGCAGCCAGCCCTTGAAGAACTGCACTCTCTAGAAGAGGGACCCACACTGCACCAGTCCCAGAGAGCTGTTGCCTGTGGGATGAACTCACACTTGCTAAGTTCATGGAGAACTGTCTCCTGTGGGAGGGACCCCATGCTGGAGCAGGAGAAGGACTCCTCTGCCTAGGGGCAGGAACAAAGCGTGACTGTAACCCTCATCCCCCATCTCTCTGCACTGCTGTGATGAGGAGGTGGAGCTTGAGGGGAAAGTGGTTTTAAGATTTGGTTTACTTCTCATAACTCTGCTCTGATTTTGAGTGGTAATAAATTCAGTTAATTTCCCCAAGTCAAGTGTGTTTTGCCCATGACAGTAATAAATAAATAAATTATCTCTCCCTGTCCTTATCTCAATCCATGAGGCTTGTTTTATCCTCTGCCCTGTCCATCTGAGGAGGGGAGCAGCTTTGGTGAATGCATGGCTTCCAGCCAGGAAGTGAACAAAATATTTATCAAGCCAATAATGTTTGGCACACAACTTCAAAAAGTTTTGCTCTACACTTCAATAGAGATATTATTTTCTATTAACATGTCAATCCAAGAGAACCAAGTACAGCATCCTTAGCTCTGACAGAGCACACTGATGGTAGAGGGTGACTATGACTCTTGTAAAAACGTTGATCCTTTCACTAAGATAGATGTAAACAAGCACATTTTGACCACTCAATTATATTCAGTAGTGCAAAAATCAAAATGATAGATCTCACTGTATAATTCCAAATAAATCCTCACCTCCCAGCTGGGACTTGTTCTTAGTCTGAGAATTCAAGGTCTCAGTTTTATTTAAACTATGGGCAAGCACACAACCAGCATCTACAGCTCTGTAAAACAGATTTGGGTGGGAGCACAAAAACATCAGGATGCAGATCTCTAGCAAACCAAAATAAAAATGTCCCAGGTCACACAAAATAAGCAATCTGACCTTGTAGCCTAGAAGTGAGCAATCAGTCCCTGGAGTCACAGAATCACAGAATTATTTAGATAGGAAAAGACTTAAGGTCATCGAGTCCACCCCACTAACCCAGCATGGGCAAGTCCACCATTAAACCATGTTCCAAGTGCCATGTCTGGATATCTCTAAATTTCCTGCAGGGATGGTTTCTCCACCATTTCCCTAAGCAGATCATTCCAATGCTTGGCAACCCTTTCAGTGAAGAAATATTTCTTGATATCTAATCTAAATTTCCCCTGTAACAATTCTAGGCTTTTTCCTCTTGTCCTATTGCTTATCACTTGGAAGAGACCAACCCCCACCTCCTCACTCCTTTCAGGCAGCTGTAGAGAGCAATAAGGTCACTTCTGAGCCTCCTTCTCTCCAGGCTAAACAACCCCATCTCCCTCAGCTGCTCCTCAAGGTGTTGTGCTCCAGACCCTTCACCAGCTTTGCTGTCCTTATTTGGACATGCTCCAGTACTTCAATGCCTTTTTAGTACCTTCTCCTGAACTGGTGCCACTTACTCATTTACATTTAAAAGCTAAAGGAACTCAGTCGATATCAAACGTTCAATGTGCATTTTTTTCCTGGTTGTCTATCCAACCTACCAGTCTTGTATTCCTTTTAAATAAGGGCATCTATGACGAAATCTTGAACAGAAAATTACATGTTTTTTAGGATTTCAAAAATGCCCTTCTAAAATGTGGTAAGATTTCCTTAAGTCTGGACTGCATCTCTACAAGCACTGCATGAGACGTAATAGAAGACTTTTGCATTTCTCTTTCCTTCCTTCCTCCACATGACCAAGCTGCCCTTCTGCAGGATTCAATTCCTGATTGTGAGAAGCAGCATAGCCTTCAGCCAGGGAAGGTTGTCTACCCCAGACCCCTGTTCTGATGGGTGCAGCCCATTGTCTTAGGCTCACTTCCTCATCCCAATGTCATCACAGCAAAGTGCAAGAGCTTATGAGTTTCCGATGCCCCCAACTGAAATAGCTGTCATGCCTTTCTCTCAAAAATCAAATGCAAGCAGAATAAGCAAACCCAACAAATTAAGATACAGATTTGAGATATGGATCTACTTCTCCTGGCCAAAACAAAGTTATTTGATTTTTATGAGGGTTAATGCCTAACCTCTCTGAATTTCATTAATTTTTAGTAACTTCTCTCTCACTTCCTTTCAATACTTATAAAAAGAAAAAAAGGGCATATACCTTTCAGCAGGGCGTGTTGCAATAGGATGAAGGGTAATGGTTTTAAACTGAACAAAGGGTAGATGTAGAGTAAGTATAAGGATGAGATATTTTAAGATAATGGTGATGCAGCACTGGAACAGGTTGCTGAGAGTGGTGGTAGCTGCCCCATACCTGAAACCATTCACAGTCAGATGTGACAAGGCTCTGAGCCCCTGCTCATTGTAGGGAGGCTAGGATAGATGACCTGTAAAAGTCCCTTCCAACCCAAACTATTCTGATTCTGTGACTCTATGATTTACTAACAGAAATACTGAACAAGTCTGTTGCATTTACATACCTCTCTGCTCTGAAGCAGAGAGGTTGGGAAAGATGATTTATTAAGAGGAGATGGTGACCATCAGCCAAGTCATGGACACTACTGGCATGCCCAGGTTCTGAAGTGAGCAGTCAACTTGGTCTTCTTATTGGGTCTTTCTCTGTTGCTCCTGAGAAGGGATCATTACAGGTCACTAGGATGCACTGCATGAGTGTACAAATGCCACAGATCCAGGTGGCTGCTGTTTTATGGGGAGGGTGTCGGTCGTCCACTTATCCTCCCTTATAGTATAGCCAGCAACATCCTCTTTCCTTTTGTGGTTCTTTTGTAGCTATCTGCTGAACTACACAAAATAACTAAATCAGGATTAATTGTTTGGTTCCAAAGCTTACTGAATGTTAGCAGCAATGCTTTTGTCCTTTCTAAGCCCATAAATTCACAATTTTAATGAAATAAGCATTTTATAGACTTGTATTTCTAAGTATAGGTCTTTTGAGTCTACCAGAACCTAAATAAACCAAAACACACAGTTCTTCACTATTCAGTTGAGTTTTGTACTTTCTATGCACACCTACTTCTTAATGTGAACTGGCTGCACAGAACTTGGTGGGAACTGGAAAGCTGGGTGACTCCTGACTTCTGCATCATCATCTCATTTGTACCAAACCATCACAACAAGCAAGTAGTGATTATTAAGTGAAATTTACCATGCATTTCCTCCATGCATTCTTCAGCAGCTCCTGCTTCAAAGTATACTAGCAAAAGTTCAGCTGTCATTGAAACAAAGCGAGTAGCATCAGCCTTGATTTAAGGATCTTCTACAAAGCTTCAAAGTGTGCTGTGAATTATAAACACTAGGTATTTCTATGATGGTTACATCTTCACTAGGACAGTTTAGGACAGTCTGGATTCTCTCACTGGGTTTTCAAACATCTGAAAACATTCGCAGATCATGCTTCATGTTTCAAGCTGAAGCACAGTCTTAGCATATCCAGTATTTCAGATGTCTAATTTCAATAGCTGTGGTTTTATTGACCCATCTTATATTGCACACAACATATTAACATCTCTTCCGCACAGTGAAATCTTAATCTAGAAGTGACCAGCCTTTAGTCTTACTTACCACATTTGTGCCCTTGTTCCTAGAGACCATCATCTCTAGGCAAACAATTCAAACCACTTGTCTTTGACATTTATAAACATTTGCTAAATTAAAAAAAAGAGGAATGGAAAGTTAGTAATTTTCATTTCTATTTCATCAGATTATTGCTATAAGTAGTGGTTTCCATCAAAACAGCCTCAACTAATTCCCAATCAATAAATCATGAGCAATTTTATTTCTCTGCTCACCATCCCAAACGGTAATCTTCTTGTCAGTGTTTTCAGGAGTGTTTCTGACTGTAACCCCAGAAATAATTTCAAAAGCAGTGACTTTCTGGTAGCTCTGGGTTCCCCGTCATACTCCAGCTGTGAATGCATTGCATTTTTTCATAGTTCTCGCATTGTTTTCCATGCCAATCAAAAATACTTCATTTTCTCTACTAGCACTAACATCCAGAAACTACTGTCATACAACTGTGTCCAGTCTTTACACAAAAATCTCTCTCAGTACCTTCCTGTATGGTAAAAACTAATATGACTCCATTTTTGCCAAATACTACCACTTATGGTGTGGACTTAAAATATGCATTTCTTTTAGTTCAACAGTTACTATTTTAAAAGCTTAAAAAATACTGTTAAAAAATAATTCTTATCTTAAATCACAGTATATGGCTCAAGATTAATTTTATGACTGCAGTCCCATGGCAGGAATCAACAGCTGCTTAATGCATTGAAAACTCGTACCAGGCTGAGTCAGAATCTCAAGAACTGAAGAATTATATTCTTTCAATCCCTTCTTTCATCATGGAGGTCAAGTCCTTAAGCCCAAGACTACAAGAAACCCAAGTGGTGGATGGAGGGGAAAAGCTGATGACAGGTTTTGTAGACAGAAGTAATTTTTAGGTAGATGCTAGCCAACAAGCTTGTTACTTGTTATGACTGACTTTTTTTTTTTTAAAGTGAAATTCTTGATATGTTAGGTTTGGTACAAGAAGTATTTACATAAAATAAAAAACTATTTATGTAACAGGAAAAGAGAACATATATCACACAGTGGTCCAATAATTTACTAGTATCAGAGAACCAAAGAAAGCTTAGACTGACAAAATACTTCATTCAGAAATATGCACCACAGAAGGGTTTTTATTAATTATTTAAGCTCTATGTTGAAAAAATAACAGGACCAGGATCAAGTATTAGAAATCTGACATATAAACATAACTAAATCTCCTTGTATCACTGTTGTCAGATTTTATAAAATAGTCTGATTCTACCTTTGATGCTCTCTCACTCTTGGCAAGAATTAGTGTTCAGCTTGTGTTTTTAAACAAGCACAGCTCATTTTCTTTTGCTGTCTTCAGATTTTTAAAAAATTCTTCATTGGAGTATTTCCCTCATCATACAACATAGAAATTGTTACTTCCCAGTCTCCTTACCATGAGATCCCTCACAGTAGTACTTTGAGTGTTATATTCCTGAAGCTCTTCCAGTCCATGGTAGCTGAGTAGGGACATAAAAAGTTGAGACAGCAAAGGGTCATTAACACTCAGGAACCTACAGTTCTGGAAACCTTGAAGCCTTCTACCCTATGACAAGCTTCTTCCTACACCCAACAAATATTTTCATACTCTTTGGTTATCAATTCAATTCCAAATTTCCCTTGCTCTCTACCCAAATGCAGTTTGCCTATGGAAAGCTACATAGAATTTTCATCCAATCATACTATGCAACAAAAGTATATCTCTGTCAAGAAAAACTTTAATCACTCTCTTTTCTTCCTGGCATCTATCTTCCCAGCATCACTCCATCCCTTTTCTGACTCATCTTGTTTTGACTCACATAAACCCAAACGGATTCACCCACAACTCACTGGCTGTCAGGCTGCTGCTATCCAGCTGGACAAACTTTGTCACATGGTCTTGGTCCTGCCGCTGCTACAGCACTTACAAATGGCCCATCTTGATCTTCCTTCGCTGCCTCCTCGTCTATTCATGCAGCTGCTTCTTGCACATCACAACTCTCTTGTCTCAGCTACGAAAGCCAGCTTCTTCCTCCTTCCACTGCTTGTGCCTGGCAAGAAAGCATATTCTTCCATTTCCACCAGCTAAAGTGGCTCGCCACTGAAAGAGATCTATAGCATCTAGGCTCAACATGTCTTTAGGTTGCCCAACAAGTTCTCAAGCGTGTGGAGTAATGCAAGTGCTGTTAAGGGACTACAACACAAAGGGCTCTTGAAGGAGCCAGGGCTCTGGGTTCAGTCCGTGTATGGGTACTGGAGGTGCACCCGATTCGTACGGGCTCCTTTCAACTCAGAATATTATGTGATTCTNGTTCACTGACCGCGCTTTCTCGCCGGGGCTGCCGCGGGGCCGTGCGACTGTGCAGCCATGGCCGGGCGGGTGGGAGCAGAGAGCGGGCGGGCGGCCTCCGGCTGCCCCCGCGAGGGGCCGCCGCGGGCGGGCGGGGTCGCGCCGCGTTCCCCGTCAGCCGCCGCCATTCCCGTGTTTTCAGTCTTACCAGTGTGTGTGAGAGCTATCCGGGGTGTAAGTGTCNTCAGAATATTATGTGATTCTGTGAAACGGGAGACGTGGCACTAGCATCCTGAGGGAGGCTGCTCACCTGCCTCACCTCGAAACCGCGGGCATTTCAGGGGCACGCTTGACTTTGGCCACATACACCCGACTCCAGAGCAGCGTGTCACAGCCATGCCCGGCGAGCTGCCCCGACACCCGGCCCACGGGCCAAGAGATCTCCCAGCCAGTCAGCGCCGCTGCTGCTCCGGGAGCCGGGGGCGGCGGGAAGCCCCCAGCAGGCCCCGCCGGGAGCGGCGGGCAGGCTGTGCCAGGCCTCGGCCGGGCGGGGCGCTGGGCACAGGGGGCGGTGCCGCCGCGCCCGCGGTCCCCAGGGNCTTGGAGACATGTTCTCCTTGGAGAGCCCGCCGCTCCCCACACTGCTTCCCTGCTGCCACCTCTGCGCCATCCCTGAGGGAGGATGGGATATCTCTGAAGGGGCTTCTGCAGCTATTCTGGCGTGCAGTACTCTCGTGGCTGATGCTGGTGTACAGCTGGGACGGCACAGGTGAGGAGGCTCAGCTGCTGCTCCGTCACGGGAACGTGGCGGAGGGGGTGCCCGGCGTGATGCATGGCAGCTTTTAGGGCGTGCTTCATCTTCCTGAAGGTCTTATTGTGACTTAGAAGACTAAGTGACTTAGATTAGATTATGCCTGATGGGCTGGTGCATGAATACTGCTATTCCTAGATGGAGTAGCATTTAATTGCTTGTCCATTAAATTGTCTAGCTTAATGCCCCAGGTCAGCCTGAGGAAACTGGGACAGGATGGCTTTAGGTAGTTTTTGGAGCTCTACAACTCCCTGATGGTCGCCGTGGCCTGTGTGTGGTCAAAGATGTGTAAGTCTTTTTGTCTTGTGCCTTTTGCTGCTTTGAGATACATCAGCCCCCTGGGACAGACCTTCCTGTGAATTTCCAGAAACTGGTCTGTCATATATTACCTGTTTGAAAAACGTCAGCTCTGGTGTTAACTGTATCTGCTTTCTCCCTAATCTCCCTGCAGGTTCTCCAGAATATAGGAGTGCTTTGCTACAGCTCTTGTGTACCACTAGTGTGTCGTGTAAAAACATCCCACCAACATGCATGGGACCCTTCAGAGCTCATTTTTGAATCTAGGTGCTGCCTAGTTGCCTGCATGGCATTCGGTCATTGGGTTACCAAGCTTTGCTTTGCAAGCTCCTTGCTGTTCAGACAGACTTCTGAGGTCCTCCTGTCCAGCTGTGGTGTCAGTATTCTTCCTGGTGAAGTAAGTGAGGAACATCTCTGGACCATCTTTCACTGTAGCTGCTTTTCTCTTGTAGCCCCCAGGGACAGGAATTGACAGCTTTGCAGAATGTGCTTCTGTCTGGCACAGTCAGAATCCCTGACAGTGCTTATTTGTGGTAAGAGAGATCCCTGGTGCACATGTCTCTGGAGAGTGGCAGGATTCATCCCACTTTCTGGAATTTTCTACTGCAGCTGCTTGCCAGTACTTCTCCAGGTGGCTCCTGCCCCACCTGCAATGATCATCAATAACAGCACAGCATTACTCTTCCTGTACTGTGAGCTGAAACAATAATTTTGTTGACCCATATGGGCAGGGTTCTTGTGGCATCCACTCCCAGCTTAGGACTCTTTATAAACACTGTCTAAATCTTGAAACCTTTTACGATATCTGAGTCTTATACTTTGTGAGATAAGAGCACTGTCAGGTACTAATTAGTGACTACATACATAAGAGAACAAATTGCATGTATTTGGCATCTCAGAACTTGTAGTTTAGTTTCTTCAAAGTAGAAAACAAAAAGAACATTCTGTTGGGCATATCCCACCAGCTCTTCAAATAAGTTGTTAAAAACACCATGGGGAGGGAAGAGTGTTGGAATGAAGGTTGCACATTACAATTTAGTTTAACCAGCTTACTCATGGATGAGTGTCTCTGCATGCCAAGTTAAGAGTCCAGTCCAGGGGGGTACTGAGATTTAATGAAGAACAGAAAATGATGTGGGTATAGAGGCAGATAGGAGCAAAGAAGGAAGTTCAGACATAGGGAGCCATTCATGTTTTGATATGGAAGTTAAACTGAATGAAGTTTGAGAGCGTTTTTCCTTACAAGTAGCTTGACCAATAAGGAGTCATGGTTTAATTTGAAACCTGGGGGGAGGGGGAAANAAAAAAAAAAAAAAAAAGGCAGAGTGGCAACTTCCTAGTAGTAGTTCAAAACTTGGAAACATAGGTGAAAAGATGGAAAAATTAAAGTCCTTGAAAAGGATGGCTTACAAATTCTAATGGGATTTCCATTGTGGACTACAACAGAGTATTATAGTTTTTGAAATAACACTGACTAGACCTGAAACTTGTGCATGAAATTATTTGTGTGCTTTTGCAAGCAAAAAGAGGGGGAATGGAACCTACTCTGGGAAGGATAAAACAGAGGGGCAGCAGTGTCTTAATTCTTTCAATGCTTTTCTTTTAATTCGGTTCCTGAATTCATACTGTCTGCTCGACGCTATTAAATTTCATATGAGTAAGTGTGAGTAAATTCATAGGCCTGGTGTTTGCAGTGGAAATCTTCGAAAATATGAACTCTGAAGGCTCAAGAAGAGTTGCAGTAGAATTATTTTTAAATTCTTGGAGTCATCCATAGTATGAAAATTGTAATACAAGTGTTACACAGAAAAATGACAAGAAATTACGAAGTTATTTCCTCTTCTGGCATAGGCCTGACTTACAAAAAAGTAAAGCACTATATCATTTAGGTTGAGCTTATAACCAGACTTCCTTTATAAGTTGTGTTTCCAGTTCACTCTTCCCGTCATACTTAACGGCCTCTACAGTACTGCATTATGTTCTAATGGCTTCTGATCTGTTATTTCCATGTCTGCTTTCAGACTTGAGTTTAATATCAAGGGAAAATTCCTGTACATCAATATGCCTGTGGAGATATGAGATCTGGTGGAAGTGTTTCAAGTGCATAGACAATAAAAGACTTGTCTCTGTGTTAAAATACTTTTTCTTTAAACACAAGACATAAATTTAATCTTGCTTTGGGTTTTCTGTTAAAATTTCATGGTAGTGTAAATGGAAATTAGTCCTCCCTTGGATTTTCTAGCATAAAATCTATGGCTTTCATCTTCAAAGCCACAACAGACTGTTCTGAATGTTCCTTCTTTCTTTGTCTGAAAGAATGACGAAAATATGTACATGCTTCATTTCTAATGTAATTAATGTAATTCCTAATAGCTTAATCTCATAACAAGATGGGTGGAAGAGAAGCAGGCACTGTGTTGGAGTAAGGAGGACAAATCTCTAGACTTTTCTTTGTAATGGATATATATTTGCATTTACTTTTTNTTTTTTTTTTTTTTTTTGGGTGACATTCTATTTTATCTTTAGTGCTCTTTATAACTTTTTTTCCCCTGGAGTGAATCTGACTCTTCTGCCAAGGGACCCTTAGCAGTTTTTCAAACTGATCTTAGTAGAGAGTTTTCAGTAGACTGAATTCAAAACACTGAAGAAACACTTAGCAGTCATAGTTTGCAAGTTAAGTACTTGCAGTAATGGAATGCCTTAAGAGGTGGTCCCTCAGTTTTGCTGTTGAAGATGGCCAGCAAGGAAGCTTAGTTGCTTCCTGCAGTGGCCTTCTTGCTATGTTTCCTTGCCTCTCAGATCTTGTGCTTATTGAACCTTTTACCTGTGTGATGTACTCTGCTTTCTCCTGTGCTCTTGGGGGGCCTGGTTTGATGTTCAGCAGTAAAATGTGTAATAACTTCATCATTCATGTATGTGCTCAGCCCATTCTTTAATTGGGTTCTACTCTTAAAAGTGGCAGAGTAGGCTGAGTCTACTGAGTGACTCAGTAGATTGCCTTGCACTGCAGATAAATAAAATCCACTGTTTGAGTCACTAGTGGATTCTATGATTGTGTTTTGTTTTCATCCTAGTGTGGCACTGCAGTTACTGGGGAGTGACACCTTGTTGTGGCTGACACACATTCAACAGTTTGTTTACAGAAATCACATAATACCTTGTTTTTCTTGTGGAATAAGTGTACCAAGGGCATATGTAAGGAGGATCCAATCTAATTTGATGTTTTATTTTCCAGTCATCTGAATTAGTAGCAGGACAGTAGAAGGTGGTAGAGAAAAGGCTGAAGGTTAACTAATAAACAGCAGTAGCTAAGCTGATTCCCTGCTTCCATCCATGACAAACTCCACCAGTCCCTATATATCAGTCCTTATATATCCAAGACATTGGTGAAATTGTCTGTCATAGGAGGCACATCATGATTGATGAGGGGAAGAGGATAGTGTCAGAACACTGCGGCACAAGCACGCTTGAGTACTTCCTATGCTTGGTAGGGAACAGCTTTCTCGTGGTCTATCCATGAGACTTTTTATTTTCCATAGTCTGAACTTCCCCTGCATTTCAGGTTGGCTTTTGATGGATGTTAGCCAAGATCTCCATGGTTGCTAGTCACCATCTGGTGGCTGATGTCCATCTGGCTCTGTAGGCAGAGTGTCAGAGTAGCAGAAACTTCATTGTAGGTAACAGCAGAGTTGGTTGTTTTGTTTTGTTTTTTTTTACTAGAGCTCACNAAGCCACAACAGACTGTTCTGAATGTTCCTTCTTTCTTTGTCTGAAAGAATGACGAAAATATGTACATGCTTCATTTCTAATGTAATTAATGTAATTCCTAATAGCTTAATCTCATAACAAGATGGGTGGAAGAGAAGCAGGCACTGTGTTGGAGTAAGGAGGACAAATCTCTAGACTTTTCTTTGTAATGGATATATATTTGCATTTACTTTTTTTTTTGCCTTAACGTTATTTTATTTTCTTCTAATGCACTTGTATTTAAGTCCATGTTTTCTTCCCTAGAGGGAACTGCAAAGAAAGGATTCAGATTTCTCTCTAGAGTGTTGGTATTATAATGGTTAATGCACCTCAGCGGAAAAGTATCTCAAGACAGCTGTCTGAAATTGGGCTTTGCTGGGATTTATTTATCTATATGTGTGTGTGTTTCAGAGGTGTTTTACTCAGCTTTTTACCCTTGGTAAATCAGGAAGCCTGAGCCAGCTTAGATAATTTACGAGAATGGGGCATATGCATTTAGCAGAAAGAACTTGATTAACTTAGCAAAGACCGCTTAAATCTAGGAAGTGGCCATCCCACTCTGTTTTTTGCTGCCCAGAGGTAGAGCCTTCAGACTCATGGAGTCTGAAGTCATGCATGACTGCAGCTCATACAGTATAGAAAGTGTGCTGAGCCGAAGGTCTTCAATCAGGNCTGAGTCTACTGAGTGACTCAGTAGATTGCCTTGCACTGCAGATAAATAAAATCCACTGTTTGAGTCACTAGTGGATTCTATGATTGTGTTTTGTTTTCATCCTAGTGTGGCACTGCAGTTACTGGGGAGTGACACCTTGTTGTGGCTGACACACATTCAACAGTTTGTTTACAGAAATCACATAATACCTTGTTTTTCTTGTGGAATAAGTGTACCAAGGGCATATGTAAGGAGGATCCAATCTAATTTGATGTTTTATTTTCCAGTCATCTGAATTAGTAGCAGGACAGTAGAAGGTGGTAGAGAAAAGGCTGAAGGTTAACTAATAAACAGCAGTAGCTAAGCTGATTCCCTGCTTCCATCCATGACAAACTCCACCAGTCCCTATATATCAGTCCTTATATATCCAAGACATTGGTGAAATTGTCTGTCATAGGAGGCACATCATGATTGATGAGGGGAAGAGGATAGTGTCAGAACACTGCGGCACAAGCACGCTTGAGTACTTCCTATGCTTGGTAGGGAACAGCTTTCTCGTGGTCTATCCATGAGACTTTTTATTTTCCATAGTCTGAACTTCCCCTGCATTTCAGGTTGGCTTTTGATGGATGTTAGCCAAGATCTCCATGGTTGCTAGTCACCATCTGGTGGCTGATGTCCATCTGGCTCTGTAGGCAGAGTGTCAGAGTAGCAGAAACTTCATTGTAGGTAACAGCAGAGTTGGTTGTTTTGTTTTGTTTTTTTTTACTAGAGCTCACTGACTGGAACTCTGTCCTAACTTTCAGTCAGACTTCCCTTGGCCCAGTAAATCCACATCCAGCTGATTTGTTATCCATGCTACCATATGGACTGTTATTAGACTCAAAACTGTTTTCTGTTTTCTTCTATTTTGCTTCTGAATCTAGAGTCTTGTGTGCTCAGAAGCCTTCTGGGAGCCAAATTCATTAATTTATTTTTAAAGATCTTTCTAGCAAAGACAAAGTATTCAGAAGTAGGGGGAGTTGAAAGGAAATGTGGGAGTACTATGCTTAGCAACTCTGACTATCTAACTGAAATTGGTGAGACTCGAACTGGACTTTAGAATGGTTTTTAATTTTAGTTAGTTAGTTTGTTTGTTTGTTTTGTCATTTCAGAACAGAACCAAAACCCATCTCAGTACTTGCTTTTGACACAGCATAGGACAGGAAGCTCATTTAAAGAGAGAAACAGAAAGGTCTTTGCTGCCTATGGAAAGAGAAGGAGGATTTATATGCTTTGAAAAGGTAAGTAATAGAAGATATACTTGGTTAAGAAGTCCAATAGTAGTCATTGCTCATTTGCATTGAAGTACTATATCTCACAAGCTGTCACTTCCTGCAGTTCAGCGCAGAAATAGCTTTCTCTTTTCAAGGGGAAAGCTAAACTTTCCTTGTTCCAAATATTCAACATTTCAAAATAATGTCCTCTTAAGGCTATTTCTTTAAATTAACAATTAATTTAGCTGTGCAGCAGCAATTACAGTTGGTTAAAGTCGAACTGTAAAGCAAGTTCTGTCTTTTCATTGGCATTTAACGTCAGCAAATTTGAATAGGCCTGTAATACATAGTGGAGGTAGTGAGAAACAGAAGATACTGGTGCACCAACAATAAAGGCTGAGTAACAAATTTGAAGGTAAGAAATACAACGTAGCTATTCTTGCTGGCTTTTTTTCTTCTTTTAGTTTGTGTGTTTTCATGTTCACAGATCTGCTGTAGTTTGCTGCCATTTAATTCTAACAACTCATCTGCTTGAGGAGATTCTGTTGTAATGTATCCAGTGGCTGTTCCTGCACCAGGAGGTGAAGGAAGTAATGGACAACATGGGAAACTTATTTTTTTCCTATTTCTTCTTGGAGCTGTGTTGCTCTGTGCTGGATTCCTTCTTTCAGTTTTTATTCTCCAGTCATGTCCATCTGGAAGCTTCAGTGACTGTAACGAGGTCCTTAAGGCTGCTGGGCCAGTGCTGGCTGTGACTGGACTGGTTTGTGTTTTACTGGCACGATCAAGGGCCAGGATGTATCTAAGACAAAGACAATTGCAAAACGAGCAGGTATACAGCCTTGTTTTTTGTCGTGGGAATTGTCAGTTTGCCCAGTTTCTCATATTTGGATTCCTGTTTTTAACTAGTGGAATGTTAATTAGCATCCTGGGTATTTGGGTTCCTGGTTGCAGCCCTGGCTGGCATATGATACAGCTCAACCACACTGGCACTTCTGACGTGGACCTCCAGGGCTGTGGATTCCTGTCACTTCAAATCATGGGACCTTTGATTGTGCTCACTGGGTTGTGTTTCTTCGTGATAGCTCATGTTAAAAAGAAGCAAAACTTAAATCTCAACCAAGAATCTTGTGAAAGTGAAGAACATGCTCACAGCCCCGAATCTTTTCAGGTTACAGTAGGTGAGTAAAAATTCTTGGAACGTTACACTGGGAATTAGTGGGGTTTTTTCCCACCAATAATTTACATCTGGATATTACTTATTTGAGCTCTAAGCATGTCAATTCTGCCATGTCAAGACAGCCAAAATAGAATAATGTTGCTTTGTCTCATATGGTTTCTGTCAGTTGGTCAGTTAGTTACCTTTCTCAAAAAAGCAGAATCTCTTTGGCATGAAAAGGAAGGTCTGACTGTATAAAGCAACATAATCTAACACAAATGAGTCTGACCTTAATTCTTTTCTCAAATGGTGTAATTGACGCTGCGGATCACAGATTTCTATGACTATATTTAAGATTTATTTTAGCCTTGAACTCTGAACCCTTAAACAGAAGATTCTGATTCATAACCAGTGTACTGTATTTTTAAAATTGTTGCCACATCCTCAGTCAGTCAGAGGTATAATTACAAGTTTTAAGCTCTTCAATTACAGAATGGAAATTGGTAGATTTTTTGCTGTACAATATTGAAGTAGTGAACTATGTATCAATAGTTGTGGTTAGCGTGCCTTGAGCTACAAGTAAATTAGTAGGGAAACTGTTACACACACAAAATCAGTCCTCAGAGCCATTAATGACTTCCATTATAGCACTGCAGTACTTACGGAGAAACTTGGAATTACCTATGTTGTATTTGGGAGGGAAACTAAATACCTTCTTGTCCTTAAAATGTTCCAACAGTAATTGTGTGCCTTGCACTTCCACTTCTTGTAGACAGCCAACCATATTTGTGTCTCTTAGCTAGATAAACCTTCCCCCTTGTCAGCTGTATTGTCTAAATTAAATCCTTCATTTACAAATATGCTGCATCTTTTATTTTGGGATTATTTAGGTTTCGAATGTACCTCCAACCTACTCCAACAGGCCAGAATGTATCAATTCTGTATGTGGGATCATTTATCTTAAAAGCTAGGCAAGTAAAAATTACAGGATGCTGTTAGTATAACCAGAGGTGTTCTGTTCTTCAGAGGTAGTGATTGGTGTTCTTTCCCCTAGGTGATGCTGTGATGGTATTCCCACCCCCACCACCTTCTTATTTTGCTGACCCAATGTCACCAAATGTGACACATTGTCTTATGTCAAGTGTTTTGCCTACAAGTGAAAATCCTCCATCGTACCACTCTATCTTCAGTAATAGGTAAGACTGTTCATCTCTGACTTTAGAAATCTGAACTGTTTCTTTAGGTATCCAAGACCTTTTTCTTGTATAATCACTGTGAATTAACTACTAGGCGTGACTTACTTCAGATACTTTATCTGAATTGGCATTAAAATATGGTAGTATACTAGGGGAACTACAAACTGCAGAGTGTCCTTTATGAGGATTAAATTATTATTATGACTGGACAGAACTTCTGAAGTTCTTAAATGAATGGCCCTTAGTAGATTTCTTCCACAGATTGTCCAAGAGAATGTGCCACTGATAGCGGTGCAGTAGTGACTTGATATCCATACTGCCAGATTTTAGGAGCCTCTGTAGAAACAGAGCAGCAAGTATTTTATGGCACCCACCCACAGACTCCGGGAATATTATTTCATCTGCCAATGTGTTCTGTTCTCCTGTGTCCCTTATCTCTGCCTTGAGGAAGTGAGATGTGCTGTGCTGGTCTGCCTTGTTCCTGTTGTGGTCATGTGTCAAGATTAAAGGATTCCATGATATTGCAGAAGGCTCCAGCATGCTGATAAGGGAGGATACAAAGCCTGTTTTATTTCAAGATGATGTACTTTACCCTTGCAGCCATTCCTTGCATATATGGATTATAACAGAATTGCCCGATATTGACACCACCAAGCTCAGGGAGCAGGAGCTGTCAACTTACCAAAGACTTACCTGTGCCACAAGAACTTGCAGGATTATTTATTCCCTGTGGGTTACCACCTGTAGGCTGCTAACTTGAGGGTAAAAGAGGTCACTGCAAGGGCCACATACTAGAAATCAGAGCTAGATCTGGCCAGAAGAGCTGGAGTCCCTAACTTACTTTCAGGCCCTTAATTATTCAGAAGTGACTTGATTTCATATCTTTACAATGGTCCTACATCAGCCTGGGTTTGATCTGTCAGTAAGTTGTGTGGTGCTATCATTTAATGACTTTAATTCCCAAAACTGTGCGTGCAACATGGTGTCATTGAAAACTGGGAAATAAACTCACCAACCAATTAGTTTGGTTATAAAGCCAACGTTAGTTTATTAGCAGTGCTGAAGGCATGGGGAATTCTCCACAAAGCATATATGCTCAGTAACCTAACAGAGCTGGTTGTATTCCTGAAACTAATACATATTCATCACATTTCCTGAATATATGCATATATGCTAATTATTTCCATGGACTTGTTTGAATATGGTTCCAGATCTTCTGATTAATCTTTTCTCCTTGAGAGTATCTCAAATCAGTCATCAGGTCATAATGCACTTCTCTTATCATTCTCTGCTCTGATACAAAATCCTTGTTATCAAAACTAAGATATCAGCTACTATGTATTAATCACTGATACAAGGAAGCATTAACTGGAGCGGGACTTATTAGTCACAGATGTAGGGAATTAACACAAGGCCACAATAGTCTCTGGTATTTGTACTAAGCACTGTGGGGGACAAAATTAAGCATTAACCATGAATATAGGGATAATACACTTACTGTGCTAAACTTAAAAGTACTTTCCAACATCTCCTACTGCTGCATAGACCTCCTTTACAGAAGTATAACCTGTTTGGTAACAGCTGGAAGCACCATCACTGCCATTGCTGATGAGTGTCTGGAAAGTTGTCTGACAGGAAAGGACCTGGGAGTGGTGGTCAGCAGCACCTGAACATGAGCCATCAGTGGCCAAGGCAGCCAGTTGCATCCAGGCTTATATCAACAATAGTGTTGCCAGTGAGACCAGGGCACCTAAATCCTCTGTTCAGGAGTGGGGGGGGGACAATAAGTGGTTTGTTCCTGGCAAACTGTGGAATGGGGAGCAAAGATTAGAATGACAAGATGCTTACAGGGGCCCTCTCCTGAATCTGGAGTGTGCTGGCCACACTGGAGCACACTTGTAGTCTTATGTGGTTGAGCTAAGGGCTTCTAAGGCAACAGAAGCCAAGAGGGAAACATTGGAGAACTACCTCAAGCTAAGGGATGTCCCTCTAGGAAGGCAACATGGCCAGCATCTCAGCTAAGGTGCCTTAACACCAATACACATAGCATGGGCAGCAAACCAGAGCAACTGCGAGCCACTGTGCTGCTTGAAGGCTATGACCTTGTTGCTCTTCCTGAAACTTTGTGGGATGAATCCTTTTTCTGGAGTGTGACTGTTAATGGCTGCAGGCTGTTCAGAAGAGACAGGGAAAGAAATAGAGGCAGAGGGATTGCTCTTTACAGTAAGAGGTGAATTAAATGTGAAGAGGCGTCCCTGAAGAATACCCATGAGCAGGTGGAAAGCCCGTGGGGAGGGGTCAGAGACTGAGGCAGCAAAGGGAACCTTGTGGCTGGGGTCTGCTACAGCTGCCTGAGCAAGGGGAGCCCATTGACCAAACCTTCCCGCTCCAGCTACAGGAGGCATTGTGTCTGCAGGGTCTTGTCCTGTGGGGGGAACTCAACCACCCCAGCAGCTGTTGGGAAAGGAGCTCGGAGGGCTTCAGGCAATGCAGGAGACTCCTGGAATGCGTGGAGGAGGCTTCCTGAGCCAGGTGATACACAGTCCTGCGAGGGAGTGTGTTGCAGGATCTCTTGGTCACCAGTGCAAGTGAGCTAACTGGGACACCAAGAGTGGAGGCAGCCTGGGCTGCAGGGGTCATGCGTGGGTGGAGTGTGCAGTCCTGATGGATAGGGGTCGGGGTAAGGGGTTAAAGTCCAGCTCTTGAACTTCAGGAATGCAGATTTCCAGTCCTTTGGGAACCTAGTCAGTGGGATCCCCTGACAGACTGCCCTCAGGGACAAGGGAGTAGAAGAGAGCTGGCAGATCTTTAAGCAACTCTTCCACAGAGCGCAAGAGCTGCCAATCCCCAGGAGCAAGAAATCAGACAAGGAGGGCAAGGGAACAGCAGGGCTGAGTAGAAACTTGCTGATCAAAATTAAGGGAAAGAAGCAAATGCACAAGTGGTGGAAACCAGGACAGGTAATTAGGAAGAGTTTAGAGATGAAGTACAGTTGTGTAGGGAGGCAGTGAGGAAGCCCAAGGCAAAACTGGAACTGAACCTGGCAAGGGACACAAGGAATAACAGGAAGGGCTTTTACAGGTACACTACATTAACCAGAAATGGAAGGTCAAAGAAAGGATACCCCCTGATAAACGATGCTGGAAAAGTGGTGACAGTGAATGACAAAGCCAAGGTACTCAATAACATTTTTACCTCTGTCTTGAATGGCGACCTCTCTTCCCGCTCAGGGATAGATGGACAGCAGGATGGGGATTCAGGGAGCAAAGTCCCTCCCACTGTAAGAGAAAATCAGTTTCACAGCTATCTGAGGAACTGGAATGTACATAAGCCTGGGACCCAATAAGCTGCATCCCAGAGTCCTGAGGGAATTGTCAGTAGATGTGGTCAGAAGATGTCAGTCAGATGTAATTGCCAAGCCACTCTCCTTCATATTTGAAAAGTCACTGCAGTCTAGGCAAGTCCCAGGTTACTGGAAAAAGGGAAGAACATTGTACCTTCCTTTAAGAATGTTAGAAAGGAGGAATACTGAGAAATATCGACCTGTCAGCCTCACCTCTGCCTGGGAGGATCATGGAACAGATGCCCCTAGAACTGTGCTCGTGTAGGACAGGGAGGTGATTCAAGACAGACAACACAACTGCACCAAGGACAGGTCCTGTCTGATC
This sequence comes from Rhabdornis inornatus, assembly GCA_013397075.1. Taxonomy (NCBI): domain Eukaryota; kingdom Metazoa; phylum Chordata; class Aves; order Passeriformes; family Rhabdornithidae; genus Rhabdornis; species Rhabdornis inornatus. The sequence goes on along the minus strand of VWZS01007392.1, from coordinate 259,197 downwards.
AACCCAGTGGCCTTCTATGATGGGGTGATGGCATCAGTGGACAAGGGAAGGGTTACAGATGTAATTTATCTGTCATTTTACTGTAAAGCCTTTGGCACAGTCCCCCACAACATCTTTCTCTCTAGACTGGAGAGAGATGGATTCAATGAGTGGACTGTTCAGTGGATGAGGAATTGGTTTGACAGTTGCATCCAGAGGGTAGTGGTCAATGGCTCAGAGTCCCAATGGGCTTCAGTGACAAGTGCTGTCCCTTGGGGGTCCATAATGGAACCAGTGTTATTAAATATCTTCATTAATGACATGGATGACGGGATTTGCAGATGACACCAAGCTGAGTGGGGTAGTTGTCAGACTTGAAGTATGGGATGCTATCCAGAGGGACTTGGACAAGATGGAGAAGTGGGTTTATGGTAATCTCATGTGTTTTAGCAAGGCCAGGTGCAAAGTGCTGCACCTGGGTTGGGGCAGCTCCTGGTCTCAGACCAGGCTGTGGTGAACAGATGAGAGCAGCCCTGCCCAGAAGGACTTGGGGGTGCTGGTGGGTGAGAGGCTGGACATGACCCAGCCATGAGCACTCCCAGCCCAGAAAGCCAAACGTGTCCTGGGCTGCATCCAAAGCAGCGTGGGCAGCAGGGGAGGGAGGGGATTCTGCTCCTCTGCTCTGTGAGACCCCACCTGCAGTGCTGCATCCAGCTCTGGGGTCCCAGCACAGGAAGGACATGGACCTGCTGGAGGAGTCCAGAAGAAGCCACCACGATGATAGAGGCCTGGAGTACTTCTTCTGTGAGGAAGGGCTAAGAGAATTGGGTTTGTTCAGCCTATAAAAGAGAAGGCTTCAGGGGGAACTGATTGCAGCCTTCCAATACCTGAAGGGAGCCTACAAGAAGGAGAAGGACTTTTTACAAGAGTATGTAGTAACAGGACAAGGGGGATTGGTTTCAAACTGAAAAAAAAATTAAAGTAGGTATTAGGAAGAATTTCATTACTGTAAGAGTGGTGAGACACTGGAACAGGTTGCCCAGAGAAGTTGTGGATGTTCCGTCCATGGAATTGTTTAGTGCCAGGTTGGATGGGGCTCTGAGCAACCTGGTCTAGTGAAAGATGTCCCTGTCCGAGGCATGGGTGGTTGGAAATAGATGATCTTTAACATCCCTTCCAACCCAGGCTATTCTATGATTCTGTGGTTCAATTTTGGGTCCTTCTCAGTGCAAAAGACACTGAGGTTCTAGACTGTGACAAAACAAGATCAGCACAGCTGGTGAAGGATCTGAAGCACAAATCATGTGAGAAGTCACTGAGGGAGCTGGAATTTTTCAGTCTGGAGAAGAGAAGACTTGACCTTACGTTGTCTTCAGTTGATGGAAGGGAGGTTGTGGCAAGAGGGGGATTGTGGCAAAGGCTTCTTTTGCTGCATAACTAGTGACTGGGCAAGAGGAAATGGCCTTAAGCTGAGCCAGGATATTAGGAAGAGTTTTTCTGTGGGAAGGTTTGTAAAGCATTGGAACAAGCTGCTCAGGAAAATGGTGGAGTCACCATCCCTGGAACTTTTGGAAAATCATGTGGGTGTGGTTTAATGCCTGTGTGGATTTTTTTGTCTTGTGAACATACACATAAAAAGAGGCAGTTTGTTAGGATAGTATCTAGTGGAGTGGATAAAATACCTCAGGCTTGAATATACGACCCAGAATGCCTGACCTCAGCCTCTGGTGTTTTCTCATAGGGATGCTCTAGCTGTTACCCTTCCATGCTTCCCACTATGGAAAGAGACCCATGGAACTGATACCACCTCTGGGTGTTTCACTCAATCCTGCTGTCTCATGGCTCAGCACTTGCTGGCAGTAAGAGCATCTTGACTAGTGCAATTGGCTTCCTGAGCACTTTCATGGAAGAGAAGCAATGGCCTCGTTGTTCATAACAGTGCCATGGTTGAAGATCCCATATATGGCAGGGATACACATTTCATATGTTGGTGGCTACTGGACAAATGCTTCTTTGATCCATTACTCAGTGTTCTGTCAGCAAGCACTGTGCTGCAGCCTGTGCTGGATGAGAGAGCTGTTAGTAAGCTGAGTCATGGTCTCATCCCAGAATTGCTTGCATTTTTCCTGCAATCTGTTGCTTAGCACCTCAGCACTTGTCTTGTAGTATTTCCCTCTCCTTTGAAAACCCTCACAGACATGTAACAGCATTGAAGATGAGGTGGCTGTGCTCTGTATTTGTGCTCCTCACTCGGTATGGATACAGATGTATGTACAAAAGCAAGAGTCAGCTCTGGGGGTGAATCATGAGGAGCAAGGAGTTCTTCCCATTCCTTGGGAAGCAGCTGAAGTAATATGCTGAGGGGCAGCTCCAGATAAGATGAGCAAAGTACCAGAACAATGTGGGCTCAACCAATTTTGATCCAGCTAGGATGATTAGAGGAGGACAGGGGATACTTAGCTGCTCATCTTGAATGTCACTGGGCGCTTTGCAGTCTGGTCATGTCCAGTTGCTTCTGTTTCTCCAGGTCTGAGTGGGCATATGACTTCTTACATCTGTCATGGATTGCTGGAATGCCTAATAAAAGTTTGATTGCTTTTCATGTAAGATCTCAGAAGGCTAGAGATTCTGATTTTCTGAATGCAGTTCTAAGTCTAGTAACTGTCTGTAGTAAAGGAAGGGGACTGTGTATGTGATACACTAGAAAAGGGAAAATACCTTAGGAGCTAAGGATCAGAAGAAGATTTAGTAAGATTGTGAAACAGCACAGCCAGAAGCAGCTAATACCCTTAAGCCAGGCTTTGACTGCTTATCTCAAAGGGTAGAAGGGAGCTTGTTTTGCCCTTCCTCTCTGAAATGATAGAATTTTGAAATGAGTCATAATGTAGCCCACAGAATGAAGTCCTAGTGCTTGTGCAAGTTCTTTGCTTCAGGGATTTTTAGGAAGTGTATGAATACATGTATGTTTATGTAAATCAAGTCAAATTTCACTCACTCTAGATAAATTAATTATGCTAATACATAGTTTTGTGTTTTATAGAGCACAGCTTGCTGATGATGAAGGAGCAGTTGCTGTTAGAGACTATGAATCCATATATACAATTTCTGGAAGCAGCTCACCTTCAGATATTTTACCAATGCTATACCTTCCTTCTGAATCACCACCAAAATATGAAGAAAAAGCATCAATAACAAATAACGAATATTCACCATCTTTTTCCTCATCTTTTTCATCTATCTCCTTAGCCACATCTGATGCCAGCTCATAAAGGACTGACAGTTCACTTAATTTTTAATTAAAATGTACACAGAGATTTACAAATTTTGAATTTATTTACATTTTGTAATAAAAGCAATAATGTTGGCTGTGCCTAATTTTTCATCAGGAAGAATAAACAATGAACTTAGATTTCAAGAAATAGTAGAGAAGTCTGGGCCTCTGCTGAAGTAGTCTGAAGGGAGTTCACTGCAATAACATTAAACGTGCATCTTGTTCTGTTACAGCTTCAGTTTCTATTTATAGCTGTTCTTTTTATAATGAAGCCACTAAGTAGAAACCAACTTTTTTGATTATTTTAATTAAATCTGTTTGGAGCTTCAAAGAAAGAAATTATTAGGAAGTGGTTTTATTTCTATTTTTGCATGACTTTTGTGGAAAATACTTGTTTGCAAGGTTATGGCCTTTACAAGTACTTGGAGAGCATTCACATAATAGGGATGTTAAGGTTGGTACCAAAGATGCTATGAAAAGCTTCAGTGGTTACCTTTTGTTCTGCCTGGTAACAAACACTCCATGTTTAGACTATCTCTGGTCCTTATGTAAGTATAATCCCTATGAAAATCAGTTTTAGCTGCAGTTAAGAGCCCAAAGGCAGCCCTGAGGATAGTTAATAGGCTAACAGTTTAACTGTGGTTATGACTGGTTTCAGGGGGATTATTCTGCTGTTTTGTATCATCATTCATGGATTCACAAGGAGTGCTTATTGTGTGAGAGTGAACACCACAAAGCAATGATATCTTCGAAGTGCAGACATTACTTATCAGCAGATGCAGGAGAGGCAGTTTCATGGAAACACATGGAACAAATGTCTTTAACTGACACAGTGCTTGACAGACCCTTCAGAAATACAGCCTTCTTAGCTCTTCCATCCCTCTGCAACCCCAGGGTAGTGGCCTGCCTTCAGGATGGAGGTTCTAATTCTATTTTTTGTTTGTTTGTACCTGTTCTGAAACTGAAGGATTAGCTTGTGGTAGGTAAAGATAATTAGGAGGAGCTGAGTTGCTGCTGATCTTTGACTTTTACAAATTGCTCCGAATGCTGTTTGGGAAAAACAGACCGGATTCTGTGCCCAGAAAGGTGGCAGGGGTGCACTTTGGGCTTGGTTCAGCCTGGTGGATTTGAATTGTTCAGTTGAGTCTCTGAATCTGTGTGCTTTGGGACCTTGGTTACACCTGCACTTGTCATCTACCATGCTGAATTTTGGAGAACTTGGCTTTAACAGAATGCCAAACTATGAATTCCATGTGCCTAGGGAAAGGTGATTGCCTTGTGTCATCTTTCTATGAATGTGCATCTCACCTGCTGACTGCTTTAGAGAGATGTTCAGGAGCTCCTGCATTTGCCATTTATTTCCAGTTCTGTGTTGTTCCCTCAGTTATGCTAGGACAGCTCTTTGTGCAGCTGCACAAAAACAAACCAGGCAGTGAGGGAGGTATATTTAGCCAGCAGTAGAGCTGAGGGGCTTATGCACACAGAGTAATGAGCAAACACGGCACAGAGGGGGATTTAGTATGTAGGAGCTGATTAAACTGGCATGACTCAGCCATGGGAAATGTCTATATGAAGAAGGGGAATCCACAAAAGCCGGTAGGCATTTTGTCCTCTTTTCTCTCAAACGTTTTTTACCTAGTGAATTTTTCAAGGTTGTTTCTTTTTATATGCAATCTGCAATACAAGCATAGTTTGCCATCTTTGTGATTTTTTTAGTCTTTTGCTTCTACTGTTTAAACACTGGGGCCCATGACTATGCGTGATTCATGCATACAAATCTTTCCACATGTCTAAGGAGCCTGTTTCTCTCTCAATTTATACTTGCTTTATATAACAAGAACAGAAGCTGGGTATTTTACTGGGAAGATCCCATACAACAAAGCTCATGTTAGCTTTATGTTGTTGTTCAGAACACTCATTTTCTGAAAAGGCTAAATATCAAAACACGTTTAAACAAATCTAGAAATATTTCACCATCTTAAAAAAAAAAAAAAGCAGTTGCATCTAGTGGTAAACTGAAAAAGTATCAACCTTTTCTGCTGCCTTCGATTTGCTCAGTTGGTTGTTCTGAAGATGTACACAAGAGACCAGACAAATCAAGCAGAATATGTTGGCTCATCTGATTTCTCTGTAACAGAGACATAATCTTGCTTTCCTTCAAGCTTATTGTATTTTGATCATCTACTGCAGAATCTTCAATGTGGATCACTTTATTTCTGAAAAACAGTCTTCACAGAAACCATGGTTCAGAAAGCTGCTGACCTAACTTCAGATTCTGCAGCTGAGTTTCCTGGGAAGGATAGGTGTTACCACTGAAAGCAAGGATTGAAAACTGAATTTATCTCTGTATAATTTTGAGAAGATGCTTAGGAAATAGATCAGTTTATAGCTGTATTAGCATCTTCTATTTTTGGCTTAGAAAATCATTACTTGAAAACTCAGTAGATGTGCTGGGTGCATCTGCATAAACTGCTCAGCACTGTAGTAGTTAACATAGCCAGGGCAACAGTATTTGGTTACTGTGTTGTTGAAATCTGTTGCAGCAAGGTCAAAAAATATGAGTAAGAGGCTAGCAGGTCTGCACTCACCACCGAAGGCTACCACTGGGTGAACAGCATTAGAGGGAGGAATTTTTGATGTGGGGAGTAGGAGTGAAATGTCTGTATTAGAAAGGAAGCAACACCTTGTAAAACTATAAAAGTAGCTTAAAATAATACAGAATAGCATTTTTATTGAGGAAGTGAGATACTTTACTGTCCCACTAATGGTGCTATAACCCTCTTTCTGCTCTAAGGTTAGCTTAAGTGTTTGACATACAAATGCTAGGAAGCAAATCAAGTTGGTTACTGATTCACACTTACTTAAACAGGCAAAGTGGGAGGTAAGGGTTGCTTGCCCTCTCTAAGTGAAGTTAAGGTCTCTCTTCCTTGCTGCCTGCACTGACGTTGCTCTGCTTCTAACTGCAACACTACAATCCTTTGCATATGAGAGGGATTCACAAAAATATAAATTAATGCCTTTTCTCTAGGAAAAGTATTTCTTCCTGCATCAAGAGCAGCTATAAAAATGAACTGTTAACTCATCTGAAAAACTGAGATTGCACAGGTTGTTGCAATATTGCTATGTTTTGTGATAGCAGCACTTGCTGGATTGCACCCACCCCATCTTTGCCCTTTGTAGTTTATGTTGCTATATCCATTTATCCCTTTTCCATCCTGTCTCTTCAGAGTCATGACTTGTAGTGCCAATACCTCCACATTTCTGCAGTGAACATGCCAGAGTTCATCTAGATCAGTGCTCCTCCCTCAATCGCACATGTATGCATCTCAACAATTAGGCATGGAAAACCTTCATTTTGGTGTGCATGCTCACAAGACAACATTCTGCGGAACATGTAAAGCCACCTTGCTGTTAAATGCAGTTGTGGGCAGCTGGCTGAACCTGCTCCTCCCAATTCATTTATGCTTTGAGGCTGGCAGTGCAGTAGTTCAAGGGTGAAAAGCCCACTCAGAGTGGGTTTTCATGTGCTGCTCTTACACATATAATTCATGTTTTCCATTGAAGACACCAGTTACCTTTCTCTAGGAAAAGGTCCCACTAACTCAAATCACTGGCTCCTTTATCTCCCTACATTATGGAGTGATAATTTGTACTTACTAATTTTAAAACTAATCAACATGCAATACCATGTGTTGTGCAGCTTCTTTTGCATGTTCTTTGACTAAGTCCCTGCTTATATAACTGGCATGTAAGAAAATAAAACCTTCCTACAACAGGCTGATATGTGAACAACTGTGTAAAAATAGGTGGCATAAGAAGAAGAAAACAGGGTTAAATGATGGCCTGTCAGTGTTCACTAGGATGACTCTTCAAACAGGTTGGAGACATGAGGGAGTACAGAGTACCTGCTTTCAGCAGCAAGCACTGCAGGGGAAGTCTGCACTGGTAATAGAAAATTAGGTGAAGGAACAGAAAGCAAAACGGTACTTGTGTTTAAGGGCAAGGTCTGAAGCAGATGAGAACAAAACTATTGAGATCTGAAAACAGCACTCATTCTGAAAAACCTCACTCTGACCAATTTTCCTTGGTTTCACAAAACTCTTTTGCTTAGGAGTCATACCAGATGAAAGGGATGTATTTCATAAATCAACACTTTTAAGTGAATCCCCAGAACATACACTTACTGGCAAAGAAAAGCTCTGGTCTTAGGAAAAAATCAGTGTGATGCAGTAATCTCTTAAGACTTTGAGAGCTGCCTGACTGCAGCATTACCACTGTCTGGGCAAATAATTGGAGAAATACAGGGAGACATAGGGGAAACTGTCTTACAGAGAGGGGACAGTTTACAGGGAAAGGAGTAATTTTAATGTATATCCTAACACACCAAATATAGAGTGTTTTCCATCCTATTTTAAAAGTTTAAGTGGCATGTAGCACTGGAAAGAAAAATGAAGCTTGTGTTCTCCAGCTCTATTGTGCACTTGCTCAACAATCCTGAAATCATGTCCTAGACCAGAGGGAAAGAGACAGCTGTGGGATGACACAACACCCAACTTGGAAAATTCTGATTCCAGACAGGATCTAAGGACCATTCTGTCCCATTCTGGGATTGAGGAAGTGCTCCAGCACGATCCCGTTGCAAATAGCAGTTGCAGAGTTCTTGAATGAATGAAAGGAGAAGGTGACACTACATCTGTATAAACTATTAGCTAGACAGCTATTATAATATAGTGCTGCTTTTAAAAGGATATTGGAAAGCCTGAAAGCTTCAGCAGTGGCAAGGATGATTCATGATATGGAAAAACCTGACATGTAAAGAGCAGTAACCATTCATTCCATTAAGTTTAACAAATGTAAGGTTAAAGGTGACCTAGGCTTTGGCTATAATTACCAGTGCAAGGACACTTTATCTAGTGTTTCAGCACTTTCTAGTTTATTGTCATCATACAAAACCACTGCATTGCATGACTGAGCTCTTTGCTCGAGAGGTGAAAAAAATCCTGACCAGGCTTAGTGTTGTGGGAAGGGCTGAGCTTGAGTGTATTTATCAGAAAATTTGCTGATGCCCTTGGTAACGGGTTTGCTGAGTTTGGAAGCTTCACAGCTGTTTTTTTAGAGAATCCAGCACTAATATTCCTCGAGGTCTGTGCGGTAAAAAATGAGAAAGACATCTGCAATTGCATTCAGCATCAGTTCTGAAGGTGCCAGATGTGGTGAATAGCCCTTCCCAGGAGAGAGCTGTTGTCACACAGTGTGATGTTAATGCACAGTAGACTAAAGGCACTTTTACTGACTTTGAAGAAGCTGACTGAAAGGTAAATTTTCCAGTTCTAGAGCTATTTTTAATCCTAAAAAATCTCAGGATAAGCTTGCTTCCCCATAGCTGCTGGTAGCAGGAAATAGCATTGTGTGTTCTACTGCCTGAGCAGTAATCAATGTCCTGTGTGTAGTACCCTCCCGTGCTAGTCCAAACAGAGTAGTTGGACGTTTTTCCTCCTTAAGGAATTATACAAAGACATTCTACCAGAAACCTCCAACAGCAATTACTTTAGTCTGAAACTGTTAGGAAATAGAAATTTTCAAAATTCAATAATCTTTCTGTTTAATATATGAGACATGAGTTCCGCAAAACAATTCATTGTGATATGAAGAAGTATCCTAGGTACCTGTGAGTACAGGATAAGATTCCTCACTCTGTCAAGTTTAGCATTATAGGAGATACTTTCTTATTCCTGCAGTGATGTGCTATTCAAGGTATTTGGGCATTATTCTCTATAAATCTTAAAACGCACAACAAAAGATGTCCAGAATTAAGGGGAAATTATAGGGTAATTATGCTACCTTCAACCAGCTGGAAAGCTTTGGCTGTCTTGAAATAATGTTTATCCCAGAGCCAACAGCTCTCCCAGGCTTTTCAGCGCTCACCATCCTGTTGCCACTTACCCTCCTGCTCACCTAGTGGTTGCCCCAGAAAAATATCAGGAAGCCTACTTTGGTATTTTTTTAAATCATGAACTGCAAAATAAGCTGCAGCAGAGATCCAAGCATGGCTGTAAATGGCATGCTTCAGAGCATGGAAAAGCATTTTTAGCAATGGCTGTGTGGAATTTTCCTGCAGAAAATGGAGCAGGAAGTGGAGAGCAAGGATCTCCTCACTGCTGTTGACTAAACATATGCTGTCCATATGTTGGATGCATCAGCTAGCTGGGGTTAAGGAAAAGCTGCAAGTGCTCCAGCTTGCTTTTTGTGCTATCCAGAATGAGCACAGTGTCATTGGTGCTAAATTAAAGAAGAAACAGAGAGGCAGTCATGCAGGGGTGAATCCATTCCGGAAGTGATAGTGATAATTCAAGAAATCTTTAGTGATGGTTTCAGGCTTCACTTCCCAGACCTTTGTTCTTCCAGGCAAAGTTTGTTCTTTCACATGATGGACTCTGTTAACCATATACACACAAAGTTCTTGTATAACTAACCTGAACCTTTGACTTTAAATGTTCTGCCAAGTCCTTTACAAGCCCCCTTTCTCTTGAGGGAGAAGATACGTTATACTCAGTAATGGAGCAAAACAACAATAATGTAGAAGATTTCTCCTTGAATGTCTTTTCTGTCACTCCTTGTCAGCCAAACAGATCTGATGCCGTGGTGTCAGATGGGGATAAAGCTGGCACCACTCTGCTCTTTTCAGGTGTGTTTTTGGGACTGGTGGGGATCACTTTCACTGTGATGGGATGGATAAAATATGATGGCATTACTCACCTGGAGTGGACTCAGTTGCTAGGGCCTATTCTGCTGTCTGTCGGGGTGACTTTTATTCTGATTGCTGTTTGTAAATTTAACATGCTTACGTGCAAGCCCTGTAAAGAAAGAGAGGAAAATACATCGGAACTTGACCAGACTGCAAGCAGACAGTCCTTTGTCTTCACCGGCATTAACCAGCCTATAACTTTCCATGGTGCCACAGTGGTACAGTACATCCCTCCACCATACCCATCCCAGGAAGGCGCTGCTGTGAGTCCTGGCTACCTTCACCCAGTGCTCAGCTGCTGTGGGGCTGTTCCCCCCAGCACCTCACCGATTCTCACCACAAGGTCTCCTCACTTCTGCCCTGCCTACGCGCTGGATAACCTGGCTTTTACTGAAGATGAGAACTACACTACTTTTCCTGCAGAGAATTCCAGGAATCAGAGGTACACCTTCTGAAATGCCTTAGTGTGTTTGGACACAGGCTTCTGAATGTTTTAAGTACTATGTGTGGTATCATAAGAAACTAGAGCTAGTCCAGGGTATTATCCTTCTCAGACTACTTTTTTGTCAGTGTTAGGAATTCTTCTTGAGTGAGGAAACATACTTTTCCTGGAAATTGTTTTCATACAATTTAAATTCACTTATAAATGCCTTTCAATTTTCAGTCAACTTTATCTCTTGTTACTTTTTAAGATATATGTGCTCCTGTTTGTGGAGGTTTCTTATGTTTATCTTGCAACCTTTAGGTTATTATGTGTATTATGCCAAGATGATTTTTTTGGCTTTTATATACCTTTCATGTAACTTTTATCTATCCTCAATATTCTTAGCAAGAATACTTGCAATTCCTTAAGTCTGATAACTTAGCATGGTCCTAATATTTGGTTAGGCTAGGAGACCAAACATCCTAAAGGCCTCGTAGTAGGAGGCTGGAAAACCCAACGCTATCTTGGGATACCAAGGTCCTCTCTAGAACATATCCCATAAATTCGAGATTTGGCCCATCCAGCGGGGAGTTCCTCAAATGGGGGAATATCATGCCATTCATCCAGGTCTCCCACTGGGGTATCCTTGTTAGATATGCTAATTTGTAAGGTCTATAAATGGTATACATGACCTATGGCGTGTGTGCATTGCGGCACCTCCCACCTTGGCCAGGTGGTGCACCATTAAAGATCCTTATTAAAATACCAAGGTAAAAACCCCTTATCCCTTAACTGTGTCTGGCTCTCAATTTTTTAAGACCAGGAAAAGGCATAATGTGGAGTCAGAGGCTTCAACTCAAACACAATCACAACACATGTGTCACAAATAGCATTTCTGCAACAATGCAAGAATCAGTCTGGTATCAGATGCTCTCCCTTCTGAATACTCCTGGTCACAACATGCTGCTCTCACACTGTAACAACCTTCCAGCTCTTCCTCTTTTTCTAGCTTTGAGGCATAAACAATATCACTCATGTTGCACAGCGGTATGGAGCTGCTCGAATTGTACACAAAATAATTTTATATAGGTCTTTCCTCTAAGGAAAAATATTCTAATTATGGGAATTACTCATAATTATATCCTTTCTACAACACGAGTCACTGTTAGTTCATTTATCGAAGTCTTTTTGAAAAGCTGCTGGCTGACCCATTGTCCTCAGCAATACGAGTGACAGGCATAGGCAGGGTGAAGACAAAGGTCATCTCCTGACACTTTTAAACTTCATGAAAAAACTCAGCAAACAGCTGAATCTCAATAAAACTTAATCTCAAAGCATTTTGTCAGGAAGCCAGGGAGTACTTTTCCCAGATAAGGCTGAGAGGATGAAACACTGAAATTACTTGCATGCTCTGTGTTTGGTAAATTCTTTTTGCATCTGCTTCTGTTCCTCTTTTCAGGTCAGAAGACAGTTCTGGTGAACCAGAAGGACTGCTGGAAGACTATGCCCACAATAACGTGTCTCCTCCACGTTATGAGGAAATATACCCTCTGTCTTCATAGAGACAACAATCTCAAGAGATGCCAGCAAGAAACCAAAAAAATCTTTTCTTTAAACACTTGTGTGATAAGACAGTGTGAGCAAGATCTTGGTATTTATATACAATTCAGTACCACTGAAGATATTTAACTGATCCCTTCCTTTTTCTCTGTCAAAATTTGTTAGCCCTTTACAATGCAGCTTAATAGCAGAGCTATTAATTATTTAACAGCAAAACTATTAATAGCAAAGCTATTAAACTCAATTATCTAAATCCATATTAGGATTCCCCAGCAAGGAGCTTGATTTTCGGATTTGCTTGGAAACAGCATGAACTGTGAATGCAGAAGATGTTTGTGGAAGATCATGATTGCTCCTGGACATTCAGCATCTTTAGAAAATACTTGATTTTTTTCTTGATGTATTTTCATTCTTGATTGCTTGGGAAACTTCAAAAGTACTCAAGTGTCTGATTCATGAAAGTGTATTTTATGTCTTAATTTTGTCTGATTCTTTAGAAGAGCTCACTCATTAATAAGTCCAGTCTGCAGATTAGATTTCCTCAGCTTTCTTTTCCTGGAGAACTCAGTGCTGTTGCACAACCCAGTCCTTTAGGCATTTTTGGAGCATCCTGCTTGAACCACAGCATCTCAGAACAGAGAAAACAAATAGTGACTTCTGCCCACTTTTACATAGCATCAAATTCAGTTCCCTTCCCCGACTGGTGGGAGGCAAAGCACGGTCTCCCACCAAGAGTCCTAATAACTATGAGGTTAATGTCACTAAAGAAAAAGGCATTTTTCTGAAGCCTTGACAGAGATGTGTGATCCTACCACTGTGAAGGGCTTCAACAATCACAGCTGCTGCACCCCCACTCTGTAGGAGGGCTGTGGTGAAAACCCCTGCAGTCTCTTCCTATTTGAATGTGGGTCTTAGGCACACATCCCAGGCTGCAGGTTGCCCCCCTATATCTAGACGATTGTGGGCTGTAGTACACTTTCTTGCTCGAGTTCAGCTTGGTTCCATGCATTGAATCCACAACAATTTGAGATTACCCCATTTGATTAGAGAATGGTGTTGCTGAACAGCAAGACTGTGGGTTTGATGGCCCTGTGTGGGCCGTTCACTTAAGATTTGGGCTTTATGATCCTTGTGAGTCCCTTCCAATTAACAATATTCTGTGATTCTGTGAAATGTATTTACAGCTATATTTAACAAAAGATTAAGTGTATGAGCTCTGAAATTTTGCAATCCAGAAGGAAGATCCAAAAACCTTTGCTCAGGAGGTTTTTCAACTCCAGAGCAATGGCAGTCCTGTGAGTCCCTACATTTTTGTTTTGTTTTTACACATGTATTTCAGGTTCTGCTTCTGAATGTGCCTAGAAGTGCACCAGAGCTGGACAAGCCATTATTTTTCTATGATGATCCCATTAGGTTTGCTTATCTCCTTCAGAGGGTTCAAACCAAAAGCTGATTTCAGTTCTCAGCTGCTGGAATGGGCACTACATAGAACACCCTGGAGGGCAATGGTCACTGTCTGAAGTAACCAAGTGGTGCACTGCTGGTGTGCCTGTGAGTCAGTCTCCTGGCCTGGCACAGCACAGCTAAAAGCAGGTGTCCAGTATGGAATGCATCAACTTTCTCTTACTTGATGCAGCTGTCCTGGCTCTTGCCAGATTTCATCCACCTGTGACTGATCTCATTCCTGGGGACTGGAGAAGCTTGGCTTTTGAGCACAGTCAGTTGCACACCAGCCTGATGTGCTTGACAGCTGGTCTCTGCAGCTCCTCTAGCAATCAGGAGACATAGCTCTGGATGGAGATGGGTGGGCATTCAGAACATTGTCCAGCTGTGTGGACCTGCAGGTGCGCACATCCCTGTCCTGTACACTTAGAGGTTGCCAAGAAATAAAGCATTTGGGGGGGACACAAAACAATCACTCTGCTCCACAGTGGTGGACAAGACACTGACAGAGGTCATATTTGGGACATTTAAACATTTAAGCAGACTCAAAGCTGGATTAGCAACTGCAGCAGCAGCTACTAAACAGTAACTGCAAACTTTGTGTGAGGCTTTTCTCATTAGAGAAATATGGGACACACTGTTTTTCAGCAGGTATAGCCTGGTGTTAGCAGGTAGTTGGAGAAGGGGAAGCATGCTGTGTTCAGCATGATCTCTATGGGATTGAGTGAGAGAACAGAGGATCTAAAAATAAATTCAAGTTTCTCTTATGGAAGTGTCTTGCTCCTTTTCTGGAATTTGCACAGAGATGAACTCATCCCCCCTCCACAGCAGGAAACTGGATGGTCCCAAATCCCCAGTTTGTTCCACATGTGCAAAGCCCTGAACTTAGCACGTAGTTGTGCTGACTCCAACAAGCACTGCAGTAGCACAGAGGTCAGGCTTGATGGATCCAATTGTAGGACTAGGGTCAAAATTTCTGCCCAGTCACCCTCCCCCACAACAAGAAAATTCTTTCAGTCAGGCATTCCAGATTTTTCCTGCTGCTCTTCCCTCCTCCCACCCTCCCATCCCCGCCCCCCAGCATAGGTTTCATGAGGTAATAGTATCTTTATTACATCGAATAATACTGACAGAGTAAATGGAAGAAAACTCAGAAGGTTGCACTGTGGACTCCATATTGATTTTAAAGTTTACATATAGCGACATTATATTCATTGAAAAGAATTGGAAGAATCCTGGGTTTCTCTTTAAAGAGAAGATTGAGTATTAAGTTTAAATAGCTATATTGAAATTATCTTAACCTGTCAGATAAATTCTGGCTGAATTCTGTGGGGGTCTTTTCACGCTCAACAGATATTTGAGAAACTCCAGGGTGATGACATTTACTTGCTGTACTGAATGCTGATCATTGATTTTAAGAACAGAGACAAGTTCTATAAAGGCTCTTTCCCCCCCTTCTCTTCCTTTCACCTTCTACTTCCATCCTTTTTTTCTTTTAAAATACTTTAAGCAGTCTTTTTTAATTTCAGGGTTTGGGGAGGTTGCTGGGAGTGTGTGTATTTTCTTTGTTTCTTTGGATTTTGGAGGCTTTTGTTTGTTTTTACTGTGATATAACCATCACCTGAATTCACTTCTTAGCATTAAGAATTCTTCCTGCCCTATGATGAGTGGAAGAACAAACCTTTTTGGCCAAGTCTTCAACCAAGGTGAACTGTCAGCCCTTCTAGATTATCCTGATGTAACTTCACAAAGCACCTGGAAGACTGTATTTGAGATTTTGCTCAATCCATTTTTAATTTAAGATGGTGCTCTTTAAGCAAAATTGCATTCTCCCACATTGCCTTCAGTGCTAATGAATGTTGGGGGATTAATAGGTGTCTTGCATTTTAGTCTTAGTGATAGAATGTTGTACGTATTTTCGGCTATGTAACCCTGCATGGGTTCTCAAAATTTTTCCTAATGCAACCTTATTTTTAGGATTTTGATCATAAACTGGTTATGAAATCACTAAAGACATGTCTATTGGTATGAAACTGAGCATGATCAATTCATTTCAGTAAAAACTCTGCACAGAGCTTCTCTAAGATCAAGGAGCTATTTCCAGGCATTGAATGCCACGTGGTGCAGCGTGCAAATTTCTTCTCAGATTAAACTCAAAACCTCTTTTTTAACACGGGCACTGCCGTATCTCGGATCAGGACGGCGGTACAGCGGGCATGGTTCGGTTCGCTGTGCTTTATTTAGCAGCACTTTCCCCCAGCAGCCGGATTTCACCAGCTGCTGCCGTTCCTGACGCCGGTGCTCCCGCGCTAGGGATGCTCCCGAGCGCAGGCTGCGCACGGGCGGGGGCGCTGAAATCCTTCGAAGAGCTATTTTTAAACTGAATCGGGATTTAGGAAATCTGGGTCTCGGGGAAAAAAAAATAAACCTGTAAGTAGAGCTCGTTCATCTCCAGAGAGCCCTAGTGACGTAGACGGCAGGCTCTTAGCACGGCCGCTCTTCCCCGCGGGGAGGGTGCTGCAGTCTCCATCCCGCATGGAGCTCGAGCTCCCGCTCCCTCGGGGCCGTGTCCCAGCTGGACCGCGGCCGAGGGGCTGCCCCCGGGACGGAGCGGTGTTTGCCCGGCTGTCCCGCCGCGCCGGCAGCGCCAGAGGGCGCCGGGGCCGCCCGATGCTGGGGCGGCAGCTCCGCAGGAGCCCTGGTCCCCTGCTCTGCTCACCCGCCCAGCTCAAACTGTGCGGGTCTAAGGAGATCTGATCCCCCACTGACCCGACGGGTGTCAGAAGTGCAGAACCGGCAGTTTGTAAGCGGCCCCTCGTTGTGACACACTCGGCATTTCGGCCCGGGGAGCCGAAGTTTTTGTCCTTTGCTACGAATACGAAAGCCGTTGAAAAGTATCCTGTGCTCTCTCATAACCGAGAGTTGGCGTATGCAAAAAAAAAAACAAAAACAAAAACAAAAAACAAAACCACTCGTGGTGAAAGACCCAGTGAAATCGCCGAAGAACAGGCGATTCCATCCGCTCTCTCACGGCAGGACTGCGGCTTGAGGGTAGACGCTGCACAGTGCACTCACATGCACCCCCGTCTCCTCCTCCTCCTTACCGCTGTGACCTAATGGGACAGGCTTCTGTCTGCATGAAGGAGCAGGGGGAGTGCAAGTTCATTTGCAAAGAACTAGGGCATATTGTTTGTATACAGCACCTACGATAATTTGTGCCTGCTGCAAGTATCATTATTGGCTCCACTTTAACTGTCAGGGTGAATAGACATCAACAAGACGTACTGAACGTAGCTGTTGCTGCCCCTTCCCCAGTGTGAATCAGTGTGTCTGTCAGAGAAGCATACAGCAGAGCCAGGTGGGATCCCATGGGATGTGCCTGCATTAGCTGAGCAGTGATGCTCAGCAGGAGAGGGTCTGAAAGGGAAACAGCAGGTGCAGAGAACCTGGTGACCACATGCACTCCATGTTGGGGAGGTTTATATCAGACTTACTCCTGTGGACTTGATGCTGATTAGCAGTTGAAATACGCATTGTTCTTCTATGGTGTATTTTCTGGTACAGCTTCATCCAATAGAAATTATTCATCTCACACCTGTAATGTGATGTGAAGATTAAAAACCTCCAGGGCAGGTGAGGAGTGTACGGAGTTTCTTCAGTAGCACCTGATTTAGCGGCGCTTGTTGCCCTGCAGACATGAGATGACTTGCAGCAGCTGCAGGAGTTGTATGTTGCAGAGCAGAGAGGCTTCTGTCAGCTTCCTGGCGGCAGTGAGCTCATGGGAAAGCCTTTCCCAGTACTGATAGAGGTTACTTTGAGAGATCTCACAGTGTATTCTCAACAGCTCCAAAGGTACATGTAGTCTAATTTTGAGATGTAGCAGGCTTGTGGCTTTCTGAACAATAATTGCAAAGTGATGAAGAAGTTTCCGCATGGGGAACAGGAAAAATTACTCCCTAGCTCTTGTGGTCTTGTACCTCATTCCTTATGTGATAACAGCACAGGGTCAAGGGTAAATCAGTAAAGGCATGATTGTTTGTATCTGTGTCGTGTGTGGCATCTCTAATGAGCAATTGATTATATCCACACGCTATTTAGCAAACACCATGGGACATGTTCTAGCAGAGTAGCTGCTCCACTTCTCTTATAAAATCCTAGGATGAGATTATTGCTCTCCTGCTTGGGTTATATCATGTCAGATTTTATTTTGTTTATTTGTTTATTTTTGCAGATGAATTGTCACTCTATATGTAAGATGCTGTCTTTGCTTCTTAGAGAACAGGACATGCTATTTAACAGCTCTGGGTGGATGACCTGATAATTTCATGTTTTGCATAACTGCAGCGTCCTCTTTACTTACAGTTCAGCGAGTCTGCTCAAGAGCTTAGCTCTAAGGTAAAGCTTCATGCTCTGTCAGCCAAAAATGTACCTAAAGAAATACAGAACAATAGTGCAGTCCAAGGTCATGACTTTCAAAACAAACTGACATACAATCGAACCCAAAACAAAGAGGTGTACCTTTTAAATTTCTAACTATGAAACTGGTGTTAATGGAGATTGCTTAGGGTACCCTTCTTGTTTTTCTGCTGCTCTGCAACCCAAACCCAGCCAGAAACAGTCAACACTGGCATTCAAGGCAGCATTGACTTGTCACATTGCCTTTTGTCCTCAGGCACCTACCACACATCCTCATGGTCAGCTGACAGAGCTTTGCCTCACACAGAGGCCTGGCAAAAGCTGGCAGTTTGAGAAGGCTGTGATTTACACCTCTATGCTATTTTTGTTTGTCACCATTTGTTTTTCAGCATTTAACATGCCACCTTCTGGATTTATGTAGAGCAGGACCACAGTTGCCACAGCACATGCATCATGAAAACTGTTTCATTATCTTTTTCAAAAAACACATGCATTAGATAACCATTTGGCCTCATTCTGCTTAAACCCTCTTAAGGGAGGGAAGAAAATAAACTAAGACTTCAGCAAAAATTAGTATCTTCTGAACTCTAGAGGTGCTGTAGGATTCTTTTTTTTTTGCCACAAAACAGCACATCCCTGCAAAATCTTTCATGAAAGTGTGCAGGAATAGACAAAATATTGGAAATATCAATATATAATCCATCAATATGTGATTTTACTTATTTTGATGAAATATTAAGAGAAGATAAATATTATTTTTCTTGTAGCAGTTCAAATGAGGCATTATTCCTATTCTACTCCACTTTCCCAGAGTTTGTTCTCAAATCAGAGGTACTTGAGTGTTTTGCAATGCGCCAACACTGCACTGTTGTAGAGTTTTCTAGGTTGTTTTGGCCTTTTGCAGACTCACAGGTGCTTTGTCCTCCTTCAGTCCACACTGACTGGTAAGGGACTGATCAGGACACCTACAAACAGCACTGTGCTGCCAAATGAGCAAACATAGATACACATGAACCCAGCACACACATGCGAAGAGTAGAATGACTTGTTTAAAATCAACTTCTGTAGGGCTGTGTCAGTGGGAACTGGACTAATGTGCCAATTGATGAGAGAGTGCAGCACTGGGATCATCAAAGTGGAAAAGATCTGCACAACTCCTGCTGTGGTAGGCAACTGCACAAGCCCTTTCATAAATCGTTCAAGCTCCATGTTAGAATCAGTTAGGCCCTGCTTTTAACTGAAGGTAGGAAAAAGTCAAGAGGAGAAAGAAAGACTTGGCAGAAAAGAGAAAGGCAGGTAATGGTTAGGGGGGTAAAATAAACTCCTTTTACATATTATGGTACCTCTTTTAATGCCTTTGCCTTCTCAGTCCATGCTCTGTATGTTGCTCTTGACAGCTAATCAAAATCAAGCAACAATGTGTTAATCTTCTATGTTTACTTAGCCGTACAGACCAAGGTGGTAACCCATAGGGTAGCATTACTGAGATGATTTTTTTTGCATTACATGTTCAAGTATTTTATGTTACCTTCCTGTTATTTTCACAAAAAAACCCCTCTCCTCCATCTGTTTAGGAAAAAAATTCCAAATGAGCTGCAAAACTTTGTTCCGGCTTCCAAACAAGTAGTGAAACCTTAATGTGAATAAACATGCCATCATAATCAAAGCCGTGTTTGTGATCTAACATAATAATAATTCACTTGTAATATCATCAGCTCAGAATGAACATCAGCATAAGTATTGTTGGTGCAGGTGTAACTTAATGAATTCAGGCTCATTTTATCTGGCACGTAGTTGCTTATATTTCTGTTGGGAGCATTAGGTCCCCCAATTTTTCATAACGAGCAACACCATTAAACTGTCACAGAGCAACGTAAATCAGAGATTTTCCTTAGATCCCATAAAACAACTAACAAAAATATTATGGTTGCCAGATTCACTGTGTGCTTTTATACATCCAGCAAACAGAACTGACTATAACCCTTTCTCTCTGGCTACTATTTTTTGCTATTATATCAGCAGTGTATGAAAATCTTTGTGAAAATATAAGTAGGCTAGCATGAAGAACTCACTGTCAAAGGCATAGGAAGAGATAGGAGGTTCCTGAAAAGGGCACAGTATCTTTGCTTGTTTCTTCTGTGCTGCACTGGGCACATATTTTAGTCAAGTTAAATACACAAGCAATGAGGTCAGAAGAAAGTGTGTGATTGCAGAGTCATGTCACGAGCCCATTTAGAACATCTTGGGTTGTATGATTGCATGTAATTGATAACCGCATGCGGACATGCCTAAAATGCTCATATCTTGGTTTAACCTATTGACACAGGTCTGTATTAAGCCACTGAAGATTGAAAACCAAGAACAGAAATACTAGGAAAAAAGTATCCATTGGTATTTTTCAGAAGGTGACGTTATTGTTCATTGTTAATTATCAGAGGATTATTTATTTTCATTGTTCATATAATTGGTGTCACAATACATTTTATCATAATACATGTAGAAGTATTTCATAACTTGTATCTTGCAGTTGAATTTTCCATCTTTCACTTACTAACGAACCACCTAATCCTAATTTGACACCCTTCAACAGCAGAATATGTTACCCAGCTCTCTTTCTTTTCACCATTGAGAGAGTAAACTTTGCTTGACCTGCCACAGAAAACTGAGAGAAATCCATCTGTTTCAAAAGTGGCAAAGCGCACACTGCTTTTCATGCTTCATACATGAATATGTATTTTCAGCCCTCTGTAGAAATTTCTAAGATGCTCATTATTGGCAAAATTGGAATAAATTCAGCTATGGTTCCATAGGTACAACCAATTAAAATAATGTTACTTGCCCACAGTTACACCAGGCTGACACAATACATCTGAAAAATAATTACCTTCGTATCAGGTATTTGTTGTCACTTGCCAGCCAGCTATAAGCCCTGAAGATCAATGCTTCAAGCCAGTTTTAATCAAACAGCTGCCAGAAAGCGCCTAAAACAGAAATCTTCACTGCTTTTATAAACACTTTTAAATTAACATATGAAACAATTGCATATTTGAATTTTGACCAACACAAGTGTTTCCCCCAGGAAATCACGGT
The DNA here is from genome assembly GCA_013397075.1 of Rhabdornis inornatus. Taxonomy (NCBI): domain Eukaryota; kingdom Metazoa; phylum Chordata; class Aves; order Passeriformes; family Rhabdornithidae; genus Rhabdornis; species Rhabdornis inornatus. The sequence continues at coordinate 238,269 of VWZS01007392.1, read as the reverse complement.
TAAAAGCTGAAGTGAATGTTCCTTTAGAAAGTGTTCTTTGTTTATAGAAATAGTCTTAGCAGTTAATGATTGGCAAGGCTTCAAACTTAGAATTACATTACATTGGTAATTTTAACTTTGTCATCTTAAATAGATCCAGTTTGGATGTATGAATACAAGCAATGTGGGACAGCCCTCAAAGAACTGCCTTTAAGCAGGCTTTATTCTATCCCATGAAGCTTTGTAATTCCTTCTGCTATTATTAATAGCTGTTAAGTGCTGACAGCATGCTTGGCACTGAATGAAACGCAGGAGCAGACATGGTTCTTGTTAAGGGTGGCCCTCGGGAGGTCATTTACTGTGTGTAACAACAACAACAACTTTATTGGAGTAGTAACCCACTAACACAGCTGCAGCCTGGGTATCAGGAGGTGTCGCTGTTTAGACAAAATAGTGTTGTGTGCATACATGCAGATATGACTCCTTTTACACGTTAGTTTTTTCACAGCTAACAAGCTATCAGCTGAGCAGATAAGACTTTTGGAGGTAGCCAAAGAAAAGCTATGACCCAGAATGCCATTTTGCAGGGTTTCCTGCCTGCAGCCAGGGGGTGTGCACACTATAGGGACAGGCCAAGCAGTTATGGGTGCACTGGGTTGGCAGGACAATCCTCTGCTGCTAGATCTTATGGCAGGTTCAGACACAGGATTAAAGGAAATGGTAGAAAAGAATATGCAAGAATTTCAAGTAGAGGGACCTTGAAGGTGCCTTGTGTAGATGGCTTTCTTTTGAGCCAGGAACTATCGAAAAATAGCATTGAGGGAGCGGTGTGGAAGACAGCTGCAGATCCTGACTCCTAGACAGATGGCTCCTGAATCCCTGAATCCTCCTAGAGGGAGCTGAAGCACCAGAGCAGAAAACAATTCCTGCTTTTCTGCTGCAGGTAAATCTGACACGCCCAGCAGACACTATCTATCTACAGTCACAGAGACAAATGCCCAACTCCTGACCTTTAAGGTCCTATCAGAAGCCGTTGGCCAGTTTTAGCTAGGCCAAGATGAAAGCACTCCTGCTTCATCACCTGTGGAGGGTAGAAGAGAGGGAGGAGAAGCAGTGGCACCAAGCCTCACCAAGTTCACACTCCAAGATGTATGTTAGCCAGGAGCTTTACAAGTGACATGGTGATGTGTCTGTGCAGTGCCCAGAGCAGAGGAAAAGGTGACTTATTCCTCCCCAAAGATGACTGACTCCCCAGCAATGTCATTGCCAAGTCTCCCCACTCCATGTGAGTAGTGCTCACATCCACCAGTGTGTCTGACCTGACACATAAATGCCACAAAGGCAGGGTTGTCTGTCCTCAGCTGTCCTCTCCTTTGGATCTACGCTAATACTTCGTACCAGTGTCCAGATAGTACTCCTGATGCTTGCATCTGGACTCATGTTTTTGTCTCTTTCCCCAGGGCTCTGCTCTGCTACTCCAGCCATGACAACAAACAGCCTTACATCAAGTAAGGCTGGCTGGGGATTTCTGACCTTTAAGCAGGAGAGATAAAGCTCCACATAAATAGATGCTGCACTATGCAGAAAGTAAGTTACCACTAGGTGTGCAGATGCTGGTCAGTGATAATGGCAGGAGAAAGTAGGTCCGAACAGGTCAAATAGTTCTCTCAAAGCTGTTTGTCTTAGTTTCATTTTAATTGCCTGGCTGTCTTGTTTCCTGCTGCACAAAACCTTCTCATCCCCTTCAACATCACCTACTCTCGAACAAATACTAACAAGCCTCCTCCCCTCTTTGTTGTCTGCCTCCTAACACTGATATCAGATGCATTTGCTTTTATAGTACCTCTACTACAAGCAGGAAAACTGCCAGAAAGTGCTCAGTAACACTCTAAAAATACATAGTTTTAAGGTCTTATAGCTCGGCACTCAAAAAAATATTAATTTAAAAGTCATTAGTCACTTGTGGCCATTTGAGCTATATAATATATTAATGAAATGGATATTTTTAACTTCCTAAGGAACAGTGTTGCTTTCCATATTCTCATATGCAGTGTTCTTAATGTGTTAAAATCTGCTTTTCTGTAAACCCACTGATTCTATTTTATTAACTCTTGAGTTTGCAAAGGCTGTTCCCTGCACCGTGTTTAGAGGCATTACACTCATTTAACTGTGATGCAGCTTTAAAAAGAGTATTGGAGTGGGTGGCGCAGGGGGAATGTCTGCAGGAACTGTATAGTGACTGTGCAGAATGAGCTGATTTCCGTATCATTCCTCTACTGTGAACATGCTCTCAAACCTCACAAAAGAAAGTTGTGATAGGTTGATTTGCAGACAGGCACCATGAAGTAGAATCTTCCAATGCATTAGAGGGATCTGAGGTCATAAGTGTCCTGTCCAGATTGCTGGCCTCTGTGACAGTATTACAAGAGGGAGAAGTTCCAGCAAGGCTAGAGCTAGTTTCCCCAGGTACTGGAAATCATGTAGAGGGAGAAGCATGGAGCAAACTCTTTGAAAAGCTAAGTAAATATTCAAACAGTTCACCCATGATGCTACAGCTGGACTATGAAGAGTGTCACAGAATTTTTTGGCTGTGCTGCATCATGTTGCAGGGGCTATTAAACAGATCTCCCCCCAGTTTTTTGCACCAATATGGTGCAAATATAATCCTAGTCTATGAAAATATACAAGAGAGAAAATGCTGGTCAATCCAAAAGTGTCTAATTTTCCAGGGGATTATGATTTCGACAGCAGAAAGAATGTATCTTTTACAAGATAGTGAATAGCAAGCACTTCACAGAAGGGACTGTTCTCTACATTTTAGTCAGTATTTACATATCCACAGTTTATCCTTTACTTTCAAATAAAAATATAAACTAAAATACTTGTGAAGAAGATATTTTCCTTCCCCTCACTGTTTACTGTGTGTCACATACTACCATTCTTTAAGCCCAAGGCCATTCCCCGTCTCCCTCCTCAACCACACATCCACTTGACATGTCATCTCTCTCTGCTCCTTGTTTCCCTCTGAACTTCAGCACAGAGTATGCTTGTTTCAACTGCTTTTTTAAACATTAACTCCTCCACCATCACACAGAAAAGAGCAACTTCGTGTATCTACCTTAATAGTAGTCTCTTTACTTTTCTGTTCTGTTAGTAAATCAACCAGCATTTCACTTTTCCAGTGCCATTGCAGATAAGATAGTCATAAAGGCATTTTCAAGCAGGCTTTGAGAAGAATTTAACATAGAGTTGCAAAGCATCCTAATTAAGGCACAAAATAAGCCTGGCAATCTTCATAGTATGTCATTTTAATGTCATCTTCTTCCTATCTCTTAAACCCAATAATCGGCAAACCACCACTATATTGGAGCTTTATATCTGCTATAACTTATGTCAACTTGGATCACACACCCCTCCTCTTTCTTAAACAATGTTTGGCAGCCAACCGAGTGTGGTAACTAGACTGTTTTACATTAGCCAGAAGTACATTTAAATCATTCTTACTAAATGATTTACTGTGGATTACAAATTCTTATTTGTCATTTTAAGTTAATGATTAGGCGAAGTAATATATCACTAAAAAGATTGGGTGCATATGTATTTAGCTTTTATGATTTTAAATTTCTCTTTGGTTTGGAAGACTTCCTTGCACTTATTTTCCCCAGTTGAAGGGGGGAAAAAGGAGAAAAGATTAGAAGACTCTAACATTTCTGCCTGCCTTCTTAAACTATTGATTTGTCCCTACAGAAGGGTCAGGTCATGAGGAAGCACTGGAAAGTTGATTAGTGCTCTTCAGACAGATATTGGCAGGTGTCAGTATTGCACAGCATTTCCTTGCCCTACTATGTCCCAGTGAGAGGAAGAAAAGCTGGGCAGAGAATGATAAGACATTATATGAAGTGAAAAAGTGAATGAACCACCTATAAAGACAAGATGTTTTGGCAGGATATGTAAACTATCTCACAGGAAAAACAAAACAGGAAAAAACAAAGCGAACAAAACCACTGACAACAAAACAAACAAACAAAACCGTACTGATTTTCCATGCACAGGTTTTTCTGTGGAGTTCTAAAAATTGTAGGGATCCTGTGACAGTGGAAAAAAAGGCATTTGCTGACTCTACCTAGCAAGTGGACTTTGAAACCCAAGTAAAAGAAAGGTAGAGCACACCAATAAAAGTTAGTTACTTTTAAATCTGCTACACCAGATGCTCACAGGTGACTGGAATTCTTGAAAAGAAAGTGACACAATAAATTATTTGTTTAATTTATTGCTGGGGGCCAGGATCCTGCCAGTGCTGAAAGATAATAAGTAACTTTGCATTTACAACATACATGAAATAAGGAAGACAATTCTCTCTACTGCAGAGGTAATAAAAATAAGGGAAACCATTCACCAGTGCAAAGTTACTTGGTGTGTAACTGTATGCAAATCAGGACTTACGACCCTCACCCTCTGATCTGTTGCATGCGAACAGCTGCCCTGTTGGTTTCACTGGTGCTGTGTGTGGCTGCAGTGATTCATTCATACAAGCCTTGTTCTTGGCATAGCAAAACCAGGCCAAATATGCATTGCACCCTCAGTTTGGCATGCATCATATCTTTCATCTGCAGTTTCAGATTGCTGACAAGTAACAGGATTACTGCAGTATTTATTTAATTTATTAATGCCCATAGGTCTTAAAAGCATATAGGGAATAAAAAAGAGTAAGTGCCAGGTATGAAGGAGTGATCTGATATTCATTATCAACTTCTGCTTGGATTTCCTTAGCCACTCCTCAGGTTTTCCAACACATTCTGTAACAGATCAGCCTCCATACACCTCTCAGAGAAGTCTACCATAGGGCACACCACAAGGGCAATTTCTGCCATCATGATTCTTTACTAAGAGTTTTTAAAGAAAGGCACTCTCTCTCCTTGCACTAAACCCAAAGATATTGGGTCTTCTTCCTCAGCCAATGCCAACACTCAAGAGGTGACATGAGGAGAGAAGCTGGAACAAGATTTCAAGTCTTCAGAGTAAGCCAGTGCTACGTGTTGGACCTAGGACAAAACTGAGAACCACTGCCAATCATAAATCATAGGCACAAAGGTTTTTGGTGGAAAAGTAGATTGAAATATATGATGTTCAGGAGAAGTGTCCAGAAAGAGGATTCAAGAGAAATCTAATCCTGAAGTGAACAATGCAGGAGTATATAGCAATGTGCAGCCTGCTTGGGGGAAATAAAAATCACAGATTGTCACCCCAGGAAATTATGAGACTGCAACACAATAAAGAATGAAAGCTGACAAAAACGAGGGGAACACTAGTCTGTCCGGACTGAAATCCGAAATTCAGCCTAAATTGTCCAGGTTTCCTCTACAGTGCATGTGCACCTAATAAGAGGAATAAGATGAGGACCTGAGCAGTTACAAGATGGGAGCACTGAAGGGGCTCACAAAGAATTCTAGGGACAGGGGAAATCCTATCCAGCCTTTTGCTGTTTAAGCACCTGATGGATATATCTCTAGCAAAACTGTCTTCGCCTGCATAGACAATATGGCCTAATACCTCCTTTAGACCATATTGTACATACACAGAGTATGAGGTTACTTCAGCTGAAGAAAATGTTATCATTAACTATATAGTAATTGAAAAAAAAAAAAGAAAACAAAACAAAACAAAAAAAATCTAAGGAAATATTACAGCATTTTCTCTGGAAGCAGGAAGAATGGCTTCATTTCCTTAGCACAGTGACTAGTGGCTCAAACCTGCATCTGCCTTATCCATAAAAGCACTGACATTCCATACTGACAATTCGTATTCTAGCTATGTGGAGTGAGGAGTGTGGGTTAACACAGTATGTAAGCACTGCTCAACCCTCATAAATAGCATCATGTGGAAGGCATGGGAGTTCTAGGGCTTTGAGTCCTCTTCTGAGATATTAAAACCAAAAGCATTAAATTATAAATATTAGCAGAACAGGAAGCAGGTACCAGAAGCATAACTGAATGCCTGAAAAGAAAGGATCCAGAGCTGTACTCCCCTTGCACTGGCAGTGCAGATCACATTAAGAAGGGCAATGCCTTAGATATTCTCATGACAAATAGGAAACATTGATTTAATTTTAGAATTTTCCGCCTCTGAGACTGAGAAGAACATGTGTCTCACTTCTGTCACACTGTTACATATATAATGGGCTCCATGATTCAGTCCTGTATTTCAAGCTGGCATCTGGCAACATACTTCATCTAAAATGTATTAAGTCCAAAGTCAGGTCTTCCTGATGAGCTCCTAGGTGAGCTTAGAATTCCCCTGTTCACATAGGTCACATAGGAAAGTGCTGGTTAGGGACAAAACTGACAAAAATTTAGATTAATATTTCAGTGTGAAACTGAAGTCTCAGGATTGCATTCATCAGCCCTTGAGGAGGGAAAGAGAAGGACTGGGTAGTAACCTTTAGCAAAATTACACAGTGGCGCCCTTAAAGATGGCAAGTCCTCCTACACATCCAGTGAAGCCTGGTATTGACCTGGACATTCGGGTTTCTGGATTTTCAACAAGCTTATATAAGAGTGATGGTCTTAGGGCTTAGAGTAAAATGATTTATAGTAGGTATGTAAATCTCTAAAGATGTTACACAGCAGCCTAGTCAGAATTTTGTGAGACCCAGTGGGCATTCAGTTCTTTCTCAGCCCTCTCTAAATACTATTGTATACTACCCCAAGAAATTGCGTAAATTGTCTGATGTTACACAACTTGACAGTGATGGTAAGACAATTCTAAACATTAGTATATGTTGCTTCTTCTTTCAAAAAGGTGAAGTCTGGGACATAATAGTTTTGTATGTACTATTTCTGGGCTAGAAGAAAAGCAATCTTTGCTAAGCAGTCTACTTATAAAGACCCAAGATACAATCATCATGGAATTTATTTTTTCCTTCCAGCTAAGACAGCAAGATTGAGCCTTAAAGTATCTTTGTTAAACTAGTTAATAGATTATTGTCCAAAATAAACATATTTCAGTAAGTGCAAGACTATTTTTTCCTCCCTCTTTCTGTCTTTTGTTCAACTTCAGCTCAGCTATTTATGATTCATTTCATGAGCCACTAGGTTTTCTCTAAAGGCACTAAAAAGGGCCAGAGCTATCAAACAGTTTTAGTGACTAGTGCCAACAAGGAACTGTTTTCCTCCATGCTATAAAGCAGGCACTGTCAATAGACTACAACCGGCAATAAACTATTAAAAAAGGAATTTATGATGGCTACTTATTATCCTCCTGAAATAATGTTGTTACAAGGCTGCTCTTTCCAGTCCTCCACAAGGATCACATGGCAAGTGCCTAACAAAAGGAAAGGCCCAGATCTGCAGGGACTGTCTGCAAAGAGCCCAGGAACTGCCCCATGTTACATGGGCGAACACACCACACCAGTGTTTCAAAGCAGCAGAGAAATTGTCCCACGCGGGACTTAGGCTTGTTACACATGAGCATTTGATTTCAGGTGGGGCCTTAATTAACTTAGATCTAGAACATGTTGAATTGTTTTAAGAGCTAAGTATCAAATTATGAAGGAATGTCTATTATTGTTTAGTGAGGAATTGGTAAACCACAAGGATAAAATAAGAAATGGCAAAATCTCAAATGCAATCAGATCTGCCTCTTATTTTAGATTTCTAAAAACCCCCTAATTCTAGCTCCTTTCACTTCCTCTCTGGCCCTATAACAGGCTTTCTTCTTTGCTGAAATATCTGCCTGTTAAGTTGACATTTGACTATGACACTGATCAGTAATTGCTATAAATTTTGGTATACCGTTTGCATTAATAGAGATGTCCTCTCTTACTCCAATTAATGAAATGTTGGCTTCAATAAATATTTTAGAAATAAGGAAATTATACCATTCAAACTTCAGTGCCATTTGGATTAAGTCCTCCTGGTCTGGGCCTTCATGCAATGTGCCCCTTGAATCCTCAGAATGTCAGACTGGAGACATACAGACTACAGTAAAGGCTGAAGGCGCAGCCCTGAAAGGATGTCTCCTAATAGCAAGTGGCTCTCAGGAATGACAGAGAGGGTCCTAAAGGTGTGTAGAAAGATGAAAGGTGTGGTTTGAAGAGCTTAAGAAAAAAGAAACTTTTTCAGCTAGAGAAGTGAGGGCTAGGTTGAGCTAAGAAATAGAACGAAAACTGAAATGTGGCAAAATGGGGTGGAAAGACACTGTTACTGAGATTTGGACTAAAAAACAAAACAGACAAAAGCAACAACACAGCAAAGACAAAAACACCTCAACCAACTATAAGAATATATTTGTACTGTTAAGATTTCTAAATGTCCTGATCATTTGTGGTAGAGCTATCAGGAAGGGGCTGGGGGGTTCTCCTCTTGCCCATGTTGCTGCAAAAGAGTAGTTGCCTTATGCACTGTTTCTGAACAGTGCATCTGGAGGAGAAATGCTATTTAACAGCAGATTTTATTCTGAGAAACACAGCACTTATTCTCAGCAAGGGACTATTTTAAAATGCAGTTTGTAAATTTTATTAACTCCAAACAAAGAACGTACACAGCAGAAAAATCATGAAATAGCATGTATGGAGACCTCAGATGAAAAATAACCATTTTACTAAGAGAAATTTTTACAAATAGTGTCTGTATGGTAAAAGCACAAGTGAGCAACAGTTAAACTGCTGCTGAGACTGTAACACTGGGTTTGCAATGTTTTTCTTTATTATTTCTCAACGAAAGAGACAGTCCTGCCTGTGATTGTCTCTCACTGGCTTCTTGACTTCACTCAAATATAATCGAATCCCTACAGTGAGAGGAGCAACAATTAAAATACCAAGTCCTTGAGAAGCCATAAATCCTGCAAAACTGCTGAAGTTGCTCACTTCAATCTCTGAATGGCTATTTACAAAGAAGAAGAAGAAGAAGAAGAAGAAGAAGAAGAAGAAGAAGAAGAAGAAGAAGAAGAAGAAGAAGAAGAAGAAGAAGAAGAAGAAGAAGAAAAATAAAAAGAAAAAGAAAAAGAAAAAGAAAAAGAAAAAGAAAAAGAAAAAGAAAAAGAAAAAGAAAAAGAAAAAGAAAAAGAAAAAGAAAAAGAAAAAGAAAAAGAAAAAGAAAAAGAAAAAGAAAAAGAAAAAGAAAAATAAGAAGAAGAATTCACATTCTGTTTCCACAGCACCTTCCGCCCGTTGGGACACTCCCATGGTCTAGAAGCAACCACCCAGAGAGCCAGGGCGAGGAGGGGGAGCACAGCCTATTGGTTGCACAGAATATTCTCTCCTTCCCTGTGAACCCCTGCAATGAAATAAGGTCAGTAATCATTATTTGGCTCTTTTTTTATCAGCGTATGAATGGTCTGAAGCGAAACCGTCACCTTTCACTGAACCCTGAGAGGATTGCAAGGAAAAAACCAAAATCTTTAAAATTTATGGTATGGCAGCATTTCTTAAGCAAAGGGCATTGGAGGCATGTTTTAAAAAAAAAAAGTGTTTAAGTGTGTATGAACAGAGAGAACCATTTAATTAAAAGCATGAAAGAAGACTAAAGGGTATGTTTATTCCTGCTTTTTGGTAACATATGCCTATCCTATAATTGCTGCAATTGTAAATGGCCACTGCAAAAGCAACGCAGATTAATGGGTTTTCTGGATGAGAGATGGAAACTGGCGAGTTCAGCTGTCGAAATCTTACATGAACTAGTGCTGTATGGGGACGAGGCAGGGGGGAGGTGGGAGCAGGGTGAAAGGGGGAGCGGTGGGTAAGGGAAATTAAAAAAAAACCAACAAAAACAAAGCCCAACAGCAACGATAAAAAACACCTAAACCTATAGAAACTCCGGCTTGCAGGGATATTTTTCTAATTATCACATTGGCAAGACATAGCTCCGTACTTCCAAAGCCAAGTTCTCCGTCACCAGCACGGGTTTTGCACTCTCACAAAAGTTCTCCACTTCCGTCCCTTCCTCTCTCGCTCCCTCCCTGCTTTCCTCCCTCCCCCTCTTCCTTCCTCCCTCTCTTCCTCTCCGACCTTTCCACGGGTTTGTACAAATCGTCCACAAAAATGCCCCTGGCTGTCGCTTCGCGGTGCTCGGAGCCGGCGGGCGAAGGAGGCTGTACCAGAGATACCCGCTGCCGCCGCTCGTCTACTACTCCGTGGCACAGACAGCAAAAGCCGCTCTTTCTGGGCTATCCCATGTCCTCCACATAGGCTTGAAACACCTTTTTTTTCTCCTGTTGATAGGTACCCCTCTACCAGGCTCCTCGGTAAGACGCCACACACATTTTAGGACAGAGCCGTAGAGCGGTCCGCGGGGAGGTGGGAGAGGGTCGGAGGAGGACAAAAAGCAGGGGTGTGCCCATTGGGGCCCCTGAGGATATCCTCACAAGTCGTCTGACCCCAGAGCGGACATAGCTGAAGCCCCGCAGAGTCGAGGTCCCCTCCAGCATCCGCCGCCGCAGAGTCCGGGGCGAGGCAGAGAGCCCCGGGCTGAGGGTCCCCTGCCCGGAGCCCCCGGCGCCGGTGCCCCGAGGGGCCGGCGGAGCCGCCAGTAGCCGCGCGTTGAGGTGCGAGCGGCTCCGCGAGGAGAGTGACAGCAAGGAGAGTACTGTGCGCCCCTCGGGAGGTGGGGGACTGCGAAGGGGCGGTGTTCTGATTTCTCAGCCGTTTTATTAATAATAACAACGCTTTCATGCTTTGGTTACAGCACACTCGTCCTTCGCGGTATCTTGCGCCGGGCTGATTTTGTGAGGGACCGAACCGCGTTACGGGCATTTACACTGAATGGTTCTTATTGTCCAGTCTGATGTGTTTAAACTACGTCAAGTTTCATGGCTAAATCGACAACTCGTTTCAGGCACAAATATTGGGACGTCAAGCTGTCACAAATTCCATCTCCTCCCCTGACCTGCGTCCATGCGATTGCACTGGGACAACGGCGGATGCCAGGGAAAATATTTATTCCTGAAAATTCGTCGCCCGCACTTTCCCCTCGACCTCCGCCGGCCGCGTGTGAGCACCCCGGAGAGCGGGGAGCGCGGCACCGCCGCCTCGGCTCCCTGCCGTCCTCCGGCGCTGCTGCGGCTCCCATCGGCTCCCCGCCGGCAGCATCCGAGCCGGAGAGCCGCGTTCTCGATGCGAGCTTTCTCCGCTTCCCGAGCGGCACCGCCGTGGCGCTTCTGCTGTACGTGCGGCACCGGGCGGACCGGAGAGCAGCGGGGCTGGCAAACCTCCTTTGTGACATCTGACGGCGAAAATTTGTTTTTGAGTTTTCCGTTACCTGTTGACTGGGATCACGCATATAGGGGAAGCTTTCGATATAATGCTGCTTTTGCTCACTGTAAATCCCACATGTTGCAGTCAAATCCTTACCAGCTGGGAGGGCCAGAGCAGTAAAATCCAGCAATTCTGTTTCACCATAAATCAAGTATATGAACTGTAGTACAAGGTATATAACTCTGGAAGCAGAACTTTTGGTGGTAAATGGCTGTTGAAATATTCGACTGTGACGTTGTCAAATTCCCTTTTCCACCTAAAACTTGATACAAGCTAATTCTTACACCTGGCATAAATTGCATTAGACAAACAGAGAAAAGGTTAAAAAAAAAAGTTTTAAAGTAGACCTTGCAGTGTACTGTTTAGAATAAAACCCCCAGCCTATGGGACTGATACAGACTACGGTTCTAATCTGCATATTTGTAATCGGATGTGTGCAGGAGCCTGACCGTGACACACTGTCACGTAGTGGTAGTCAAAAAAAAAGCGACCTTGTTTTAAAAGGAAATGTAAAAGAATCCGTTCGAATTTCGTTTTTTAAGGCCACTTTCCTCTCTCTCGATACTTGTAATAAGCACGACACGAACGGGTGTACGCCCGCATAAGACAGATGCCATTCCAGTCTTATTTCCTCCTAGCTTTTAGTTTCTTACTGATTTATTCTAGAGCTTCTGAGGAACAGAACAGCTGAAGGAACAAACCCGTGATGTCCTCTCATTTGTGCTCGGGTGCTGGTTTGCAATAGATTGAGAGGATTGTTGTTCCTCCCCTAAAATTCTGACTACCATCTACACCGAAGTTCAGTGTTTCTTGTTTGGGGTTTGATCTCGCACTAAGCAGGAAGGTTTCCCAGGAATATCTGGAGAAGGATAGCTTAGTGCATTATTTGTTCTCAGTGTTTTCATACCTATGTTTATGATTTCTAGCCGTTTTTCAGAACGAACTACGGCATTTAGCAAGACACCAATGATTATTACCATTATAATCAAAACCACTAATATTGCACCGACTACCAATAAAATGTATCGATCCAGCAGCAGAGAACACAGTAGTACGGCAACGTAACAGAAGATTTGGGTAGACTTCTCTGACTCCCGGGAGTCAGAGTAGGGTCTCTATCAGGGCTCTTCAGCTTATTAAAACGTATCTAATCAAAGGAAGGGAAAGTGAGGAAGAAAAGAATTGGGATTTCGCCATGTAACTTTGGAGATGGGAGAGACGGGTTAGGGATTGAGTCGTGCCTGTGAGGTTGCAGCGGGCATTTCAGCTAGGAAGTAACGATGTTAATTTTTCTCCATAGAAATCACTCAAAAGATTCTTGTGAGAAACAGCTGTCAAGATTTTACCCTTGGGGGAAAGGAGAAAAAACCACACGCCACACACCCACACACTACCGCATATAAATAGCAACCTGTTATGTGATTCAGCTCCAGGACTCTCGAAAGGGTGTCTCGTACACTTGAAACAATTCAGAGATACTTTAAGTATTGTTTGGTTTAATAATTGTTTCACTTTCCCATCCATAGATACCTGCAGCCAATATCAAGAAAGTACGGAGGTGTGCTGCATCTCTCCCCGTGAGACCGGGCTTGCATTTTGTGTTGTAATGCACTTGGTTTTGTTTCTTCTTTCGAACTTCCACTCATTGTTTTTGTGCAGCTGAAGAAAGAGAGCAACAGTAAAAAATAACCCCGAGGATGGTCTCGCTAGCATTTTCTCTATGTGACAAACCGTATTTCCCTCCAGAGTTTGCGATCCTGACTGTTGCGTGGGGCTGCGGTGTTGCCGGTGTGGATGGCGTAGGCGAAGGCAGGGCAGAGGCAGAGGCAGCCTGCCCAGCGTGGTGCTGCGCCTGCCTCGGCTTGGGGGAAATGGGAGCGCGGATGTGGGCAATTTACATGCTTATTTGTTTTGGAGCCCTGGAAACAGACTGTAATTTTATATATCCTTAACACTTTTATACATGGGGTTTTTTTTGGGAGGGTCAAGTAGAGACTGTCTCTCTGTGAAGGGAGATTTAGATTAGCTCCTAAGAATGCGTAAAATCCGGGATAAATGGAGAGAAAAACTGTTATCGTTTGTAAGTGTGTGCTGGAAAATAAGATCCGGAGCTAACACCCCTTCTATTCACGTTATTTCTCGGTGTATTCTGAAGTCAGCCAGGTTCCTCGTGTTTGGGATTTTGCAAGGAAGTAGCAACATTAGCCCATTATCCTCTTTTTTTTTTTTTTTTTTTTTTTAACGGAGGTCACCTCTAGCAGTGGAATCTGCTCTGCTAGAATTAGATCTGTTACCGTTTCCCATCCTCGCCTTTTTCTCCGTCACCCTTCAGACCGGTTTTGTACTATAATCTGTCTTCCAATTTAGCCTGCAGTAGTACCACACCACCTAATCTGCGACAGTTCCAAAAATGTATCTTGATTTATGTTTGCAAGCGACGCTGCCGCAGCAGTGGTGCTGCTGCTAAAGACCTCGTTTACGAAACGCTCTCGCGGTGCCCCATTCCTCTTCTGGAGGAATATAGCTCCATTTTCATTTCCGCTTCACAGGCGAGAGATCATAACTTTGCTTTACTACCCCAATGGGAAAGCAAAGCATTTGCGTGTTCTTTTGTTGTCCAACGCCTTAATCTATTGTATAGACCATTAACGCACAAATATAATCCCTTGTTTAGGAGTTTATCTGGTCCGATTAGGCCAGCAGAGTGCTGGCTGAGCCGATCCTGATGTGAGCCAGAAGAACAAGTAGGCAGGACCAGGCGAG